>CM019754.1:16589347-16619112 GCA_009761765.1 Phenacoccus solenopsis
CAAACACGAATAAAATCGAAGCAAAAGGATGAAAAAAATGTAATTAGTAATCGAAATTTATCAATGATCTTTTACATGGATATTCTAGGTACCTTGATGAAATCTCCTTTTTTATCTTAAAAGGGGATAACTTGTCAACACGTTGGTGACTTGCAGATAACATTTATCATCGAGAGAAACCCATAATCGTTGAGTATTAATAATTAATATGGAGGGATAAATTGATACTCTTATCATAACACTCTTGGGACACGATAGAGTGCGGTGTCAGATGCGAGGAGTACACATGATGTACAATACCGTGCGTCCAAGTGATTCGGTTACAGTCAGCGCAAAAATCTCACTTTGTTGATAATGGAATACGAGTCGAACTACAATTTCTAAATCAGAAGTTATTTTTAAAATTACATTAATGAATTTTAAAACGGATAAATTCATTTCAACTGCATTACAATTTCTTTGCATTTGAAAAAATCAATTTCAAATGATTGGAAAAGAGATTTCTTCGCTTATTGAATCCGAATCACTTGGACGCACGGTATACAAGCTGATAAGTGATGAACTGATAATAGTAAGGAAATTTTTGATAATTTTAGCGAGAAATTTTTAATAAAATTTCAAGTAATGCGTAGAATATTTTATTTCTATTAATTTTTCCTCTTCGCATCATCATAATTGTCGTTCAATTGAAAAACCCAAATTTTCAAAAATTGTTATTTTTACCCTCCCCTCTTCCCATTTTGGGCGTAATAAAAACACTTCGAAAAATGTTTAAAGGTTTTTATCTCATAGGAAACTGAACGAATAAAATTTTTTTACTCATCTAATTTACCCCTCCCCCTACTCCTTCCAGAGTTATAAGCAAAAAACCACTTCTTTCAGAGGTTATTGCTCCTCACACATTTAGTCGGAGGGGTAGGGGGTGCAACTTTTAGTATGTTACTCAGGAAGGCATTCTTCGCATGTATTGCAAAAATCAGCTTTCCAGTAATTTTTTCCAATTCCGAATCTAAAATGACTGGGCTGTAAGTGTTATCGTTGCGGACAATATTGAAAAATACGCGTTTTTATTCAAACTTCGTTTTTTTTCAGCATGTTGTACCCCCTAAAGGGACTTTGAAAAAATTATATGTTGTACCTAAGGGTATGACGAAGTTATGAAAAAAATTCAACGATTGGTCCCCCAAATTTTTTTAAAATTTTTTTCTTGAAATTTTCAACTCCCTCCCCCCACAAAAAAATTTCAAAAAAATTTCAAAAAAAAATTCAAAAAACTATCGTACGAACATACATGCACCACGTATAATCTGTGAAAATCTCGAAAATTTCCCCTCATTCTTTCTGGAAATATCGCGAATTGAATTTTTAGCATATAAAGTGCGATAATTCTGGAAGGGGTGGGGGTAGGAAATCGAAAATTTAAAGGCGGAATGTTCTTAGGTCCAAAGTAATATTTGGAACCACTTTTGACAAAATTTACATCAAGTGCCAATTTCACCTATTCAATGAGGGGGCCCTTTCGCAAGGCATTCATGTTAACTACGATGGAAAAAGATG
Source organism: Phenacoccus solenopsis (assembly GCA_009761765.1). NCBI lineage: Eukaryota > Metazoa > Arthropoda > Insecta > Hemiptera > Pseudococcidae > Phenacoccus > Phenacoccus solenopsis. The sequence goes on from CM019754.1 coordinate 16,590,905, forward strand.
CTCTCATTCTTAACAATAAAGACTCGTCAGTTCGTCACTGATAATGATGTAGTCAAAAGTAAAAGAAAGCTTAATCGAATGTTAAATGCTTGATAAAAATAATAATTCATCGTTTTAATAATTTTCAGCGAAGTTCACGTGTATTTCTCAATTTCAATTTTAATATTCGAAAAAAATTGCCGAAATGATTTTTTTATTTTTACCTAAATAAATTGTAAATATAAAAGAAACGAAGAGCAGGATATTACGTTAAAACACTTAGTGGACCTTCTATTCCTTCATTTTCCCATTTTCATTTTTCTATAAATGCCATCTTCCTTCAAGTACTGTAGAAAAATAGCGTAAGTTACCTACAAATTTCATTTAACGAGCATACAGTGTACAACTGTACATCTCATATATGTAGATAGATAGATGTAACACGATCGTAATAAGTAATGATGTTAAAAAAACTCCGAAAAGTATCGCAATTCACAATATAATGACAACAGACCATAGATATACGTGAAACCGTATACCTTCGACTATGGAACGCGCAGAGAAAAATGGATGAAACAGCGTTCACCAATTCGCTCAATGTGGTACGATAACTCGGTAATTTGAATCGAAATTTACGTTCTACCGCCACTCGTTTCGCTGTATTATAATACGAAAACGCGTATAAAAAAATTATCGCTCGAGTTGGGCGACGAAAATTGAATGAGCGGCGCAGTGTACGAAGAAAATAGCGTTTACGTAAATTTCGAGCAGTAAAAACTTTCATATTTCGTTTAATTCTACTTTTACGACGAAGAAAAGAGGTTGCTTTGAGACCTTCGGGATTCGTATCGTTGCTACGAGAAAGCTCGTTACGTAAAATAAAAATTTGTTTAATGAATATTTTTCCTTCGTTTTGGAAATTTCTCGCGGACGCAGATAAAAGCAAAAATATTTCACGCTCGACGAAGCCGCAGCGTATTTCTACGTAAATCAACGTTGAATTGAATATTAAGATCCGTTTTAATTATATTAAACCCATACCGCAGAAAATTTAATCTGACGCACGTGTAAATGGCGAGCTTTACGTTATGCTATTCTACTTCCGACACGCCTGCTTTAAATTTAAGCCGTTCGCTTCGGTGTTCCGTATCACCAGTATCACTCTTGTGTAAAGTTCAGTTCGCCAGTTACAAGGTTAGTGGCAGTGGTGAACGAACGAGCTTAATTAATCATCGCCTCAGCTATACGGATAGGGTATATCGTTATCGCGCCAGATATGAAATCACCTTCGTCAGACAGACGAATCACTGTTTATCTATTCCCGTTTACTCGACAACAAAAGTATGCTGGTGTTGGCACTACAACGCCACGTCTATACGCTAAAACCAATAAATTTCTAAAATACCTAACAAAAGCCATACACGTTCGAGTACTCACTTCGAAACTAATCTTTCCCGATGGATTTCGTTTCATGGTGCTAAATACATAATGAGCATATTGAGTGGCATCTGAAAAGAATACGTCTCTGGGTCAATATTCGCCATTTATATGCATTCTACATCATTTACGATACGACATAAGCGACAAGCGTATCTTCTCTACGCTACATAACGATACAAGCGAACAATCGCAAAAAAAAAACACCCTTCGTAACATTGTTCGATATTATATTTTAACAACGCGGAAAAGAATCGTAATTGAAAAATCTTTTTAAAACGTTAATGCATAAAACATTAGCTCGCTAGAATTTCATAAAAATGTTCTCAAAACAGCTGCAAATAGATAAACCCGACGCGAAACTAAGCGGCCATATTATTTTGTATTCCGAAACTTATTCTTTCTTTCCCTTCTCGAACACTTCAAATAGGAAAATTTTTTACCCAGCTTTCCTTCTAAATATAATTTGCGATGAATTTACAAAATATACGTATTTACAATGATAAAAAAAAAACAATGCAACATTCTTTCTACGCAACGGTTATACGAATAGGTATACGTACGTCGTATTTTCTACAAAAAGCGAAAAAGAAAAAAAAAATGCAATAAATTCCGAAAATATTTTACGCTTCATTAGGCTAATTTATAACCATCATGATGACTTACCCCCTTGAGGAAAAAATTGCGAGAATATATGTTTAAAAGAATCTTCATCGACCAAACCGGAAGGGCATTCCTACATTACAAAAAAAAACACATACTGTGAGTTAGATTAAAAAATATTTTTGCTCTATTTACTTTGCAATATTTACGAAGTTAGATTCTCATATTGCAATATGTAGGTATTTGCTATTTGCTACGTGGTATAGGGTAGTCGTTAGAGTTCAGTAAAACTCGTAGATATCACTCTGCGTAAAAACGAAAAAAAAAAATTTCGAACTTCTTGTATTTTTCTTATTCTCATGCAAGTACATATCGCAGTAGCAATAAATCAACAAGTTATTTTGATAGCTCTTTTCATTGTGTTAATCTTTAATTACTGTCCTTGTTCCTTGATATGATAATTTAATTCAGAGGTGTGATAAATTACGATTTAATGGCTGTTCTTAGGCATTAAAAGTTGAAAATTTTTCACAAACGCTAAGCAGTCATGCAGGAAAATTGAAAGCCATAATTCTGAAACCCACTTAAAATGCAACCAGCGTTTGAACAAATGAACTACCAATATTCTTCAATTTTTAAAAAACCTTTTCTTTTCAATTTTAATTTTTTTTTTCAGTTTTGAAGCATGAAAAAATATTATTTGCAGATTTTTTTTTATGAGTTATTTCGTAATAACATATTGAAATGATGTCATTTTGAAAAAAAATGATGACACTTTGGGAACTCTTATATAAGGTAAATATTGGTCATACTCATTCCTTAAATCCTTAAGAGCTCAAATAACATCCATACTACGCACAAGATGTATACAATTTTTATCAAACATTTTTAAGAAAGTTTGATAAATTGTTACTTACAATACCTAGATTTTGAAAAAATTAGCAGCTAAACATTTTTTAGCTTTTAGACAACGAAATGTAACTTTTGGAGGTGAATGAATTCTTATTATCTAGTAATAAATTTTTTTGAAATTTTCGAATTTTCAAATGTTTAAAAAGTTTAACCTCATTATACCAGATGCTCAAAGTGAATACGAAGATAGAAATTTTTTTTCACATTATATGAGAGTTAGTTAGTATTAGCAATTCCTTTTCTCCCGCTCTCTCACCTTTATAAAATCATTAAGATATGCTCGTATGTTCTCTCTATGAATCTAAAAGATTATTACACTTGAAGTATACTTTGCTGGCACTCCGGATTTTTCTCGCTACACCCTCTTTCACGGATTATAACATCATCAATAATTCCCTCAAGTTGAAAGAATTTCGTTAGTAATCATTGGAGTGCTTATCCATCAGATTTGAGTAATTTTGGGTTCATTAAGCCTTCATCAATATTTCGAATATTCTTTATGTCGAGTTTGTTCGGCACTACACTTGAAAGCTCATATTGTTATCTCCAATTAATTTTACAAAACAACGTTCCAATTCCCAAGCGAGAATAACACGGTCATTTTAGGGGAGTGGAGCTTTAGCCCCAGTCATTGAAAAAGAAATTATTGAAGAAAACAACAATTCTTATTATGAATTAATTTGGAAATTTAATGATTATTAAATTCATTTCATAATCATTTGGAGGAGTTGAGGCTTGATTCACTTGGAGAAATTCGGAAATTTGTCGAGTGGGAAATTGTTGCACATAAATCACGGTATAATAGTAGGTAGCCATTTTATCATTTTTTATAATTTCTTCGAATATGAGTAAGCGAGAATAATATTATTGAAATTTTCAATACCTGAGGGTTTCTTTTTTCATGAGTTATTAATTTTTCCCAGTAAATTCAAAGTTGAAATAATAAATTGCAAAGGAAACGTATTCGTTATGTCACTACGAAGGAAATTCGGTGAGGCTAATTGGGTAAGCGTGCTCTATCTCCACCTACGTCAATTCCTCAGAAACATTTGATAAAACATTATATACAATTAAAAGATCCAAAATTTGCTCAGCGAATATTTTTTTGAGCAGACTTTCTTCCCGAAAGACGATAAACGATTCAAGAAATTTTAAAACTCATAATTTTCTTAAAAAACAATTTTTATTATTAACTTTTCTTCAAATTTTCTTATCAACCTTGAGTTCGTGTAAGTCTTTAATTTCCTCTATCACAAGGTCCACTGAGGACTTTCCGACACCATTTAAAATGTATTTATTTATTGTACCATCTTTAACAATTACTCGACAATTAATAAGAGGTCGTGGTATTCTCACACGAAATTACACCAGAAAGGAAATAAAATAAAAAACCAAAAAGCAAACCAAAAAAGACAAAACAAAATTACAACGAAAAAAAAAAGAGAACAAAGAGAAGTAAAAGAATCCCCCTCCCAAAAAAAAGCAAACTCTCTCTCTTTCTTGGGAGGCAGTCACACAATGTCTTCTGGAAGGCGACTTTCAATCTAACACTATCTTATCTATCCAGGATCTAACACTGGCCTACCTCAATTGAAGAATTTAACTACCAAAACTGGTTAAAAAAGAGGGAATATTAAAAAAATCACGTCTCCTCACTTGTACAGCAAAGGCGTGTTTATATTTTCTATATAGAGAGCACACTGAAATAGCGTAAAAAAGAAAACTAAACAATTTGTTAGTCGATAATTTAAAATGGATTTTGGCCAATGAATTTTTCAGCATTTTTTTTCCAGTTTTCCCAGTGATCAATGAGACAGGTTTTCCAGATAATTTACACGCAAAAGGCTCGTCAAAAGCCTGAATAGCCTAGAAAAGCAATCTCACGTGAATAGGGTAGAAGATATGAAGCCCTACTCTCTTTCTATCTGCATAAAATCTTGTATGGATCGTGTCAACGATTTCATTTTTAAAATGAACATGACTAAAAATTTCACTGATTAAATTTCATAGCATAAATTTAATAACGCAATTCCAAGGCTAGTAATGCCTTTTGATATACCCGAAAGTACTCCTATTATCATTGCACATTTTTACCCTTGTGTTATAAATTAGCTTCAACTTAAAAAAAAATATAAAATTCAAGAAGGCATGTCGCATTACTGGAGCTAAGTTTTTCACGGGAAATATTCAAATTCACAGATAGCTATTACTGACCGCTTTATGCTCACACCAACTACGAGATGATAATTTTTTAGCTGAGTTTTTAATAAAAACGATAGCTATTACAGCCTACCTGATTTGGGAAGGGAAGGTCGGGGGAGGGTGGGGTCTTCAAATCTTTGCGTTTCAGACCATTTGTAATCATCTGGAAAATGTCCAACTTTTTGGTACATATATATATTTTTTTCCCCCATGCGTAGCGCCGGCGAGTATTCATAAAATTCGCTCAAAATTTGGTGAGGAACTCTTCTTGAAAATGCGCAGCAGTGCTTTTTTTGTTTTTTCGAAAAATTTCAAAATGGCGGATCACTCAAATTTTGAGGGGGGCTGGAGAAGAGGCAAATAGCTCAAATTTTTCGTTTTTGATCTCATATGAAAGAGTGAGTCACGGACACCAACATATTTAAATTTCAGCTTCCTAAGTGCATTTTGAGGAGAGTTAGCAAAAACCTGTTTTTGAGGAAATTCGTTTTTTGTGTCACTCGCCTTGCGCAGGCGGGTGTGGATAAAATTCGCTCAAAATTCGGTGAGGAACTCTTCTTGAAAATACGCAAAAATAGTTTTTTTGTTTTTTCGATAAATTTCAAAATGGCGGATCACTCAAATTTTGAGGGGGCTGGAGAAGGGGCAAATAGCTCAAATTTTTCGTTTTTGATTTCATATGAAAGAGTGAGTCACGGATACTAACATATCCAAATTTCAGCTTCCTAAGTGCATATTGAGAGGAGTTAGATCAAAAAACGGCTTTTTGAGGAAGTTTTGAGTCATGAAATTTCTTGAATCTTCCATATCTCCCCACCAAATCAAGTTAAAGAGGTCAAATTTTGTGTGTGAGGTTAGTTGGTGACCACAATATGACCTCTTGAATTTGGATCAAAATGGATTCAAAATGGCGGATTATCAAAATTTTGAGTAGAGCTTGAGGAGCCTCAAGTTGGTAAAAATGTAATTAATATGAATTCATATGGTTATTGGGGATAAGTTGTATACTATATCCCGAATTCACTTCCATACATGATGTTGGAGGGGGAAGGCGGGGTTATCAACCTAAAATAGTGGTGGGGTACAGGAGGGGTCGAAAATTTTTTATTGCTGTGTCATATGATAAAATGAGCCCAAGTGACAAACGTATTTTGATTTTAGCTTCCTCAGTGATTTTGGAGGGGAGTTAGAGCAAAAAACGGCTTTTGGAGGGGAAATTGCTGCAGGAAATTTCATGAATCTTCCATATCTCATCACCAAATCGGCCTAGAATGGTCAAACTTTGTGTGTAGGATTAGTTTGTGACCAGAATATAACCACTTAAATTTGAGTCAAAATGGATCCAAAATGGCGGATTATCAAGATTTGAAGATAATTTGAGGACCCTCAAATAGTTATAATTTGAGAAATATGTGTTCACATGATTATTTCATGGCAAGAAATACTACATTTGTGCCAAATTCAACTTCTTAAGTGTTTTTGGAAAGGATAGGGTAGGGGTTTTCAGACTTGGTATTGGGTGTGGCCTGTAGTCATGAACGGTTAAGCAAGGTTATTAGTAAATCAAAACAAGCTCCATTAAAAACTCAGCTCCAGTAATGCGGCATGGCTGCTTACTTTTTTTTTTTAATTAAAATTTACGAATACATATAAAAAATAATTATATTTCATAAATAGAGGTAAATTCATAGATTTGGTATTATCTGAATTATAAAAAAAAAAGATAATTTAATTTGAAAAATTAACGTTATTAGAATTATTAACTATTTTTTTATTATTTAAAAATAATATTATAATTATTTGAAATATTTTAAAAGAATACCCCACCCATCCCCTCCAAAACCACCAAAGAAACTGAATCTGGTACATGTAGTATTTTTTGCCTACAGAAAATACATGAGCTCATTATTAAACAATAATCATCAAATTTTGACCATGCCGTATTTTGGATCCATTTAGACTCTAATTCAAGTGGTTCGCCAGCTAACCTTACATACAAAGTTCGACATTTCTTGATTTATTTGGTGAAGAGATATAGGAGATTCGAGAAATTTCATTATGAGGAGTCTTTCAACGAATTTTGTTTGATTTTCATTTACTCATCGACGCTACGAACGAGGAGAACAGAAAATATATGTACACTAAAAATTGGGCATTTGTCATATGTATACAAATCATATGAAAGGCGAAGATTTGAAGATTCTACAATTTCCACAGTTTTCAATATGGAAAGAAGGAAAATAGGGAAAATAAGCGGATAGAAAATTTGGAAAATTGAACACTTAAAAAATCTTACAAATACTGATCGTTTTACCTCCTTATCAAAAAATTCGAAAAAAAACCAATTACCTGTTTGAATCCACGATAAATAAGCTGAATTTCTTTTTTATTGAATTTGGTAATTTTGGTAAGCTTCGAAAGTTCTTCTGGTCGGTATCGAACTACGTGTATGTTTAATTCATCGATATCCTCTTCTGCGAAAAACAAAACAAAACACCAACCGATTCGTATAAATCGTATATAAAATAATCGTTCTCATAAATTACAAAACCTAGATAAAGAAATTACCTCTAACCGTGAAAAAGTCGGCAATAATTTAAGAAAGATGCGCAATTGCGCATACAGGAATAATAGATGCGACGATTTTCCGGATAAACCATAAAAATTCCTCGATATGGCGAATACTCGGGATACCCATCGTTCGCCATAAAAGTAACACGTTAAAATAACCCGCATTTACCTTATCCGCGAAATTCCTAAACGACGCTACAGGATAAAATACCTGTCGTCGATACGCCGTATGAAATAATTCCGTAAGCAATTTTCACTTTAAAAACGACTCAAAACATTCCTTTTCGCCAACGTATAACCTCCGGCTTCGCGTGCTATCATCGTACACGGCAGCTTAGAAGCTTTACGCCAAACTATATAATTATAAATGGTCCCTTGTTGCGCGTCTACACGGTAGTACTAGTTCGCTTCGAATAGGTATTAAGGCGATAAAACGAAAAAGCCTCGCGTAAACATATTGGTCGTATTTAAAATCTTATACGTGGAAGATTTTCGTACCGATAATTGGAACGGATTTCGGTTAATACGGGTAACCGATACACTATTACGGTTCCACTACGGTAGTCGCGTATCGTACATATCTTAAAAATGCAAACTTAACCCGGCCGCGAGCTGATAAAGGATGAAAACTTTTCAGATCCCAGTTCAAATTAATTTATTATACGTAACTTCTATTATACGCGTTCGGTAATCTAGAGTGCAAATGAAAATAGCATCTAGCTAGTTCAAAGCACCTTTCATACATCTTTCTTCTCAACAAAATTGAGATAGAATAGAGGTAAAAATTTACCCTCTTATCAACGTATTAATAGCGTAAATAGGAAGCGAATGTAAGCTCGCAAAATAGTACATACCCAATACCTATAAGTATAATAATACGTATTATACGAACAAAATTGAAAACCTTAAGGCACGCATAGACAAGCGCAGCGTTTGTAATAATTATGTTAAGCCTCTTTCACACGCCTCAAATTTAGTGGCTGACAAGTTGATGAGTTGACGTTAAGTTGACCACGTAGCTGGTAAGTTGTCAATCACACAGCAACCAGTACATATACTCGAAGTACATCCAATGCAAATATCCTATGATGAAAGTAATAATAATATTATGGTTTTTCACTATTTTTAATTTCCATCCTGTTTGATATTTCCAACATTTTTTCATCATTTTATTTTAGAGAACGGATGAAACTGTCAATGAAATCATCAGTGAAAATATTAAATGCTTACAGGGGCGTAACTAAGGGGGGATGGGGGGAGCTTTCCACCCAAGTGTTTTGAAAATTTGGGAAATTTATAATTATTCAATGCTGAAATTGGGAACTTGAATTTCTTTTGGGAAAATAAGAACTCGAATAAAGTCGAACTGATGCCAACTTATATCATGTATAGCGCAGAACCCGGGACGTGTTGGGAAAGTAAACAATTTTTTTGAAGACAAACAAAAAAAAAGGTCAACAGTTGGTAAAATTTCATGGTATTAGTTGGCAATTTTTGGTTTTTAATGCATTTTTTCTACCATCCTAGGTACCTACTTGAATGAACGATTTTAATCAAATTTAAAAAAATGGAATTTTGGAAAAGCTTCTAATCATCGTAGCTCCTTCAAAAATGAAGATAGGCAAAAAGTGTATACCACAATGTTACGAATAGAACGATGCTTTCGTAGAGAAGTCTAAACTCGAACTGACGAAGAAGGATCAATACAATCATTTCCTTCTCACCTAGCCAAAACTGGTTTTTCCACTTTCTTCCTTGTAACGGCTATGCGCAAAAACTTGCTGCTATCGGTCCTTTGTTCACTATACCAAGGGGAAGACAGCCTATTGTATTAATTCATAGGGTTTTTCTCTTTATCCTTGACCTGTCTTTCGTAACTGATACTGCAGGTTTATTTTCACCTTGCGCTGTTGCCACTGTTGCCAAACAGTGCATCTATGTTACGCGCCCTTTTTAACCCTCATTTCACTCTTCACTTAACATCCTCCCCCCCTTTAAACTTGTTTAAATAACTGAAGTCACTTGGAAAACATAAATTTATTTATTATTTTTTTAACTTCAACAACTTAAATTAAAATAACTTTCTTAATACTTGCGTTGAAATTAAAATTAAGTCGAGAGTATCCTCATTTGAATCATCTCTATACTGCTTAGTGTTAGATGAAATCGTCGACGTACTCCCATCTCGTCAATTCAAAATATTAAATCATTCTTTCATTATAATTCTGAGATAATTATCAATTCGATGGCGCTAAAGGGATGTCAGTGGACATTTATACCTCCATACTCTCCAAATTTTGGTGGGTTGTGGGAAGCAGGTGTCAAGTCAGTTAAAGCACATTTAAGGTCGATATTGGCGGAATCTTCTCTAAATTTCGAACAGCTGAATACATGTTTAATACAAGTTGAAGCGTGCTTAAATTCACGTCCATTAACACCAGAGTCGAATAATCTAAATGATATTAATGCGCTCACCACGGGTCATTTTTTAGCTCATGGGCCAATAACTGCATTACCTGCTAAAGATCTCACTGGATTACCTACTAACAGGCTAAAGCATTGGGACAGAGTGAAAAAACTAAGCCAGATTTTCTGGAAAAGGTGGAATGTAGAGTATTTAAATACGTTACAACAACGCAATAAGTGGCGTGAGCGAAATTATGAATTAAAAATAGGAGATATGGTTGTTATTAAAGATAAGAACACTATGCCAACCACTTGGCCATTAGCTCGAATTGTAGAATTATATCGTGGTAAGGATAGCTTGGTGAGAATAGCGAAATTAAGAACTGCGAAAGGTATGATCGAGAGGAGCTTATCAAGGTTGGTTTTAATACCAACACAAGGTGAACTGGTTAAGCCTAGACCGGTTTCTCTATATGGTGAATATGAGAAAGTTGAGTAATAATTGAGTTGACTTTACAGATATATCTTCGATGTCAAGAAAGGAAGACTTGTCATCAAACAATGATGATACATTAGGCTAAGGCTGAAGGGTGAGTCTTCCACTGCTTTATAGTAAGGAAGTCTGGTACCAGCATTAGAGCGAGAAAAAATTCGGAAAAAAAAAATTTCCTTCAGCTAATTTAATATTTGTATTTGTGCAGGTAGGCACATGCCTAGTGAAATGAACTTAAAGCAGACTAAGTGCGTCGTAAAAGAAGAAATCCTGTAAGAAGTCAAAGTATTAAGAAAGTTATTTTAATTTAAGTTGTTGAAGTTAAAAAAATAATAAATAAATTTATGTTTTCCAAGTGACTTCAGTTATTTAAACAAGTTTAAAGGGGGGGAGGATGTTAAGTAAAGAGTGAAATGAGGGTTAAAAAGGGCGCGTAACATAGATGCACTGTTTGGCAACAGTGGCAACAGCGCAAGGTGAAAATAAACCTGCAGTATCAGTTACGAAAGACAGGTCAAGGATAAAGAGAAAAACCCTATGAATTAATACAATAGGCTGTCTTCCCCTTGGTATAGTGAACAAAGGACCGATAGCAGCAAGTTTTTGCGCATAGCCGTTACAAGGAAGAAAGTGGAAAAACCAGTTTTGGCTAGGTGAGAAGGAAATGATTGTATTGATCCTTCTTCGTCAGTTCGAGTTTAGACTTCTCTACGAAAGCATCGTTCTATTCGTAACACACAAATTTTGTTGCATTTTTTTATTCTATCATCATAGATACTTAAATCAGTAGTTTCATTTAAATTAAAAAAATATTATATGTTGTACTTCCATGCACAAATAGTTGCATACGATGAACACATAAGGGGACTGAGACTAGGCGCAAGTAACTACTCGCGAGTTAAGCTATATGTTGGTACTAGTCTCCAATCCTGGTTCCATACTACCTATGGCGGGTTAACGATATTTGTTGATATTGATAAGAACAGCCCCGTATCAAAATCATGCCCACTAGCGCACTCTGGATGAGTGACCGGTCCGAATTCAATTTTTTTCATGTTAAAAAAAATCACATGATGCGTGAAGATGTATCATACGCTCTTGCTGGATTGCAAAATATTTGTCAATGAAATTGAAAAAAAAAAACGCGTTTCCAAGTTCGCATCTAGGGCTCACAAAACCTTTACTTCAGAGCTGATGTCACGAGCGAGATCTAAATTTGTTTCGTCTCCAAGGAAATACACGTCACAAAAGCATTTTAATACGCTTGATTTCCTAAATCCAATTCTCCCGAGTCATTCAAAACGTATGCCACACGATTTCAATTCGGTGATAAATATTCTTCTATACCAAGTACGATTATAAATGTACAACGTTCCGTCGAGGCCTCGATGGGAAGAAATTAATTGATTTGCGATTGACATTTTTTTCTTGAACATTTTATTTTGGCATATGACATCATATAAAAAATATTTCTTATTCATTTATTTATTTATTCATTTATTCGTTCATTCATTCGAAAATCTGATTCAATATTTTTACGCAAATCCTGCGTTAGCATAGAAGTACGTGTGGTTGTAGAACATTAGTACTTCCACCTTATTTTATGCAAAAGATATCAAAACCACTCTCCATTAGCAAAAAAAAAAAAGGATTCGATAACATTTACGCACAGAGAGACTTCGACCTGTGCGGATATTCAGAAAGGAGTGTTAGTATACCTAAATACATATAAGCAGTACCTTTGAAACGTGAACTCTTGCCATCAAATCGCCTTTTCCGTCCGCACAGCTTACAGCTTTATCTCATTTCCTGATTCGTACTCGCTTCAAAAACTATACCCGGACAAAACCCTTATTTTACTTCATTACGCGTTGTCGTACACGTACAGCCGCACAAGCAATCCGCACCAATTTACCGACGATTTACTGCCGGTGAAATGTGTCAAGTAATCGTTTCGTCAGACGATGCAAATTTAAAATGCCATTGGTGACGTTATACTCAGGGGTACCTAGACAATACAGTTTTCTTTATCCACCATAACGAGTATTTTGTACACCCAAATCGAGAATAAACGCAGGTCCATTACGTCGGCCCCCCCAAGTGCGAATTGAGAGTTGAAAATTTGTGTACAGGTTGTGCTCGGGTTGTGCCGCGTTGTGCCGTCACTAATTCACATTGTGCTCCCCCCCTTTCCGAGAACGTAACGGGGGGCTGGTGAAATGCGAGCCCCCCAAGTGCGAATTGAGAGTTGAAATTTTGTGTACAGGTTGTGCTCGGGTTGTGCCGCGTTGTGCCGTCACTAATTCACATTGTGCTCCCCCCCTTTCCGAGAACGTAACGGGGGGGCTGGTGAAATGCGAGCCCCCCCAAGTGCGAATTGAGAGTTGAAATTTTGTATACAGGTTGTGCTCGGGTTGTGCCGCGTTGTGCCGTCAATCATTCGCATTGTGCTCCCCCCCGCCCTTTCTGAGAACGTAATGGGGAGCTGGTGAAATGCGAGCCGCCCAAGTGCGAATTGAGTGCTGAAACTTTGCATACAAATTGTGCTCACGTTGTGCTACGTTGTGCCGTCATTAGTTTACATTGTGCTCCCCCCCTTCCTGAGAACGTAATGAGGAGCCGGTGAAATGTGAGCCGGCCCAAGTGCGAATTGAGTGCTGAAACTTTGCATACAAATTGTGCTCACGTTGTGCTACGTTGTGCCGTCATTAGTTTACATTGTGCTCCCCCCCCTTCCTGAGAACGTAATGAGGAGCCGGTGAAATGTGAGCCCCCCCAAGTGCGAATTGAGAGTTGAAATTTTGTGTACAGGTTGTGCTCGGGTTGTGCCGCGTTGTGCCGTCAATCATTCGCATTGTGCTCCCCCCCTTCCTGAGAACGTAATGGGGGAGCTGGTGTAATGTGAGCCCCCCAAGTGCGAATTGAGTGCTGAAACTTTGCATACAAATTGTGCTCACGTTGTGCTACGTTGTGCCGTCATTAGTTTACATTGTGCTCCCCCCCTTCCTTAGAACGTAAAGGAGGAGCTGGTGAAATGTGAGCCCCCCCAAGTGCGAATTGAGAGTTGAAATTTTGTGTATAGGTTGTGCTCGGGTTGTGCCGCGTTGTGCTCATAGTATTTTACATTGTGCTATAATTCTAAGGTATTTATAGACCTCCATAAGGGGCCAGCCCCCCAAATGAGAGTTGAAGAGTGCAAACATGGGTAGTAAATTGTGCTCACGTTGTGCTGCGTTGTGCTCATAGTATTTTACATTGTGCTACTATCCTAAGGTATTTATAGACCTCTATTAAGGGGCCAGCCCCCACATACAAGTTTGATAGTTGATACTCGCGTAGTAAATTGTGCTCACGTTGTGCTGCGTTGTGCTCATAGTATTTTACATTGTGCTATAATTCTAAGGTATTTATAGACCTCTATAAGGGGCCAGCCCCCAAATGCGGGTTGAGGAGTGCAAACATGGGTAGTAAATTGTGCTTGCGTTGTGCTCATAGTATTGTACATTGTGCTATAATTCTAAGGTATTTATACTGTGTTTACTTTTGTTCTAAAAGTTTCAAATTTTTCAATAATTATCATCAATCGTCACTTTTACCAACTACAGTACAATGCTGTACACCAACACCAATTGTAATATAGGAAACAGCATTATGAGTGGAGTGACCTTACAGTAAGTAACTTTTATGTTATGCACCAAGTACTTACTAAAGTAATAATAAATACCTGCACGTAGAAGTACTTATTACTTGCCAAGTTATTCATGAAATGTTGAAGATTTGTTCATGTTGTTTAATTAAAAAAATGATTTTCAATTTTTAATTATAATCCTTTTCTTTTACCGTTTATTAAAAGATTTTTAGCATTGAAAACACGTTGTTTGTGGTATACAAATTCCTGAAAACTAAATTCTTATGCGGGGGATATTTGTTATGCTATTTATGTATAACGTGCGCGCAACTGATTTACTACACACCAGTGCAAAAACTTCTAAGAACTAATTTATACCTATAATTCTAAAATAATGTAACTTGAAACTGTAGGTTGATTTATGATCTTCTAATTGGTTTTATAATATAATTTGATAAGAAAGTGGAATGAAAGACATTTCTATACACTTTTAATATTGATTTCAACATTATGTAAAACGACTTTTTTAACAGAATTTTGCGTCGATGTGTAAGGAATTAATTACATTTACGGTATAAAGGTCGATGGTGTGGCACAACATAAGGTACGGGGACAATGTTCGCAATCCTGATATACTCAACACATACGGAAGTGTTGCGACTACGTTAAAATGAAAATACTCAAAATTTTCCGTGGTAACATAGGGTTATGAAAATTGTATCTTAAAGAAAATTTCACAAGCTTTGTAATGATACATAAATTCATTAATTTTATGCAAATATTTTCAACATAAATGTCGTTTAAAGCCGAAAGATGCGTAGGCCTCAAACTTTACATCTATGTTGCTCAAAACTTTCTTTGGTAACTTTAGGTTTTGAAAACATGACTTATAAAAAATATGATGAGCTCTACAATGGAATTAAAAAAATGAATTTTTAGAAATATTTCTTACATTCAGACCTTTTCAATGTAAAATAGCCATAATAATTAAAAAATTTAAAATATATGGGCATAATTATTTGAAATTTGTAAGGTTTAATTTTTAGCACAATGTGAGCACAATTTACTACCCATGTTTGCACTCTTGAATCCTCATTTAGGGGGCTGGCCCCTTATAGAGGTCTATAAATACCTTAGAATTATAGCACAATATAAAATACTATGAGCACAACGCAGCACAACGTGAGCACAATTTACTACGCGAGTATCAACTATCAAACTTGTATGTGGGGGCTGGCCCCTTAATAGAGGTCTATAAATACCTTAGGATAGTAGCACAATGTAAAATACTATGAGCACAACGCAGCACAACGTGAGCACAATTTACTACCCATGTTTGCACTCTTGAATCCTCATTTGGTGGGCTGGCCCCTTATAGGGGTCTATAAATACCTTCGAATTATAGCACAATGTAAAATACTATAAGCACGACGCAGCACAACGTGAGCACAATTTTCTACCCATGTTTGTAGTTCTAATAAGAACACACTCGTAAAACTCAATAAAAACCAGTAGAAAATCACATAAAAAAATGGCTGCTTCTTTCAACCATTAAAATAAGTCTGGTCGAACCGTTGAACCACTGGATAGACGTACCCAGTATGGTAGATAAAAGTGGCTGGGTATTGTCGAGACAAGGTCGTGTAGAAAACAAAGATGAGTAGGTAAGATGCCTCTATAGGGCCTCGATACCTACTGACAATGTTTGCACTCTTCAACCCGCATTTGGGTGGCTGGCCCCTTATAGAGGTCTATAAATACCTTAGAATTATAGCACAATGTAAAATACTAACAGTACAAAGCAACACAATATGAGCACAATGCACCAACCATGTTTGAATATTCAAACTTGCATTTTTAGGGGCCGGCCCTTTATAGAGGTCTTTCAACACCTTACAGGTAAAGTAAGTGTAGGGAGGTAAGTATTCACGGCACAACACAGCACAATGTGAGCACAATTTATTCCCAAAGTTGTAAGTCTTGAATCGCATTGGGGGGTGGCTGATGTACAAATGATATGTGGTTATGTTTATGGGAGGGGGTGGGGTTTGGCGGTAGTTTGCTAAAAAATGACGGCACAAGGCAGCACAACGTTAGCACAATTTACTCCAAAAGTTATAGCTCTTAAATCGCATTTCGGGGAGCTGGTCCCCAATGAAGTACTCCTTCGGTACCCCTTAGGGTAGTGGCACAATATAAACTAATGACGGCACAACGTGGCACAACCCGAGCACAACCTGTATACAAAATTTCAACTCTCAATTCGCACTTGGGGGGCTCGCATTAGATCAGCCCCCCCGTTACGTTCTCGGAAAGGGGGGGAGCACAATGTGAATTAGTGACGGCACAACGCGGCACAACCCGAGCACAACCTGTACACAAAATTTCAACTCTCAATTCGCACTTGGGGGGCTCACATTTCACCGGCTCCTCATTACGTTCTCAGGAAGGGGGGGAGCACAATGTAAACTAATGACGGCACAACGTAGCACAACGTGAGCACAATTTGTATGCAAAGTTTCAGCACTCAATTCGCACTTAGGGCGGCTCGCATTTCACCAGCTCCCCATTACGTTCTCAGAAAGGGCGGGGGGGAGCACAATGCGAATGATTGACGGCACAACGCGGCACAACCCGAGCACAACCTGTATACAAAATTTCAACTCTCAATTCGCACTTGGGGCGGCTCGCATTACACCAGCCTCCCTCGTTACGTTCTCGGAAACGGGGGGAGCACAATGCGAATTATTGACGGCACAACGTGGCACAACCCGAGCACAACCTGCATACAAAATTTCAACTCTCAATTCGCACTTGGGGGGCTCGCATTTCACCAGCCCCCATCGTTACGTTCTCGGAAACGGGGGGAGCACAATGCGAATTATTGACGGCACAACGCGGCACAACCCGAGCACAACCTGATACAAAAATTTCAACTCTCAATTCGCACTTGGGGGGCTCACATTTCACCAGCTCCCCATTACGTTCTCAGAAAGGGGGGGAGCACAATGCGAATGATTGACGGCACAACGCGGCACAACCCGAGCACAACCTGTACACAAAATTTCAACTCTCAATTCGCACTTGGGGGGCTCGCATTTCACCAGCCCCCCGTTACGTTCTCGGAAAGGGGGGGAGCACAATGCGAATGATTGACGGCACAACGTGGCACAACCCGAGCACAACCTGTACACAAAATTTCAACTCTCAATTCGCACTTGGGGGGCTCACATTTCACCAGCTCCCATTACGTTCTCAGAAAGGGGGGGGAGCACAATGCGAATATTGACGGCACAACGCGGCACAACCCGAGCACAACCTGTACACAAAATTTCAACTCTCAATTCGCACTTGGGGGGCTCACATTTCACCGGCTCCTCATTACGTTCTCAGGAAGGGGGGGAGCACAATGTAAACTAATGACGGCACAACGTAGCACAACGTGAGCACAATTTGTATGCAAAGTTTCAGCACTCAATTCGCACTTGGGGCGGCTCGCATTTCACCAGCTCCCCATTACGTTCTCAGAAAGGGCGGGGGGGGGAGCACAATGCGAATGATTGACGGCACAACGCGGCACAACCCGAGCACAACCTGTATACAAAATTTCAACTCTCAATTCGCACTTGGGGGGGCTCGCATTTCACCAGCCCCCCGTTACGTTCTCGGAAAGGGGGGAGCACAATGTGAATTAGTGACGGCACAACGCGGCACAACCCGAGCACAACCTGTACACAAAATTTCAACTCTCAATTCGCACTTGGGGGGGCTCGCATTTCACCAGCCCCCCCGTTACGTTCTCGGAAAGGGGGGGAGCACAATGTGAATTAGTGACGGCACAACGCGGCACAACCCGAGCACAACCTGTACACAAATTTTCAACTCTCAATTCGCACTTGGGGGGGCCGACGTAATGGACCTAATAAACGCCCAACATTTCGGTGTTGATAATTTGCTTACCGCAGGCTATGCATTACGGTAGAGATACGAGAGTATTTTTCCCCACCGTTTCGCAGCACCACCATTGTTTTCGTTAAGCGAAAATTTCATCCGCGTGAAACTTTTTGTCGGAACGTGCTTCCTGTAATCAGTTTCCAACTAAAAGGTCGAACTTCGGGCAAGCTAGGTATTTCGAGTATTCGACGAATTTGCTCGACGAGTTACTTAAACCATTTAAATAATCTTCGTAATTATACGCGATAAATGCCAATTAACGTTGAAGCGAAATTCAGAAGATTTTTTTCATTTGTACGTGTTTACACACGTTACACGTTTTTGATTCATTGGACATTGTTAATAATTCTATTTTTCGGGGCAGAGTGAAAATTGCGAAATATTCATCGCTAATTATACTGTTTATGCTCATGATACGAGAATAGATAAAATACTCGGCGTGCATGGAAAAATACCCAAAAATATACCATTTTAATAGAGGATTTGAGAAAGTATAAATTTATGTGAACAGATGCATAACAAAATTTTTATAGTTTTTTGAGATCACCTACGGCTATTACTAAATGATCAACTGTGCTGAAACGTGAAATAATTTTTATTCAGTTATCGAAGAGATGCCTTCAGTATAAAACAACACATTTAAAAATACTTTAATTGTTTTTTGGAGGGTTTCGAATTGCATCACTTCTTACTACATGTATAATGTATGTAAACAATCCCATAGCGAAATCTTCATATAAATCGCAAATCCAAATTGGAATATTAAAAACTCTATAAACGATGATACTAATCCCACCGATATACGTAATAGATATCTCACAGCCTAAATACATTTGCAACTTCGTAACAAAGATGTTACGATTCTCGATTAATCGACGGTTAATCGTGATGGGCGTCGCCAGGATTAAAAATTGCGGGGGCACAAAAGGGGCCAAGAATTTAAGATTTTTCTAGTCTTTCGTATTAAAAATATGCGTGTTTTTTGAGAGGGGGTCTAATAATTTTTTTAGGTGAAAAAATCGTACAAGGGTTAATAAAAACAAATTTATTATTTTCTTCGAACTTGAAAAAACGTAAGTAAGCAGGTATAAATGGTATAAAATAAAAAAAGAAATTAAAAATATTATTTAGTGAAAAATTTGGTTATTCGTAGGAATTTCAATTTTTTGGTTGGGGGCCAAAGGGGGGCCAGAAATTTTTTAGGGGGAGCAGGCCCCTCCAGGCCCCCTCTTAGCGAGGCCACTGTCGTGATCCCAATAATCGGCAGTAGATCAATTAATCGTCCGATTATTTTTGTTTTTTGGTATTTTAACGATACCTGGAAAATGCTGAAAATTTATTAGACGAAATCAATTTTGATTCACTTTTTTTAAAACACTCGCAGGTTAGCAATCCAAAAATTAAAACAATAAAAGTTATATTTGTCGGTTTTCCTGAATATTACACTCGCAGCACTAAGAGCCATGTCAACACAAATCGCCTCCTTACTGCTGAATATGAAAAGTTGAGCGGGAAGCCGGTATCCAAGTATCCGAACCGTAAGACCTGGTTACTCAGAAGGCAGTAGTAGTGAGGTGCGGCTTCCCCAAACCTCCTTCATAAATATTATTTACGCATTTCCTTCTTTATTTTTATTTTTTTTTTTTGTTGTACTTTTTGTTTTCTTTTGGTTTTTCTTTTACATGCTTCTTTATGTATAGTAATAATTGTTTCATAGTGGCAGCTGGCCGCTTACCTGTTGATAGGCCACACCACATTCCCGCTGTACTATTATCGGTTTGTAATGAAAAAAAAATAAAGAAATAAATAATTAAAAAAAAAAAGCACTAAGAGCCGATTAATCGATTATTGGCGATTATTTTCAAAATTACAATCGATTATATCGATCAGTTAATCATTGACATCTCTGCGTCGAAACTGTCCAATTTACGAATAAAGAATTATTACAGAATGCTAAGCTCCAGCTTGACACATTAGAAGAGGAAGAAAAAAAACGTAAGCACCACATTTTCAGGTCGATAACCCCTCCTGCATCATGTATTCAGGTGAATTGGGGATATAGCATACGTCTCATCCTCAATAATCATATGAGTCCATGATAATTGCATTTTTACAAATTTTAGGGTCCTCAAGCTCTACTCAAATTTTGATAATCGGCCATTTCGCATCCATTTAGACCCAAATTCAAAAGGTCATATTCTGGCAACCAACTGTGGGTGGAAAAATATACATGCATACTAAAGTTGGATATTTTCCAGCTGATTACAAAATCATTACGAAATAATTTTCATCTTCTTAAATTATGTCCTGAAAGACATTCATAAATTTTTCACGCATATTAAAAAAATTTCCCAATTTTCAACCCCCCCTCCTCCCGCAATATATCGTGACTACGACCTATTATCGATACTATTGATAGCACTCTCAACACACCTTTCATAAACTGCTATCAATAGCGAAATATATTTTACCTATTCGAAACACCGCAACAACTAAAAGTAATTTTCCATTTTCCAAGACCTTATGGTATCCTTCAGTATAGCGAATAGGCAAAATGTATATGAAGTTTTTGTATAAACAGAGAGCATAGCGATAATTCGCAATGTTAAGAAATGCTAATTTTTTTCATAAGTGTAATTACAGCTTTAACTCGCGCTAATATAAAGTTGAAAACTCGGATTGTGAAGTTGACGAGATTTGCTTCAACAGACACGTTCTAATTTACTATTGTATCTTTTGTTTTGGAAAAGCGAAAAGGAAAGTTTCTGCCACTACATAGCAGCGTAGTGAGAAAATTTGATACGGCGACGTATACGACATTTCGCGTACGCCATATTCGTTTTGATTTTCACAGTTAAAATAATTAAATTACCACGCTGAAATGTCGCTAAACAATAACTTGGGCCGACTAACTTTTAAACCGCGCCATCATAATATTACTCGTGCTCGTCTTCACCGCATCCGAAATATACACTATACACTATACCAACCATACATTCCTTATCCGCGGTTGAATAACGAGAAACATCACGTCAGAGGTATCTTAATTGAAGACCCAGATATGGGCAACGAAAATGCTATAGTCTTTTTTCATTAACTTTTCCATCACGAAACGCGAACCCAAAGCTTTAGTTAATAAATCAACATCACCGTTCATCCGACGAATTTCATTAATGACATCGATACATCGAGCGGAGCGGTCCGATGTTCGGCTGCAAATTAGCGTTTTTCAAATTAAGTGTCGAACGTTTGTAAATGCCCATTCCCCGCCGAAACGGCCTTTTAATTTGTTCAACTGCCAGGACCATTAAAACAGTCGACATGGCTGCGAATGGGTTTGGATGGTTTCCAAAAATGTTTGTAACATCGGCTTTATAAGCACCTAATGCGAGGCCGCCGAGGCATGGAGGGAAATATACGAGATGCTTATAACGATTTCATAGGCTTTTATACAGCCTTTTAAAGAATTCCTCGCATAAGAGTTTCATTTTATTTAATTATCACCATCTCGAATCGCTACCAACTGCAAACTTATTACTCTTTCTTAATTAGTAGTCATCGCCACGAGTAATCTAAGCTTTCACTTATCTCGTACAACTCGGCTAAGAAGAAACTGTTAATGTAATTGAATCGGGGAACTGCCTATTTTGAAGAAAAAAAAAACGACTTTTCACCGCATCGTTGGTCCGTGTGACGCGTACTCATTATAATAATATGAAAATTAAGAACACTTGTAGCCGGATACTGTTTCATCTCTACATGGCCGGGAACCTGAGTGTGTTTTGTTTCGGATAAATCCACAAAGGCGGAGTTGAGTGGCGCGTAGTCGGCATTTTCTTCGTTTCTTTGTGATGCAGATTTCGATAATATTATTCATCCGCTGCGTAGCGTATACGTTACCCGTACTAATGCGCGGTTACATTATTGCGCGAGCTAATTTCACGTTTTTGTCTCGGACACGATGAACACAGAGTACGAAAATTATATACGAAATAACGCCATCGCGAATACATCCACCTCCCCGTCGTTGGTAATGCACTCTTGGGAGGATTAACGTCGCGCCGCCTATTCCAGTATTTACCGATTTCGTGATTTGTTGCACGCGTTTGTTTTATTTCGTGTCCGCCAAAACCATTAAAACAATGATACATGATTTTCCTTCGCTAGATATATGAGCTAACGATATTTTATGGGCGAAATTTCAGCCCAAATAAATCCACCATGATTGATGGCTATACAAGTATACCTAAGCTAATAATGGTTTTAGCTTTTTACGTGTATAGGTGTAGCCCACCTCCACCACCTCCAATATCTGTGTGATATTTTTACGCCACTGTAAAAGGGAAAGGGGTTCATTTCTTTCTTGTTTCAAAACAAAAAGAAAAAAAAAATGGAAGCGATACCTAAATAATCACGAATATTTACCTTTTCAAAAACATATATTTTTTTAAATTTTGAAACTAAAACTTCGATTTTGAACATTTTAAAATAAAAACAAAAATATGTAAATTTTTCTCACGCAGAAGCAACGCAATTGATGACCTACCCAGGCGACATGCGATGATGAGAACGTATAAAATCTAAATGAAGAAAAAAATTCAATATAATTTTGTAAAGTATAGGACAAGAGTTACGTACTTTGATATGAGAAGCATCTAAAGAACATGGGATAAATGTACAGTATGAAAATGCCCTTTGTATAGATACTAATAAGCTATCCAGATGATCTGAAAAGGTAGTAGATGCGACTACTAAAAAGAATTTAGGGTATTGTTCGGTTATTCATTCTCAATAAGTTAATTGTGGGAGAAATACCAGACAGATTGAGTTAGCACTTCACATTTTTATTATTGATTTTTGTCGTTGTCATCGTCGTTGTTGTTGTTGTTGTTTATGGTTTATTTAAAGTTGCATTGAACCTTATGGTTATTCGCGACAGATGATCTAATGATAAGTTTTAAAAATTGCTAATATTAAATACAGTCTAGTAATTTAGTTGGATATAAAAATTGGAATATTCTTAATTTCTCCAAAGTCTGTTTAAGGGTTCCTTGAAGTCTGCATTGCGATCCTGATCTTCCCAGGGTGGTTGCGGGAATTATTTAAAATATTATTTGTATGAAACTTATCATCCTGCCTTCGATGAGTTTCCATGGACTCAAAGATGAAGGTTCACTATAGGCAAGGTTTATGGATACTCAATTTTTTTGTCATTTTAAGGAATTGGCCTGTCGTTAGACTTATGGGTATGAATATTAAATCGAAATCGACTACCTAATCGACCAACGGTCACATATCAGTACAAAATTCAAAACTATATTTCAATTACTTAAGATAACCTTCCAAAGAAATGATTGTTAAAAATACATCAGATAATTTTCGTAGAGATCGGTTACGGAATTACCACAGATAAGAACGCAGCACAGTCTCTTCATGTGTCACAAATGAAAAAATTTAAAAGTAATACAGATAAACTTTATTACATATAAGAACGTTTACTTAGCAATTGCAATTATTTGGTATAAGTATCCTTTAAATTATTACATTACAGTCTTTTACGGTATGGAAAATCTTCGAGAAATATTTATCGGAATCATAAGAAATGTTACTAACTTTATTGTGGCAAGTTTTTTACGGTACGATGAAATATTTCATGAGTTTCAAGAGCTACAAAATCAAACCATGAGGATGGCAAATAATTGGAACAATTTACCAGTATTGTTATCTGCAACGTATGGAATGGATAACGCAATACTTGGTGTAACAAACAGATTAGAGCCTCTAATTAATGGTAATGAAAGAAATGAGCCAGAGTTATACAGAATATTAGATGAGATATTTTTTGCAGTCGATGAAATAAGGGAAACTTTATCAGCAAACGGCGTTAGACCTTATCGGGCTAATCGTAGGCGGTGCGGGTCATAGACCTTGGCAAATATTTCTTTTCATTTAAGCGTTCATATATATTTCATTCTATTTCTTTCCTTTTCATTA
This sequence comes from Phenacoccus solenopsis, assembly GCA_009761765.1. Taxonomy (NCBI): domain Eukaryota; kingdom Metazoa; phylum Arthropoda; class Insecta; order Hemiptera; family Pseudococcidae; genus Phenacoccus; species Phenacoccus solenopsis. Next base: position 16,615,084 of record CM019754.1, read on the forward strand.
GTTTTCCCAATACATGTATTATTCGTATTATTAGTTTATTTATAAAGGAATATTAAAAAAGACCAAATTTTTTTTTTTTTAAATAGACTTAAATGCATTTCAATAAAATTCATCTTCCATTTCAAAGTTGTACTTTGTATTTGCGAAATGCTAACGAATAACGTTCTTATATAATAGATTTCTTACTTGCTTAAAATTGTTATGATTCCAGAATATCAAATTCGAAATATGTTCTTTGGTAAATTCGGTATTACAACGAAATACAATATAATGTTTTCCGTTTTTTAATTTTGTGGTCCTTGGTCGATTACACAAACGATTAGAAGTCTAAATACATTTCACAACTTCAGTACTTGCAAATGGTTGTATAATATATCTAATTAATGTAATATCGGTAGGAATATCAAACTAATATCCGAACACAATGTTTAATCGATTCTCTAATCGTTCAAATTTAAAAAAACACACTTACCGGTTCTTAGGCCATCTAAGTACAATTGAACTTACCAAAAATCATTTTGAAATGTGAGACCAACATCTTAAAATTGAAATTAATACAATTTAAAATTTAGACCTGAAATTGACGAGTAATGATTGGTCCATGAAGTAATTGATTATATAAATTTGAATTTTTCAGATTATTGACCAACAACTAAGCCAAATCATAATTGCACCGTAAAACATTATGATATGTTGATTTACCAGGTAATGTAAATTCGAGACGATTTATTACGTATGAAAAATTGGAACTTAGGATTGAGTTATGATCATTCGAGAAAGTTTTGATCTAAATTATTCTCAATTTCTTCCTATTGGCTTAAACCGTAGTTGGTCGTACGGTCGGAGGAAATCTCCGCAAATCCCAATTCTGGTCGCACGCTCGGAGGAAACCTCCGCAGGTTTAAAATTCTGTCATGATGACTTAATTACAATTTTTTTACAGTTTGCAACATTTTAGTACTTTAAGAAGTCAGTTGGTGATACAGATGGTAAACTTTATGGTACCTATTATGTACATACAAGTTTTATCATCGAAGTATTTAGACACAGATTTCCTCAAAATGTATTTTGTATAGAGTTTTTAAATTTCAAGAAAAGACTTTTTATGCAGAACACATTTTTCTAGCATTGGCATATTCGCATTGTCTTTCAAGGACACTGACAGTTACAAACTTGTCATACTTCTTTTCTATGCAAAAAAAAAAAAAAAAAAAATTAAAAGATTCAAAATTGTAATCATGGTCTTTCGAAAAACATAAAAATGAGTGAACAACAATCGACTTCACGTTCACAAAATCGATTCCGACGAAGTCTCCTCAAATATAACGAGGATGAATTTTTCATTGATGAAACCGAAGCGTTCTGTGATGATGATGACTATGTCAGCAACGAAGAAGATGAAACAAGCTCGGAACTGCCAGCAATTTCGGATGATGACGAAGTGGAGGCAGTTAAAGCACCAGTTGTCCATGGTAGAAGTAGGTCTAGATCCTTGTCGGGAGGACCTAGGTTTAGATCCTCATCGCAAGGGGTCACAAAACCTGAAGAGAACAGGTAGCAGTGTCTGAATGATGGTACGCAATGGCGGACACAGCCAGGAGGAATGATAACCGATGGATTGGTGAAGGAACACGAAGCAGCAACAACAACTGCAGGCCTCACTGGAAACACTCCGATATTAGTCTGGAAGCTTCTCGTAGATGACGCCATCATCGAAAAAAATTATTGAATATACCAACAAAAAACTTGCCGAAATAAGTAGAAATTACGAAAGGGAAAAAAGATGTACTCAACACTGATGCGACGGAGATAAGAGCAGTTCTTGGGTTGCTCTATATTGCAGGCTTGCACAATGGACATGCGAATATCAGCGACCTGTGGATCAGAGACTCCACGGGTGTTGAATTTTGCTGGCTTATAACGTCAGAAAGACGATTCCGTCTACTTTTACGAGCTCTGCGATTCGACGATATGGATGAAACAGATCGCCAACCTCGAATGGCTCAACATAAATTAACAAAAACCAGAGAATTTCTTAACAGATTCGTCTCATGAACCGAGCTCTAGGCTGACCATGGACGAAATGTTGCAGAGCTTTCGGGGGCGTTGTGGCTTTGGAGTCCATATGCCCCGAAAGCCAGCGAAATATGGTATTAAAATATACGCATTGGCGGATGCTGATACATATTATACGTATAATATGGAAGTCTACGTGGGTAACCAGCCTGCAGGACCTTTCTTCGTTGAAACGTGACGACGGATAACTACTTCACAAGTTTCAGTTTTGCGCAAAGGTTGGCCCAAAAAAAATTGACATTAGTTGGAACTATCAGAAAGAATAAGACATTCATTCCTCGGTCCTTTTTGAGTGAAAACAGTTTTACAGAACTGCAGCGAACCATTGTTACTTACAACGATACTGCTACGCTCACAGTGTATTCGCCCAAGAAAAATCGAATCGTTCCACTGTTATCATCCTTGCCAGTGCATCGTGATGCTCAACGTCCTCAAGGTAATCAGAAACCACAAGTAATACTGGATTATAATAAGGTGCAGATATACCAGCGCGCCGAACATGCGCTGCGCCTCGAACACGCCTTGTACGAACAAATTGAAAATTTTTTAGCGGAATTTCCAACGAAGAAGTAAGCTATTGCAGCAATTTTTTTTTTGGTTTGGTTAAAAAAGATTAAGGAACTTCATATTATTATCAGTAGTTAAAATTTTTTCAAACAAAGGATTTATTCATAAATATTAGTTTTGTCATCTAATTCTTCATATTGCCTACAGTCTTCAAAATCAAAAATTCCTTTTTATTGCTGGTCTTAGCATCAACATTCAAGACAAAACTGTAGTTAATGAATTTGTTTTTGGAGATAAAAATATTTTGAAAGCTTAAATGCATCTTTATCAATATGAGTAGCTCCAAAATTTCTTTAGAATAGGTCCTGAGGAGAAGGATGTACTTTAAAAAGTTGCTCCCGAACTTACCAACTTTCAATTTTTTATTAACCTCTAGCTTTCCAAGTGGTGTAGATCAGAAATAAACTCTCAGAAAAATTAGATTCAGAAATAACTAGCCAACTTTTCCATTCATTTAAGGAATAAATAAATATTACAATCTTCATTTATGTTGATTAATTCGCGAACAATAAGTGATTGATTTAAGTTTAAATTTTGAATTTCTTTCAATGATGGAGGAACAAGAGACTTCACTTTTAGTAAGTGAGGTGGTTTTAGCTATAATAGTCGCAAGTTTGGAAGAAAATCGCCCCAAAAAAAGGAAACGAAGGTTGTGGAGTAGCCAGCTCTACCAAAAAAGAGCTGGGGATCAAGAATCAAGTGGGGGATTTCAAAATTTTCTAAGGATGAGTTCCGTTGTTTTCGATGAGTTGTTACGCAAAATTGCGCCAAAAATCAGAAAAAAAGACACAAAAAATTCTTTATTGATTTATTAATCAATATAACACATAATAATTATTCATTATTTACTTTTAATTCCTTAATCAGTCTTTTTTTTACGTCTTCCTCTTCTCCTCGTATGTCAGACAGTTCGCAGAAATGGAAACCTCGAGTTTAGTACTCAGATCATGGAGAGATAGATTTTTATAGAAACATCAAATCTAATTTTAAGCATGTGAAGCAGGTCATAGTACATGCGAGAAGAGCGAACAAATTCTCCAAGGTATCGAAATCGAAACCCTTAACCGTTCAAAGGTTATCGGATTCACTGATTTTTTCTCTTTCTATAACCACTCATCGGTTACAAATTACAAGAGGGAATGAAATTCCGCTTCGATGAATTTCATTCCCCAAACGCCGAGCTGTAGAATCTGTTTTTTTCTTCGCAAAGCCAAACTACGAGTGGAAGTAAGATACAACGCTTGATGCGTATTCCGTCACATTAATACCCGATAGAACCTCATACACGTAATGACGCGTTCACCTCATCATTTCTTAGTAGATCCCAACAGATGTGGGCTACTATCTTTCAAAGTTCAGATTTGAGACAAAGTCAAGAAAAAAATA
>CM019754.1:16625572-16923121 GCA_009761765.1 Phenacoccus solenopsis
AAGGTAAACAAAAATTACGCGATGCGTAAAGTTCTCGAATATGCGCAAGTTGAAGCGTATTGCATCGGAGATGTAATATCAGCCGACTTGTTTGGACCTGTCGCAAATGAGAAAGGTGATCCGAAATATCTTTTTGTCGCAAAAGATATATTCACGAACAAAACATGGATTAGGCCGACTCATAACATCAAAAAGAAAACTGTCGCGCAGGCGATGGAATTGGTTATCGCTGATATCCAACAACACAATGTAAAAATCCGAAAAATCATCACAGATAACGGTACCCAATTTACAAGTGATAAATGGATAGAGGTACTAACCAAACATGGCATAAAAGTAGGTCATACAACTACGTACAACCCACAATCGTCTCTCGTCGAGAGATCAATGCGAATTATCGGTGATAAACTTCGCATAAAAATGAACACTTTCAGAAACCCAGAAAAATCCCACCATGGCTGGCATGAATTCATCTCTGAGATAGAGCTTGAAATCAACAACACGCCAACATCGTTCAATATCACACCGAACGAAGCCTGGGGAATAAATGACGAAATTACAACCAAATTACCAGTTTCGCGAGCACCTATAAACTTCAAACGCGAGTTGAAGTCCCTGCAGGAAGCGCAAGCGAAAAACGACCCAAAATGCACAACCACAGAGTGGCTAATGCAGAACAAATTAGAACAAAAAGACTTAGTAATCGATACAGATGGTTATGTAAGAGTTACCGCCGACGGTGCGTGCTCTAAAAATGGCGAACCTGATGCCATAGCAGGCATCGGTATTTGTTTTTCACCAGATTCCGAGAAAAACATATCCGAACGGATACAAATTTCGGAATACACCAATTCAAATAATTTAGCAGAACTAATCGCCATCCAACGAGCGTTGGAAGTATTACTCTTCAACGATATAAAGAAAGTAAAAATATTCACAGACTCTAAGTATGTAACGAAATCGCTAAACTTAGATAGACAGCAGTGGGAGACAAACGGCTGGAAAAACAGCCGGAAAAAGCCTGTATTCCACCGCCCAATATTCGAACGCATCATCGAGTTGATGAAAAAGTTCGAATATTGCACAATAACGCATGTCTACGCTCGTAGGCACGAATACACAAACATATTAGCGGATACGCTAGCCAAAAAAGCCGTTTACACTTCAGAATTAAAAAATAAACAAATCGACGCATTAACAGATCGCGAGGCGGTCAATGCATTTATTCGCGAGAAGCGAAGAATGCAACGGGTACATGATGAGTACTGTTCAATAAGACACATGGTGACCCCACACCACTACAACCAGGCGACATGGTGCTTTTAACTGAGCATCGCCAATCGAATTTCGACAGGGGCACCTCACAAAAATTATACCCAAAGAGATATGGGCCATATCTCATTAAAAAACGAGTAACCCACAACTGTTACCTCGTCGAGGCAACAGACGACGTAAGTGATCAGAAAATCGTAAATGTTCGTCAACTAACACTGTTTTTGACTCAAAAACAGCAAGACGATTTACGAAACGACAATTGTTTACGATCGAAATTAAATCCCCGCACAATCGAGGAGAAAATATCCGAGTACTTGCATAAGTACAAGGAACTCGAAAACGAAAATGAAACTGCGCCAGCAGTAACGAAAAAATTCAAGTCAAAAGCTGCAGACTCTGTAGCAAAAACATAATTCAAGATTTACGTGCCGAGCGACGTGCAAAACGAGAACAAGCAAAACAAACAGCACGGCCGCAAGATTTGTCCTTGAACGACACAACCACCGGTGCCGCCACCACGGCGCGGTCGGCCAAGGAAAATGCCAATCTCACAGGCGACAGTGTCGTCAAGTGAAAACACATCACATAGGTCTCTAAAGATAAATCAAAAAACTGCAATGCGCAGAAAAATGCGTGAACGAATTTATTTTTAAAATTTCATAAGAAAACGTATGGAATACGTTGCAACCATCTACAAAAATATACATCGTAGCATACAATGCGTAGTTCGACAAAACCAAACATGCTAACGTTCGGGCTGTTGAACGCCAACATAGGCGCACACGCGCAAATGAGTAAGGCACAACGAACACGTTGCGCGACGAAACAACGTAGTACGATCCCTTCTCCCCTGGCAGGGTAGAATCAAACACCCTCGCGCCAAATACGTACACAGCTTCGTAACGACCAAGCGTAAATCGGAGAATTTTCACATTTCTCCGAAATATTACAAGAAGACAAAATCGATAATAAATAGATCGACGCGAAGATATATCACGGCGTGATATCATCATTTCCAACACACGAAGAAAAATAATACGCAGGTAAAGGTATTCATCTTATTTCTAATTTTCATTTTTTAATGAGTTCGTTTAGCTTACAGAAATACAGCGATAGAAAAAGACCAGCGCACGCGCTGCGTGTCGCGCTCGCATTTACTAAATTTGAACATCACAAGGAGCATACGAATTTCCTTCAACGAGTACATGGATATACGTGAACGTTACATTTTCAATTTATATTATCGGAATTTGACTTTAAATATGTATATACATATGTTTTTTCTTTTTCATTCCATACAAGATGTTATTAATTTATCTCGTTTGTTGAATTTGTATTTTTTTTGAATTTAATTTTTTACTTTTTCATTTACAATCAAAATATCGAAGTTCATATTTTGCATATTCTATAAATATTTGTACATATTTTTCAAAGAACCAAAAACAGTCGCATTTCACCCAAGTATATACATCCCTGTGCAATCAGCACATTCAAAATTAATATGGTACACTGTGTGGCGACTCGCGGTCGCAAAATCTCCGCCTATTTTTCAATTTTTTCACCTGTGTTACTCGGCGAGTAATCACTAAGACGGAAGAATCCCGTGGAACGGATCTATGATCATTGGCTGGGGTCGTGCGCTCCGACTCTATCGGGCGTGCTGAACCCGGTTCAAAGGATCAAGGTCATTGTCCGCGAGGATTCTCTGCGGCGACATGACGTGTTTCGCGCGGGTGAAATCCACGGGCACAGGTCTGACAACTGAACTCCAGTTGCCATGAACTTTGTCCTGTGGAGGACACGTGTCGGTTCTAATCGATCATGTTCACGCACGGCGTCAACTCATGGTGAAATAGGGGTTTCCAGGCTGCCACCGTCCCCGAGGTAACCCCGAGGGGGCAGGGGGACAAGGGGCCCTTCCCATGTCTTGTTACTCGCGCTTCCCTTGTGGCCGGTCGCAGGACTTGTCCTGAGGCAAGCCCGAGGGGGCATGTGTGACGGGAAGGTATGGCCCTCTTGTCCCTTAGTGTGGCAGCACTGATTTCAAGAGTACCAGCTACGACGTAGCTGGTACGACAGCGAGCACCACCGGTGTAACAGTCTTCTTCCCGGTTGCGACCCGTGTGGTCTTTTTTGTGAACACTGTGCTCTTTTTGGTTCTATTTCGCTTTTTATAGTCAATATAGCTTTTTACGTCAGTAGTGCGACTTTAATTATTTAGTGCACAAGTCGGTCCTCTGATATTGGCAAATCTAATGTTGCACTATAAGTTCTCGTTTGTTTAATAGGTTTATTTGACATATGCCGAATATTTTTTTAGTCAATTTAAAAAAAAATCCTAATCCATATTGAGGCATATTGATCTTTCACATTTGTTCGAGTGGATTAATAAGATCATTGGGAAAAGTCTGAATAGAGTAATTATAGTTACTGGTCCGTTTTCACATTGGTCGTACGTCACGCATTTAACGATCAATCAGCAAATCGGATAGTGGTAAATTACCTCGACATACTCGTAAAATAAAAACATGAATCAGCTGATGATTCAAATCACAAAGGAATTCGTTCACTGAAAATTGAACGATATTATTTAGGAAGGTAGAAATGAAATTACCTAGATTTTATCACATTCTAGTCTTATGATTGGTCGTTACGCGCGTGACGTATGGTTGATCAAAAAACGAATCAGTCGCTGTAACTACTGTATTTCGGGACTTTGAATATACCACACCTAACTATCCTACTGTTATTTCCATTAATTTTCCAGTGCTGCCATTTCTGGCTGCCAATAATGAATTTTGAAAAGCTAAATCGTATTTAGACGAAAACAATGATTTAATTGGCTTGCTGTGATGGTTCTGTAGACCCAAAGCTTCTAACGCATTTAACGTTTCCATTTAATCGAAAAGGTCAAATTAATATCCGATTGTATTCGCGTAAATAATTAACACGGTCTATCGGGCAATTAATATTCATTACTTATACGGATAGCTGCGAATAACGGGTTATATTCTGTTGCAGGTGGAAATCTGAATTTGTTATATGAAAAATCGCGTTCGCTTATCTATTTCGAAAAGGTTCGGTGGTTCGAAGACGATGCATTAATCATCATTAGACTGCAGCGAAGGAGGATATAAAATATTGTTTGTAAAATAAGGTAAGATAGTTTTGTTTTATTGATTAAAAGGGGCATTTTTACGACGCAACGTTTCGTATATTTCGCGTAAAATTGTTTTAATTTTACACGCGAAAAATTGCCAAATGAAAATTGACGTTTCGTTTCTTCTCGTCGTTAATTATTCGCTTTCAAATGGTCTATTTTAGCGAAAATTTTCCAAAGTTGCGAAAAAAATCGTCGCCATTTTCGGCGATAATTTACGACGCAGATAGGACAATAAAATACATAAATCGCGATTGCACTCTTTAATTTTCCATTTCGGTTGGAAATTCCGGTCATATATTTGAAAACGTTGCGAAAAATCGACTGTTGTCGAAAATCATCGCTTAATATCGAGCGTTGAAATGGCGATAAAAACGTAGCGATGATTACGACGAGAATCAAACGGCGACCATAAACATCGGTAACGATGACCGAACTATTATTAAGCGATGTCCTACAACAATTAATGTATTTGCCGAGTATCTCTTAGGCTGGATTTAGGTTAACCTAAACAGCTTTAAAGTTATCGACGGTCGGAGTTTTTCGATCGTTATTGGTTCTATATGGGCTGAAAATTTTCACTAACACGATTTATGCGTTAGGCAACCCTGCAACGATCTAATGAAAAAGACGCTTTATTATAAGTAATAAAATGTCGGTAAAAAGTTGCTTACTGTACTCCTGGGAAATTCAGGGTAAGCGATAAAGCAAAAAAATTAGATGTTTTCGCTAAAAAAAAAAATAAATATATTTTATCTTAAAGAAGTATTTACGTTTTTCTCGAGGTACTTTTTTCTCGAGTATTTTTTCCCTTCTCGGACGCTGATTTTTATTATCTTTTACGTTTCACGCCTAGTAAATATTTCTGGGCGAGAAATTATAACTCTTGTAGGTACGTTTAATAACGGGCAAAAGGTGGCGTCGGTATACTAGGGTGTACAACTAAACGCGTTAAAATTCGCTATAAATTTGATAAAAGTAAATACTGGCGGAAATTGTGAACTAGTCGCGTTGCACCGTATTCAGAAGCGAGAAATAGATGCCATTGTAGACGGATAAACAAAAGGATACGAAGTACTTCTCTCAGCTTGGTATACGAATCGACGATTAATCATCGCTTAGCCGAGTTCGTTCTCCGCTCGGGCGTTTATACTCGCCCGAGAAAAACGAGACGATTTCGAAATTAAAGGTGAAATTCGTTTCCTTTGAAATGAGACTTGTGCTTAGTGCTTCTCGCCGTGCGATGAATTCGAACAATTATCGTGCGCTTTTTTGAAACGCGCGCGCGTTTTCGCCACCAGCCAGTAGAAATTGCTGAATTGGCGTTTAGATAATTTAGTTGGAAATTATCGTGATTAAGTCGTCACGCGAAACGGCTCCATTGTACTCGACGAGATTTTCTCGATGGTAGAAAACCAGGGGGAGGTTTGTTGGAAGGTGTTTGTTTTTACGGAATTCGTTTTGTACTAGATACTGAACGGTGAAATGAAACCATTGTTGGGAGATTTCGCAGCGTCGAATGGTCGAGTGTGGGTTTTACTCTTTTAAGTTTGGGGAAACGCTAGCAAACGTAATTATTACGAAATGAGACATCAGGCAGGAATTAAAACACCGAGATAAGTAACGGATTTATTTTGGGAGAAAATAAAAATTAAATTAAAAGTATAAAATTCATGCGAAGTAAAGAATAAACGAGAAAAATCATGATAATCGATTTAAATAAAAAGTATATGAGTATTTCAAACTAGAATAGGTCATAAATCAGAGTGAAAAGTTATCAAATAATTGCATCAGTATGCTACAAAAGTTTCAGCCCTCTAGTCATTACCACATTAATGTTCAAGTTGGAAAAATTGATTACAATTTTTCTGTAATTTAAAAAAAGGGGAAGGGGTGGTTGAATGAATTGAAATCCCTTTGCTCTCGGATGTTATACAGGGTGTTTCACCTCAGTATGAACTCCTTCATACCACATGTAGGGCTATTTGTGTAATATTCATGTATGATAATTTGCCTATCTTATGTGCTGAAGGAGCTGAGATAGAAAATTTTCAAATATATTTATCACTTGTTGATGACCAATTTCAAAAATTTTTGTTTTATCATCCGAGTCAAAAGAAAATAGCTGTTTGTGCCTAAATGTATTTTTGTATACAGCATATAATGTTGTAAGACTGACAAAAAATTGTTAGCAGTAGAAGTGATATTTGAGGAGAAGTGCATAGTTATGAAGGGTATGAAACTAATAGAAAAAATTACGAATATTTTCTATTTTTTTTTTTTTTTTTTGCAAATAATTTCAAAAAAAGCTTTATTCTCCCTGTTTTGAACATTTCTGTATAACCCCCCTCCCATCCCTCCTTAAATACCTTTGATGGATGCTCCTTTGACTAGCTTCAAGAACCAAAAATATATATTTTATTATTGCTTAATTTTTTTATAGGAACTTTTTTGAAATTTCTGCCTCAAAATCTAAGGTAGGTAGGAATATATCGTGGGCTCTAGGATACTAAGTATGTAAGGTAGTATTGCTAACAAAAAATCGGTTACATTGAAAGGAGTAAGTGGGGAGAAATAATGAGAAAAGTCTAAAAAGTGATGGAAACATTTGTCTTCCTTTCATATTTTCCGGTGATTGTTTTGAAAACCTTTCATATATACCCAATTGCCTACTTTATTCCCCATCTCATGTTCTGCGTTAATGCTGCTTAAATAAATATAAAAGAAAAGAACTGCATGTTTGTTACTAATTTTTCGTAGAATTTTTTTTTTGTAAAAACTTCTTTTCAGTTTAAAAGTGAGGGCTCAATACTCATTGATTACAAATTTTTTAGCATGAAAGAGACTTTTTTCGGTGTTATCAGAGAAAAATATAAACATGAATAATTTTCTTCATCATTTTTTGAACTTCTGCGTTATTCCTCCCCACCTATCCCCTTCTCTGATTTCAAAACCAACTACATATTCCTACTTAGTTTGCATTTCAAGGTAAAATTTATGAAAAAACAACTAAAAAAATTCGCCAACAAAAATAATTTCTTTTTAGCCTTCATAGGTATCTATGGGACGTCATCCCAGAGTATATGATTTGGAACAGATTAGGAGTCTATAAAAAATGTTTTAAATGTAGAATCAATACAGCATTTTTCAAATTAATCTGTAAGCAATATGAAAGAAAGATCAAAGCAATCTCTGTTTTTTCTATCTATCCCATCCCCTTCGCTACCTCCACTTATTTTCACTAATTGAAGATCAAATACTTTACATATCAAAGATAACTGCTCATTGATACCTAGCTTAAATTTCGAGGTAAAATCTAAAAAAAAAAAGAAACACGTGAAAAAATCAGAACTAAAAATTCCACCTCACCTTTAACGTCACCTCAATCCTCGAGGAGGGAAGAGGTTATCCTAGCACGTCTCCGTCTAGGTCATACCCTCTTAACCCACTCCTACCTCCTGGATAGACAACCTCCGCCCATATGCGCGCAATGCCAAACCCAGCTCTCAGTCTCATACATCCTAACAATATGCCCCACATACTCAAACATCCGTTCTAGACTCCAACTCCCATCTACCCTATCCGATATCCTCAATAGCCACCAGACCAACCTCCTATTCACCTTCCTGATACAGTCAAACCTTTACCACAGAATCTAAACACTCCATACCCGCAAACGTGCCTCTGGCCTTAGCGGCAGTACACGGCACCAAAAAAAAAAGATTTTTTTCTGGCTTTTAGAGCTATCTATGGGACATCAATGTAGACTAGGTATATGGTGTGGGATAGAGTGCTGGTCTATAAAAAATTTTCAAAACGTAGTCAATTTGTGAATGAGGCATTCTTCAATGTTATACGCAAAAGATATGAAAAAGTGATCAATTTTTCCTGAATCTATTGCAATTTTCTGTTCTCCTATTCACCTATCCCTCCACTGCTACAAATTTTTTATAAATTGTCCTACATTAAATACTTAATATTTTGACGCAAGCAGCACATTTCTATCCGACTCCTAATAAAATAAAAAAATTTGAAATTTGTCATTACCAAAGTATACAAATATATATATTGTTCATAAGTTTTATATCTCAGCTCCTTTGAGAATTAGTGTAGGCAGATTATCATGTTTGAGTGTCACATAAGTAGTGCTATAATTTTATGAAGGAGCTAATATTGAAGTAAAACACCCTGTATTTTATTGTTCAGTCGGTATAAAAATTTCAACATCATTTTTTTTGGTGTGCGAAGGAGCTTTAAAAATATTTTTCTTATGATTAAAAAAACGTATATGTATTTTTTCGTTTCTAAAAATGAATAAACTGATAATTCTTGATTACAGTATTTTCTAATTTGGACTCATTTCTGAAGATGAATACTTTGTTAACAAAAATACTGATCAAAAAATGTTTCTGTTACAAATAATATCCTTTAAAATTATTTTATTTTCAATATCTTAGGTGAAATTTTTGAAGACAGGATTGTTTTGTAAATCTACTGCATGTAATACTATATAAATTCATTCAGACATTTATTTTTCTCATTCAACAAGTAAAAAAAAGTGACAATTTTAGTCAGCCATAAACAATAGAAAAACTCTTTAAAAAATTTCGGCTGACCTCCGTTAGTCGGCTAAAAAAAAAATCAAAATATAATAACGAAAAAGAAAGAGGTTAGATACTATCTTGATAGAGCATATTAAAAATTAATAGCCTATTCATCATTCGCTAAACAACGTTAAACACACGACCGTTAAATTTACCACTTGAGTTTTATTAATCAGCAATTTAAAGAGGAGAAAAATAGGTATATAAATTTCAATACAACCTCTTAGCCAAATAAAAAGGATATGCTGGTGGAAATTTACTAAAAACAAAAGCCATTACCACTACAAAACTATTATTCTTTATCATGAAACGAGTACTAAACGAAAGCGGATACACAAGGAAAAAAAATTGGACGCTACGTTCTGCTCAGAGGCAAACACTGATAAGCACGAAATTAATATTAATGAAGCTTTCCATTCCTGTAGGGAAATTTTTTTGCTTTTGGATTTTTTTAAAAATGTATACGTGTATAGGTGGCTCGCAATGTATACCTATGTTGTGTATAACCATACAGGAAAATAAATTATTCAAGTTTTGATCCCTGTGCTCAAATGTTTCATATACCTTTCATGTTTATTTTTTCTAAATTCGTTATACTTGAAGGTTTTAGTATTAAATTATGGAAATGGTGTAAACATTGTTTTATCGTTCATCTACGAATTATTGTTAACGTATGCCGGCCTTTTTTCGGCTCGTCCGTGCGCGTATTTTGCTAAAACGAGAAACGTTTTTAGAAGCGTTTTGATAAAAATCTCTCTAGAGCTGCCTTTGGTGAATTCATTCCGCAGTTCTTTTGATAGTTAATTGTTCAAATATTCGAAATTAAGAATAAGAGGGGTTTTTTAATTCGTCTGCTCGGAATCTACTTTTATAATTTACACTGTCGGTATGAAATTGAGCTAATTACATGGATCGAAATATTACCTCTTTATATGAAGTTTCATCGTAATCTCGTGATACCATGAACGAAAATATGAAGCAAAAAAATTTCCTTATTGAAACAGTATCGCGTTTCAATAAGAGCGCTATTTCGGTACAATGCTGTGTTATGAGTTTTTTTTTTCACCAGCACCGTTGCATGATTATCTCTATATTCATCATATCATACCGAAACGTATCGTTTAAATGACAAGTAATGAAGCGAACTTGAAAACAAAATTGTTCGTGTTTCGTTGAAAGTTGCCATATCAGGAATATTGAATTGGACGTTACCGTCGTCGTAAATTTTATTAATACGCTTATCGTGAAGTCAAATCTAACGTGACATTGTAATTAATTTAATTCTGAATACATTTCGCGATACGACATGCGAAAATATGCATTTTGCCCTGTCCTTTGCTAATGGTGCATTTTCGCATTATAGGTGAAAATACTAAAATCGCTGACTTTTCTAAGCTTTACAGAATAGTTTTTGAAAAATGAAGTTTTTGTGCATTTTCAATTCGATAAATTTTCTGGATTCTTGCTGATTAAAAAAAAATTATCATAGTTTTACTTTCCTGTTTTTTTTTTTTTTTTTTTTTTTTTTATTATTATTATTATTATTAGTTTTTAGATTTTTCCTGATTTTTAATTTTAACTAATTTTTATTTTTTGATAATATTTTTACACCCATTATGTATTTATTTACTCCTTCATTTTCATCGATTTTTCAATAACCATGAGAGTTGATTTTTTGATATTAATTGATTTTTCAGCTAGCATTTAGAGTCAAACTGATTTCATAATGACTCCGAGAACATATTTACTCCAGAGTTGAACCTTAGTTGGAATCCACCTTTTCAGAATAACTCTGAAGTCATGATGTTGTCGTACTTACGTTTGTAAAAAAGCACAAAACCATTATACAGTTTATTCTTATTGGTAGAAGGTTCAAACTATGGCATCAGTACCTAGCGAATATGTGGGGTTCCGATCACAATGATCGTTTTTAGGTATTGATATTACTTACACAGTCACGTTGTTAAAGTGCTACGAAATAGATTCAACATTATGTAGTAATTTAGCATTGTTCACTGCTAGAAAATAGATGCAACCTTATGTAGTAATCCACGCAACACTTTATCTACGAGTAGCTGCGTGGAGCACTACATAGTCAAGAATCATAGTCAAAGTCAAAGTTCAGAGTAATTCCGGAATCAAAGTGAACTCGAAGTAAGATTCTTGGCTGATTCCTTTTCCTCAGAGTCCTTGAATTTTTTTTAAATCTCCAACTCCGGAATCCAAAATATGACTACAGCTCCAGTATCAAAATGAACAACTTGGATCTTGGAATCGAAATAAAGTTTTGAGAATTGTGAAGTAATAAGTCAGAGTTGGAGTAAAAATTTTTGGGTTACTCCAGATCCTTGGTAGATTCTATGATTGTAATCGATTTCCTTGGTAATAATCGATTTTTCAATACGAATTAACTTCTGATAAAATCGATTTTCGATAATAATCGATTTTTCATTAATAATCAATTTCATTATTCGTATGCATTTTTCATAAAAATCAGTTTTTTGTTCTAGTCCATTTTTCAATATTAATCGATTTTTTGATAACAGTCCATTTTCAGCTATAATCGTTTTTTTTCATGACAGTAATCGATTTCATAATTCGTGTATGTACATTCATGTTCTAATACGTTTTCATTTTTTGGTTTAAAAAATCCATTCTTTTGTATCTGTTCATTTTTTAATACTTTTTTCATTATAATATTGGATTTTTTGATAATTTTGAACACTATGAGCATATCTAGGTATTTTACTTGGATAGATGGTTACGTTGGTAATTTTTATTTTGAATTGTTTAATTTTTTTTTTATTTAATTGCGTATAAGTGAAAATACTTTTTTTGAACGTATATGTATGTTAATTGAAAATTTTTGCTTCTCCGAAGTATGTGTCGGATTCTTCAACAGATGAACGACATTAGATTTCGTAACATAGTTAGTACTCGAAAACAGAATTCAAATTATTTAGACGTCGTAGTGGGTGACATTAATAATTCCATCAGAAATTAACCCAACTTGACTCGTGGTTATATTTCCATGTAATATTTTTAAGGACCTCTTAAAAATGATGGATGCCCCATTAACGACGCTGTATTATACTTAATTCGTGTTAAGTAATATTTTCATTTGTTACGAATAACTACGACGTACGAAGACCTCGAATTGTAAATAAGAAAAGTATAGGATTAGGGTTCCGGCGGCTATTAATATACGTAGATAGAAAACAATGTATTAAAATGTAAAAGCCTAATTTCCTCTACGAGGGTAGAAATAGTACGCCGACGTTTCGCGAATTAAATAACAACAATTAATACAAACACGTTTTAATGAGGTGTAGACGTATTTGAGCCCGGTGAAATTTTCCGTCCGACGCTGAAAGAAGGCAATTAAATTCGAACAGACATGTAGATAAAGATCCGACAAGCGTTTTGCCCTGCAGGGATACATTTCCATTACAAATTTTCGCCGGAGTTGACGCTGAAAATGATTAATTACCGTTGTTGCGAAAACCGTTGAACATCCATTTTTTAAACGAACGGGGCTAAGGGTTGTTCGTAATTTCACGACGAATAAAATGTTACCTATGCTTTTTTCTGTTGCGTATGCGGGTGAAATTTTCATTTCGTTGAGGATCAACACGCGTTGCTGGTTAATTTACGCATAGGGTTTTCGACGTGGAAATTTTTCATCGGATTGTCTTTCGACGAAATTCTAAATTGAATTTACCAAAAGACAAATATGTTGATTGAACGTGAAAAATATGTATACTGTTCTCCTAAATGAATTCCGATTCGTTTCTTTACCGCGTCTGTTTTCCCCTTCATTCACTACGCTGGTTCTTTCGAATAAGTATTAAAATGAAAACGTCACCGAAATGATAAGAAAGTAAAACAATAACAGTACGAAAGAGAACAGCGTTATAATAATTCATTCGTTAGCCAATTGTTGTAAAAATTAACAACTTCTCATTTGCAAAAGAAAGAAATAAAGTTGATTAAAACGCTTGAAAAAACGTCAGAAACGACAAGCGCCAGAATGAAGGTTTGACAAATTAGAAAAACGAATAATCTAATGTTTTCTTTACATTTTCTGACATTTTCCTTAATTTAAAAAAAAAAAGAAAAAAATAGTTTCAAAAATATGCTCAGTCCTTGACGACGAAATTTTGATATAAGTATAGTAAGCTTCGTTAAAGAAACTAAAAATGAAGTAAATGGAATATATAAAAAAACTGACACGTTTGAAAAAATTTTCACAAGATTTCAAACTTCGTGGAATAAATATTTGTTGTTTAGATTTATCAAACAATATTTGTTCTGTTCATTATGAAATATTTAAAGACGTGAAATTGTTCGTTGAACATATGCAATACGTAGATTCATGAATAGATATCGTGTTTATTAGTCAGTCTTTACAGTAACACACTTTGATTTTCTAATCATCTTAGACAATATTTTAATGTAAAACCCTATAATTTGCTTTTGATCTTTAGTCCTATTGATCTTTTAGAAATATTTCTACTGATAGGTTGACTCTTGGCTCACTAACTCTAGCTCTCATTTGGATTAACTGGTTGACTTTGTGAAGTGATTAGTTGAACATCTGATTAATTGGTGAATTCCGGGTTTAACTGACCTATTGATTCCTATCTTAGCTGATCACCAGAGCTTTTGATTATGACAACAGTCAGTCTTAATCTTTGCCACGGATATCTCATTGGTGCTCACACTGATGAATGCTATATTAGTTCTGATGTGGGTAATTCTCTTTTTCGAACATTCACTGAAATGAAGGACTGGAGAAAAGTCTTCTGCTGTATAAATCTTCTTTTTACAACATAATATTTTTTTAATGTCATTCACTGATAACGTGGTAAATTAAACTGACGATGGAAACGTGGATGCTGAAACATTTTAAATATTATAGACTTTTATAAGAAAGGAAAATGTCAAATAGGTATCACAAAATTTTTTAAGGGTTTTCTCATTGCCTATTGCAAGTTTCTTTTTTGCGAACAGTGAATGTAATTTAATATAATAATTCTGTAAGTGTTCAAGATAATATTTTTCCTTTTTTTAAATTCATTTTGTGTTGTGGTATTTTTGTCGTGTATTTTCTACATAAGTATCAATCGATAGAAAACTTATACTTCAGCAGTTCGATAATGACCTGTTTTTTCCTGAACATTTTTGTATTCACTGAAATTCAAAAGTAATCTTTTTCATCAATAAAATCAGTGTAAAATTTTATTCATCAGTCATTACTGAAATGAAAAAGCGACGTTTCTTCAAAATCATTCAAAAACGAATAATTGTACCTTTAACCTCATAATAGATGACGAACTCTAATCCGAATATCATTGACGCTCAGTTTGAACAAATGATTGATTTCTGTTCATCTGACTACTTGCTTTCCGCTTTTAGCTTAGCTGACGTGTTCACATTCAGTTGTACGCTTTTTCTGATTTGCTGTTTTTTATTAAACTGGCCAGTTGATTCTCAATCAACCAATCAGTTGACTGATTTTGTTTCATCTGATTGTACTTGAAGTTTTATTTATTTTTTTTTTTTTACATTGAAATGTTTGATTCAAATGAACCAACTGATCTTCAATCCAACCAACCAGTTGATTGCCTCTTGCTCATCCCGTTATATTTGACCTTCCGCACTTCGATGTACTGACTTAATTTATTTTTGATTCAACTGACTAGGTGACCCTCAGATAAGCCAGTTGATTACTTTGTTTTATCTGAATATGTCTGCCCTTCCGCCTTCAGTGAAACTGACTAGTTAACGTTAACTGAATATTGTTTTTGATTCAGTCATCTTTGTGATCATTGGTTCAACTAACCAGGTAAAGACTTTTGTTCATCCAGCTATACTAGACCTTCTACTTTTAGCTGAACTGACTCATTATTTGTTTTTGATTCAGTTGATTAGGTGACCCTCAGGCTAGCCAGTCAATTGATTTTGTTTCATCTGATTATGCTTGATGTTTTAACTTGAGCGAAATTGACTTATCAAGCGTTAGTCCAAGTGTTTATTGTTTCTGATTCAACTGACGACATGGTCTTTGGTCTAAGCAACCAGATGCTTGCTTTGTGCTCATCCAACTATACTGGATCTTACACTTTAAGCTAAATTGACTTATTATTTGTTTTTGATTCAGTTGATTAGGTGACCCTCAGGCTAGCCAGTCAGTTGATTTTGTTTCATCTGATTATGCTTGATGTTCTGACTTCAACGAAATTGACTTATTAAGCTTTAGTCTAAGTGATTATTGCTTCTGATTTAACTAACGTGACGATCTTCAGTTCAGCCAAGTAATTGATTAGTTTTAGTTCACCTGATTATAGCTGACCTCTCGCCTTGAGCCTAACTGATTATTGTTTCTGATTCAACTGACCAGATGATGCTCAGTTCAACCTTCTAGTTGATTTTGATTTATTATATATAGCATTACGTTACGTTCTACTTTTGGCTGAATTGTCTGATTAACTTTCAATGTAACTGATCATTTGCTTTTGATTTTTAACTAAGTGATTCTCAGCCCAACTAAGGAACTGACTTTTGATTTAACTGTTGTTTGAAGTCTGGCCAAACAGAAACTGGCTTCTAATCCGATAAATCAGTACCTATAAATAATTATTGGTTTTTAACAATAAGGTGGTAGCTTTTTCGATACAATTGACCTTGAATTTCGTTTAAACCATTAATCGATTATCTTCTCGTCCAACCAACAGCCTGACTTTCATTTTCTTCATTTTTTTTTTAAATCACCTTTATTCTAAACAATTTTATGTATACCTAATCGCAAATAAAATCAAAATGGTAAAAGCTTTTAATATCGATTTTCGTAGGCATTCATATTTCAAATAATTTAACAACATAATGATATAAATTAGTCAACTGTTGCGTTATTTATTGAAATATGTTTTGCTTTCAACGTGCTAATACGAAAGCGTCTTTATATCACGCAAACAAAAGCTTAGAACAGGCTGTTAGCCGAGTAAACGCATTGATATCACCGGAGCAAATCATCGAGTGGCAACTCGACGATATATTTGCGCGAAAACCTCGTGATTTTTTACGAAAGGTGCATTAGGCGAGTCGAGAAAATTACTGTAATTGAAGATGGAAAAAAGTACGTTCATTTCATGTTTCGTATATAAATACGAACGATTTTGCGACTGTGGAAATTATACTCGTGCATTTGCATATTTAGCCCATAAAAATTAACAACATTTACTCAAGCTGAAATTTCGTCCGTATATATCAGCATCGCATGCATACGTCATTAAAACCGACAAATAAGTTTTTTTTTTTAAATAGGTCAAACTATTCGTGAGAATTCGTAGCATTTTGTGAGGAACTACGACGAACATACGATAGCGCGTTGCTTGAAAAACGTGGCTATTGAATAGTCGCAAGCATCAGGTGTTAGATAGGAGTTTGCTACTTGCTAGGGTTAATCCTTCGATTGTCAATGCTCCATCCGGCCTCGGAATAATTAAGAAAATTTCCATTCGAAAAGGGTTACAGCCGCAGTGATTCGTAATTTGTATTTGGAGCGAAACAGTGTAAATTATTTCTTAAGGGGTTCGAATAAAAGGGGATAATCCGCCGTGATATTTCTTTTTTTGAAATATCGTTTAATTAAAAAATTTTTTTTCTTTAAAATTTTTCCTAAATTCGGCCATATTCGTAATTCACCTCGTTGTGCGAGTTCGTGCTTGTAATTTAACGCGCGTATTAAATTTACCGGTATACCGTTTACCTTCATTTTCACACTATTATTAACGGCTAAGTAATAAATTATTTCTTTATCTCGGCATCGTAAACGAATTTATAATGTCGTAAATCATACAAAATTGAGCCGTCCGGGTTAGCTAGTGAAATTTTTCATATTTTTAAAATAATTATTCGGGTAAAGGGGAGAAAGTCATTGGCTCCAGCATACTTTAGGAACCACGTGCGAACTCGACGACATTGTGGAAGATAATAAATTAATATAATACTCGTGCCTGATGTAGAGATCGAGGAATGTTATTTTAATCAAATATTTGTACAAATTGAGGGCTAGGGTGATGATGACGATTCATTTTATCAGGATCACTTCGTTTTAGAGATTTCTCTCGTTATTAATCCTTCGTTAGAATGTTTGACCATTTGGTATATCTAATTTGCCAGTGTCCTAGTCTATAGCTGGAGAGTGTTTGTGCAAAATTCTGAACTGACATTTTTCACTGATGTTGAGAAACCAAAGTGCGAGTTGAACCACTTGCGTGTAAGTCGGTTCATAAAATTTGATTGAAAAAAATTCTTCGCGAACTGCTATTTATTCTTGATAATAATAAAAAAAAAATTATAAGGATGGCCATGCCACATTATTGGGGCTGAATTTTTAATACATAGACTTACAGATAATACTCTTAAGAAATCTCATGGCTCAAAATTTCTTCAAAAATTATTTTTTTACCTTAAACTCCTTTTCAAATTTGTATATAAAATTGAAATTTGGATATATTCATGCCCCTATTTTACGTTATAATTTGATTCCAAGATAAAAATGGTAAGACTTAGGGGATCTCTCCAGATTCTTCTCAAGAAATGAGGGAAGCCATCTTTTGAGTCGAATCAAAAATGTTGAAAATAAACCTCCAGATCTTTGTGAGGACAATTCCGACCAAATTTTAAAAGATTTTTTTTGTGGATCACTCAAATTTTGAGGGGGATTGGAGAAAGGGTGAATAGTTCAAATTTTTTGTTTTTGATTTCATATAAAAGAGTAAATTACGGACACAATCATACCCAAATTTTGGCTTCCCAAGTGCATTTTGAGAGGACTTAGAACCAAGAACGGTTTTTGAGAAAGTTTGGAGTTATGCAATTACTTGAATCTTCCGTATCTCCTCACCAAATAAACGTAGAAAGATCAAACTTTGTGTTTGAGTTCTACTGGTGACCAGAATATGATCTATTGAATTTGCGTCAAAATGGATTCAAAATGGCGGATTATCGAAATTTGAGTAGAGCTTGAGGAGCCTCAAATTTGTAAAAATGTAATTTATAAGAACTCATATAATTATTTTGGATAAGAAGTATAATATACTCCTAATTGATTCCCAAACATGTTGTTGGAGGGGAAGAGGAGGGGTTATCGACCTGAAAATGTGGTGCGGTACACAAGAGATCGAACAATTTTTTATTGCGGTGTCATATTGTGAAATGAGCTCATGTGACTAACTTATCCTGATTTTAGCTTCCCAAATGAATTTGGAGGGGTACTGGCAAAATGGGGAAAATAATTGGAAAATTAAGATGTAACGGCAATTTGATCAAAAATTAAAGATTTAAAAAAAGAATACCTCTTCATAAAAAATAGCATTCTTCAAATTCTTCCGGCAAACAAGAATTCAAAATAGCTAAGAAAACTAGAAAATAGCGGAGTTGGCAACGCTGTATGTTACACAAAAAGAAGTTGGACTTTCGCCATCGAATACAAATGGTTTGAAATGTAAAGATACGAAGGTTTCCAATTTCCTTACACTTCTATTCCCAAATACATAGGTAGGCTGTAATAGCTATCGTTTCTGTTAAGAAATCAGCTAAAAAAAATATTTTCATAATTACATTGGAAATATGAGGACATTATCTGTTAACATGAAAAGCATGGATATTTTTCATGGAATAACTTTCATAAAAAAATTCTATTAATATAAGGAAAAAACTTTGAAAATTAATTTCTATCTAAAATCATTTGATTTTATTAAAAAATAAGTATATTCGTATTTTAGAAAACTAATTTTAAAATATTTTTGTAAAAAATTGTACAGTTAAATTTTTTTTTTTTAAATTCGTTTACATCTTGCCTAATCAACTATACCAAAAACTTTACGAGCTACGCATAATCATATTGAAAAGAAAAGTTCAGAAAGTATAAAGAGAGTTGGTAGCTGTGATCCTTGAAATTTTTTTAATGAAAAAAAAAATTATTATTAAAAATAAAGCAATGTTGTTTTCGGAATTATGATAATATCATCATAAGACTCTTAAGAAAATGAAAGGCTGGAGGATTTCATTTATTAAAACAATTTTACATCTTAACCCACGTTTTCAATAAAGAATCTTGATTTCAACCTTTCAAAAAAATTTTATTTCCCCGAAACACCAATGGCTGAAAAAGTCACGAAAGCGTTTTTACCTATGAATGTTTTTTTCGGTTATTTAAAAAATTACAAGATTTTTTTTTCGCGAACTGGATTGGTTGGTCATTTAATAATATTATTTTTTATTTGATGCGAAGATAAAAACTCATCATCTTTGTCAGAATTATGTATCCATGATCTACGTAAAGAAATGAGTAATGTACTGACAATTTACTCGACAATTTTTGCGAATTTGTCATCGATAATTACAAATGTCTGTGCGGAAACAAAATGATACACGCACGTACACGCTGTCGACGATGTTGAACTATCACTTTACAAACCATATGCCATGTACGGTTTCCAATTTGGAATAATTAAGCACCCATTCACATTCAAATTATTCCGCAGAAAGTCGACTAAAGAATGTAATTTATTTTCACGGCGTACCAGTACAATTATACGCCATAAGGGGTAAAAATTAATCGCGAAGACGTTCATTAAAAAGAGCAGAAAATTGCGATGATAAGTCTTCCACATAACGACGGTAAGAAAAGCGCAGCAATATTGCGACGGTATAACGTCGCCGGTAATATTGAAGAACATAAAAAGTATAGTCTCGAACATGGCGCTAAGGGATCTCAATATCAGTGCTTGTAAAATTCGCCGTTCGAGTTGTAGAAATGGAAAATGATTTCTTTTAAATTTACTCGCGAAAAGTTTCTCGCATTACGGCGTATCGATACGCGACGACAACACTTCACCGCTATCCAAAAACAATTTACAAGTTTTATGAGGTTTTTATTAATGAAGTATTCGGGCACTTTGGCACGAGTTGGTGAAAAAAAAGCATTCGCGTCCCTTTTCGCGTATAAAAAATGGTTGCCGGCGGTTCGTACTTCGTATATTTGGAGTAGTCAAAAAAATTACTTCACGGAACGATTCGCGTGTAGGTTAAACAATGAGAATTATTTTTCTACATATTGATATAGGGTGATTCACCTATTGAAAACACCCTAAACTATGTTACTATACCTCTGTGCACCGCTGACAATTCCAGCAGCGTTCAACAAACGAGGTTAACCGTACTTCCAATCGTGGTGAATATTATGAGCGTGCAATTAACCACCCGTAAATTTCAACAGCGGCTTTATGAGGGAAGAACTACCCAGCCATGGTCTATATCGCGGCCATTCTGGTTTTTTTACATACCACGTATTGTTCGAAATTGAGAAAAATTACCGATCGAAATTATTAGCGAATGATTGGCGTTTCTCGCGTTGTTTAATTGTTTCGGTTCAATGGTTCGGTGAACTGTATTTAATGCTTGCGGTGGGATGGAATATTATCTTGAATATCAGATCGTCAGCGTTGCTTGATTGGAAACAATCAGTATAATTTTGAAAATTTATTATTCGAGTTGGAAACATTTGTTCTTGGGTTATTATGCAGGAGATCAAAGTGAACTTTAGTGATTAAAACTTGATAAATAGGCACACCTTGACTAATTAACAATTTTTCTGTTATTTTAACTCCTTTTGATATTCGATTTTTTTTTGTTGGTTTTTCATTTATTTCCTAATTCTATAATTTTTTTGAAGCTTAAAAATCTTGTTTATCTTTTACTTTCGATTTGAAAAATTTGTCAGTTTAATTACAGACATCATGCACTTTTTAATTCACCGACTTGAGCTTTGTTTTCTCTTTTATATTATATTATTTTATTTTTTAATTTTAATTTTTTTTGTTTCCCAATTTGGCTGCTTTCATTATTAATATCTATTATTTCTTCATTATAATATTTTTTATTCCTTTTTCAAAATTTTTTTTAGACATTTTTTTCTTGACATCTTAATTTGATTGGTAACTTTTTTTGATACTGAAATATTTCTAAACGGTGGCGGGAATCTCTCCTAAAAAGGACCGTTTTAGGGCCTTAGAAAATTGTTCGAGACTCTTGAAATACTTCATGACGTGTAGGAAAAACTGAAGTGATAAAACCTGAATGATGTTTCCAGTTTACGAGACCCGAATGAAAAAAGAAATAAGATTGGCGCATGATTGCGAAAGCCCAAGGAAGATTGGTGAATTTTGGCACCCAGCGTAGGGCACTCCTAATTCTTATAAACATTGGCGAACAACATGGGGCATTACATGACTTTTCGAGAGTATACAGTACCCAAAAAGAGCTTTCTCAAAGATTCTCTAAGAAATGTTGCCTTTACAACCAGTAGAGAATTTATTCGTGTTTACAGTTATTAAAGATTTTTACTTTTACTTCCTTGAAGTGCATCTGGGCTCTAAAGATATTTTACGATAGCGAAAACAAAGATGAAATTTGATTTGGATCAGTGCATCATTAGGGACACAAAGCTAATGTTCATAATTATCCTGTATAAATGGCCTATGCTGTCTCGTATTTTGTAATGATGAAATACATTTTTGACCTCTCATTCCCTTTCTACTTTAGCATAATCATTTTTTAGATTTTAAATTTTTGTCGCTATTTTCAATCATTAGGAATATTTCATAATTTCATTCGTTTTCTTCCTGCATAATGAGTAGAATGAACCTAGTGTGGGGCATGTAGTTTTCAAATGACTCTTAAAAAACCTAGCATTGATGAAATATCTGCCATAATCATGTAAAAGTTTTCAAAAAAATTATTTTTGGATTATTTGAATTTTTCCCATTTAAAATTTACATTTTGCCGTCTAAAATAATGGCTGAAAAAATTATTCCCTTTTTCAATTTTTTTTTAAAGCAACAACGTAATTAAATTTTCACAGTCTGTCTCACTATATTCCACAATTTAACATAATATCCTAAATGAAAACGCCTCTAGCCACAGGGCTGTACATGGCGTTAATAAACAAAAAAAAAAAATGTGTATTTTCAAAAATGAAATAAATTATTAATTCATAGGTCGCGGTATAGCATGGACTTGATTTGAGATGTTTAAGACTTATAAGACAAACATGCTCAATTTTTACCTCTCAGGGAATCCCGAGTGCAAATTATTTTATGTTAAAAAAACTAAACGATATCACTTTGAAATAAAGTCATGATACTTGAGAATTCATGTAAATAAAAAAAGAATGTATGTTATTTCCTGAATACTAAAAGGTTTGAATTAATGCCATATTATGGACAGGATCTATAAATTACTCATTATGCTCCTGACAAATTTTAGGTCATGTCTTGTTTCTGAAAAGTTTTCTATATGATGTGATAGAGGGGCACAAGAAAACCAGGCTTCTAAGGTCAAACCGCACAATCCGAAACCATATTAATAATTTGAGGGCGAAGGGCTTGAAATTTTTTTAAATTTGTACGCTTTGTATTTTTTTTTTTTCTTCTGAAGTAGACATCAAAAGAACTGTTACAGATTTGGTCTTATGTACTATTCTACGCAACACTTTATCTACGAGTAGCTGCGTGGAGCACAAGACCCTGTGAATTTAGTAAAAATTAGCAGTTGAAAATTTTTTCTCTCTTAAGAGGCAAAATCTAAATTATGAATGCAAAAAAAAGTTGAATTGTTCTAAAAAAAATTTTTTGGCTTCAAATTTTTGAAAACTTTGACCTAATTTCCATCAACTTCAAGGAATAATTTATTTCCACATTCTCTGAAGATCCTTCGGCAATTCCTGAAATCTATTTCTTGCCCTCTCTTCTCCAAGTACTCCATATAATGTTTCCAAATCAGTAATTTTAATTAAGTACTTCCATTTTATCCGATACCTTGAAAAATATATTTACGATCAATCGAGAAAATAACAACGTACACTGTACACGTATATACTCCAATTATCGATAAAAGATTAAAAGAAATGCTGTAAACGATTTCTAATGGCTCGTCGTGCCACAAAAGTGCAGTAAAACAGAAAAAAATAATTCAACCCGATGTGGCACCCATAAAACGAAATTTCCAGTAATGAAGAAGAAAATTCACCGCCAACGCGGCTGTGTGCAAATGGTTTTACGGACGTAGCCTGTTTTCAGAAACACGCTCTCGTAGCATTTTAGATATCCCTTTTGAGATGGTAGCGATGAAAAAGTGAGGATCGTTTGAAGGGGTTGAATACCATCTTTGTAATTCCACATGAAACATTAATAAAATTGCACAATTGACTCTGGTTATTTACCGTTACTTTCGGTGCACTTGGTATTTATATACGTTTCTCCGTTTTTACCGTTGTTGTTAAGTTTACAATTTTACGAGGGCGATCTGCATTTATATTAAAAATTCGAGTTCTCAGTACAGCCGGCGCCAAATGTGTTTTTTCTTATTGCCCATATAAATTATGTAAGAAGTGAAGATCGGTGTATGGAATAGTCGTTTAATGGTGAATATTGTTTTGTATTCAGACTACATATATTTTTCAAACGTACCGCGTTTTTCAATGATACCGCGTAGCGGAATTTCGAGAAGTATTTCCTCTTTCGAAATTGCAAAAATTTTTCATTATTTTTTATTCATTTTTTTTTCCGAAATAAAATTCAAGCCTTGATTTGATTTAGGAAGCATGTGCGTGGGATTTTATTCGGTATTAACGAACAAATCGTCGATAGAATTTAAATTTTAGGATGTACGATATAGCGGTGAAATTCGCGACGAGACAAAAGAACATTATACGAGTTATGGAAAAAACCAACCCTCATATCTATTGGGCGTTTCTGGTACAAATTGCAATATTGTTTCGATACCTTCTGCTTGATTTTCTTTCTAAGTGTAAGCTGTTTTTATGACATGAGAAGAGAGGCGAGGAAATACAGTAACGTTGAAGGCACGAATACTCACAGCACAAGAAAATACCCAAAATTTGTATAAAACACGTTTCATCAAGGAATAGAAACCGGAACTCCATCAAATTACTGGAAAATTGTTCCACAAAATAGCCCGGCGAATTCGTAGATAGCGCCAAAATCAAATTAACATCCATAACGTGAAAAGTATAAGCTTTATTCGACTATTACAGGAAAGTTGTAATTACACTTTAGCTTAATCTATGCTGATAAGCGAAACATTTCATTCGTTGTACACACATGGGAAGAACGCAAATTATGGATTTACTTCTTGCCCATTAAACTCAAACATCGTTTACTTATGGCGTAATCATCTTGCCAAAAGTACAACAAAACCTGATTGTCTGCAGTTAAAACATATTACCCGAATTACTCGGCGATGATGTTGAATGCAGATGCTTTAACATAAAGGTAGTGCGGAACCGAGCGCCACTCTATCACGCTTTAGCAATTTATTTACATATGAAATTGAAAACGAAATGTAATTTGCACCGGAGCAAAGTTCTAGTTATCGTCATATGGAATTTGTAATGCAGATCCACAAAGCGTCTCTTTAACTACGGTGTGTGGTAATTTCAAATAAATACCTACCTCGTATCTATATCTAATTGCATACAATCTAAGAACTCGATTTGAATTCATCAGTGGGGGAAACTTCGTGTTGCAGTTCAATATCCGCGCTCGTGCGGATTCTATAGTCGTGTAACGGAAACGTACTCGTCGAACGTGCAGATTTTTTGGAGGGAAGTATTACCGATGCGATCAGCTTTTGTTGGAGATAAGCTGGGCGAAGATAAGACTCAAAAGGGCGACTGTTATTACCTTTTTGGGGTTTCGTGTTAAAACTTTTTTAGCCTTGAAGTACCTACTTTGAATTGGGCTATAGTTCTATGAAACATCGAGTATTACATTTTTTAACCATTGTCAAGATTTTAGTGATTTTTTTATCAATTTTAAAACCTTATGAATTTTGTTTTTTTTTATATTAGCTTTTTGAAATAGATCTAGTCATCGTGTAATTTTTTATCAGTTTTTTTCGGTTATTATTCCTCTACACTGATTTCATTTCCAGTTTTTTAGTATTATCTAATTTTAATTTATTTCATTCCACTTTTTCCGGTTATTATTCGTTTATACTAGTTTTATTTCCGTTGTTTTGGTGTAAACTGGGTTTCGTTTATTTTTGTTCCAGCTTTTTCTGGTTATTACTTGTTTACACTGGTATTGTTTTTAGTTTTTTGGTATAATCTAGTTTTCATTCATTTCGTTCCAGTTATTTCCGGTTATTATTCGTTTATACTAGTTTCATTTCCATTGTTTTGTGGTAAACTGGGTTTCGTTTATTTTTGTTCCAGCTTTTTCTGGTTATTATTTGTTTATACTGGTATCGTTTTTAGTTTTTTGGTATAATCTAATTTTCATTCATTTCGTTCCAGTTTTTTCCGGTTATTATTCGTTTATACCTACTAGTTTTATCTCCATTGTCTTGATGTAAACAGGTTTTTGTTTATTCTTGTTCCAGGTTTTTCTGGTTGTTACTCATTTATAAGGGTTTCATTTTTGTTTTTGTTTTTTTTTTTATAATCTGGTTTTCATTCATTTCGCTCCTGTTTTTTCTGATTATTACTTCTTTATACTGGATTAATTTTTAATGTTTTGGTATAATCGGTTTATTGTTTATTTTGGTTCCAATTTATTTCTAGTTATTGCTCGTTTATACTGGCTTCATTTTAAGTTTTTTTTTGAGTGTTTTTTGATTATTACTCGTTTATACGAGTTTCAATATTTTTGTTTTGTTTTTTACTTATCGAGTTTATGTTATTTTACTTTATTTATGCTATTGTCGAAAATGAAAATGTTGAATCTATTCCATATAGTATGATTATCCACATTGTAACTTTTAGCATTACTTGCTTCAGTAAAATGTCTTTATATCCTCGTAAAAATTTGAGCATATTTTTGGGGACACAAAAGGCAACTTTCAACTAAAGCCATCCTGCAAATGAAAAAAAAAAAAAAAAATTGAGCGAATTTAGTTCCATCCCGATGGGAACTTCGAAGTGTTCAAAAGTCTCGAATATTTTGGAGCAAATAACATTCGGTTGGATCGTAATCAACATTTGGTCTGGATGTAGACATGTAGACTAGGATGTGCAATTGTGCATTCACAGAGTTTGAAGTATTGAATATTCTGGAGTAAGTCACATTTACTTGGAGTCCAAACAAAGCAAACTTAATGCTTTCAATTTATCACATAAAATGAAATTGCAACATTTACCAGAGCGACTAAAATGAAAGCCGAATATTGAGTAAAAAACAACCACAACAAATAAGTAACAAAAATTCCTGGAAAATTATTTTTATTTGCTGAACAAAAAAAATCATTATCGACTGCGTTACAAAATGAAGTAAAGAAAATGTCTAGTATTATGCTGGTGGTTGTTTTACATCTTTTTTTGCAAGCTCTGTTCCTTCGCATAACTTAGACAAATTTAATTTTTCGAGAACTCCTTTCAGTACGATCTTTTCTTCAACTTTTTTATCCTCTTCGAACTCCGCTACATACATATCATAGGTAGTGTCCCAACTCCAAAAATATTTACGCAATCCATGAACGACATAAATAATTTTATTATCTTTATTTTGATCACCGTTTTTGTCTGTTTTTATATCATTTATTTTTTCCGCTTGCTGGTCATGATTTGA
The DNA here is from genome assembly GCA_009761765.1 of Phenacoccus solenopsis. Taxonomy (NCBI): domain Eukaryota; kingdom Metazoa; phylum Arthropoda; class Insecta; order Hemiptera; family Pseudococcidae; genus Phenacoccus; species Phenacoccus solenopsis. Next base: position 16,652,269 of record CM019754.1, read on the forward strand.
TTCTTTCCACATATCGCATTTTAATGTTGTGACATCGTGATAATTATTTTTTTCTATCAAACTGAGATGTAAACGTTTCCTCTTTAATGTCGCTGCGTTACATTCATATTCAACATTATAAATTTTCCATGCTACGCATTTGCAGATATTTTCAAAGCAACCCAGATTTTCTAAGAAGTAACCGGGCTGGCCCCTAACTATTCTTTCCACAACTAAAAAACAAATTAAATTTTTGGATAATAATACATATATATTTATATATCTGATAGGTATCCTTGTAGATGATGATGGGTTAAGGATGAAAGATAACTTACCTTTCTTGAACCATGCTTTATATTCATCTAAGTACATTGACACTGTAGATGAATGACCTTTTTTTGCATAAGGGTTCGAAATGCACTGCGAAGTTTTTGAATTCGATTGGGAAAAGCCAAACGAGAATATTTGCACTACTATTATAACTTTTAATATTGTAAGTTGTGTCATTTTTCCAGGAACCTATTCGATTTATACGTTCACAATTAAGATGTACCATTTAACGTGTGAAAATGTTCAGGGAATGTGAATAATGTTAAGTCGTTTTTCAATGTCATCGTTCAGTAGTTAAACCTAAATTCGTGATCGGTGTTCATTTCATATGGATGACATACAGTTGCGAGTCTCTATGTTACATGAAATAATACCATATGTTATTTGCATAAAATTTGACTGAAAATATTTCCACCTTGTTGCTTAATAAAGAAGTTTTCAAGTGTTTAAGACAAATGCTTTAACATGTTCGCTGTCGTATTTCGTGAGAAAAATATAATTTTTGAATTAATTTTTTGAACAATTTATCATACATTACCTATCAATAATTACAATACTTTATATTTTGTTAAAAAATTGAAAATCACCCCTACCCTATCCCTTCCAAAACCACTGGAGAAGTTGAATTTAGAAAAAGTGTAGTATTTCTTGCTAAGCAATAAATTTATGGACAAATATTTCTCAAAAATGATTACTACTTGAGGCGCTTCAGTTTATCTTTAAATTTTTACGATCCGCCATTTTGGATCCATTTTAACCCAAATTGAAGAGCCATATTTCGGTCATAAACCAACTCTACACACGAAGCTTTACCTTTCCGTAGGGCCAGGAGGCGGAGCACTACTAGCGGTTCTTGAAAAGTCACTAGGACTTAGTAAGGCTGATGCGATCGAACTCCACTGAGAAGACTGCGCAAAAGCGTGAGCATGGCTGAAGATAGCTATGGTATTGAAGCAGAATTTCCAGCCCGAGTAAATTGCAGAAGAAAGAAGAGCAATGTCTGAACTTCCAGCGAGCTGGATCCGAGATGGGCCAGCGTTCCACTTGGAGCACTATCGAGGGAGTTCTAGAATCGTGCGCAATGAGTCCTCTCTTCACCTATAAGTAATGCGGCAAGTGGTTCCCGGGTGAGCACTTTGCAGTGTAGCGTGCAGTCAGTACCCCTACATGAAAAAAACATGACGAGATATGGAAGATTCATGAAATTCCCTGCTGCAGTTTCCCCTTCAAAACCCTTTTTTGCTCCTCCTCCCGTTCAAATTCACTTTGGGAGCTAAAATTAGAATAGGTTAGTCACTTGGGCTCATTTTATCATACATGTGACCCTGCAATAGAAAATTTTTGACGTTTTGTGTCCCCCCACCACAGTTCAGATCGATAACCCCCTCCGTTTCCCTCAAACTTCATGAATAGAGGCGAATTGGAGTTATTGTATACTTCTCATCCCCAATAATCGCTTGAGTTCATATTAACCCTTTCGCTACCGTCGTCACCTATAGGTGACGCTCGATTTTCTGCCCTGTAGACCGCATTTTATTTTGGCATTTATGGAATGGAAATTTGACGTACAGTGTTGTAACTTCATATCTGGTATATACTAGAGGGTAAGAACCAGTTTCCATGAAAACACGTATAGGTGACGCTGGGCTGAGAACACCCAAAAATCCGTCACATTTATGTGACGCTGGGCTATTATTACCCTTCAAAATGAAACTGTGAAATTGAATTGAAAAGTCGTTTATTTGGTTAGTTATGTAACAAATCAAAAAGTACTTATGACTTTGAAAGTCTTATAAATCACATCAAATGGTAAATTTAATCAAAAATTAACATTTTATTTCGAAAGTTTTAAAAATAATTTTCGGTTGTGGTACTTCTTGAAACATCTTATAAATCACATCAAATGGTAAATTTAATTAAAAATTAATATTTTACAGGTGTCAATGATATTGTTTCCAATGTTACACAATGCAAAAATAAGTATATTTGCAATAGATAAAAAATTTGAGTTGTGTTTTCGAAAAATGGTAATTTTTTCAAAAGTTGGTAACACTGCTCGGGCCCAAGGTTGATTATGAAGCGATTGGGTGTTCTTAGTCCGTCACAAAAGTTTCAGACTGTTTCGTTCAGACCAGACTGATAAAATCGCTATTCTATTATACTGCACAAAATCAACGTCACGTATATGTGACGTCGGGCCTGTGATGCGAAAATCGAGTGTCACCTATAGGTGACGTCGGTAACGAAAGGGTTAATTATATTTTTACTCATTTGAAGCTCCTCTAGCTCTACACAAATTTTGATAATACGCCATTTTAGATCCATTTTAATTCAAATTGAAAAGGTCATTTTCTGGTTACCAAGTAACACCGTTATAAAGTTTGACCTTTCTAGGTTGATTTTGTGAGGAGATATGGAAGATTCAAAAAATTTCATAACCCAAAACATTCTTAAAAAGCCATTCTATATAATTCTTCTCATAATGAACTCAGGATGCTGAATTTTGGATGTGTTGGTGTCCGTGACCTACTATTTCATATGAGGTTAAAAACGAAAAATTTGAGATATTTGCCCCTTCTTCAGCCCCCCCCCCTCAAAATTTGAGTAATCCACCATTTTGAGAATATATCGAAAAAACAAAAAAGTTGTTTTGTCGCATTTCTAAGTAGAGTCTCTCTTCAAGTTTTGAGAGAATTCCATGAATATCCACCAGCGCTACGAGAGAATGACAAATATAATGAATACCAAAAAGTTCGAAGTAACGCAAAAATTTGAAGACCGCGCCCTCCCCTAACCCCTCTTTCAAAAAACAGGAAGTCTGTAATATTTATCCCGTTTAAATTGAGAGCTCAGCTAAAAAATTATAATTGCTTAGAATGAATTTTATTTTTGAAATTGAAAATACATTTATTTGGTAGGAGCTTTAACAATTTTTGCGAAGGTTAAATTTGGGTTGAATGTTGAAATTTTTATGAACTTCATTTATTGACTATTTGACAGTTATCTGATTGCTACCCTAGTTTTTGAAGAAAGCAAATATCTGCTTACCCTCCTACCTATTAGATATATTTATTTCCAATTTTATTCAATGTTTAGAAATTTCCATGTTGTAAACTAATTTTGGCAGCATACAAAATCAAAATTAATTAATAAATTCCGCGGTTGAGAAAAAGACGAAGCTGTGCATCCCAAATGCTGGAAAATTTTTTTACAAATAGTGTTTTTTGTTTACCATAACATGGTACGATTCGTCTGTTACCTTCTGTTCAAATACTTACGAAGTTGTGGCGCGGGTATTCGATGATGTATATTCATCACGAAACGTTAAAGTCTACGACGAACGAGATTTCTGTTGAAATTGCCGGCGTAGGTTCATTTTACAGAGCGCTGTATCGCATCCACTTTAAATTTAAATTTTTTTTTCAACTCTATAAAAATCCAAACCCTTACTTTCAGCCGAGAATCATATTACGAATACTCTTTAGGGCTCTCAGTTTTCCATTCTCGAGATAAATAGACATGCGGCGGTGGTGTTTACATAAAACTCCAACTACGCTTTTCCGAACAAACAGTAAAATGAAAACAAACACATAAATAATATCAGTTAATCTCTATACGTTGCTGAGCGGTCGTCGGTGAAAATTTAAAATTACCGGCGACGACATTTCGTTAACAAAGAAAATGTAATTAATCTTTTGTTTGGCCGCCGCGAATATCGTTCGGTTCGCGTTAATTGGAAACGATTGCGTATAAAAGTTGGTACCCGAATGTGGGAAATTCATGCGGCTGAATACTCGAGCGTTTAATTAAAATTTACGGCATTATCGGCGAGTATAAAAATTACAAGATTTATTTGCGCGTCTCGGACGTATCCATTTTGTGGCAGTACGTAGCAGAATTCGAATTCGGATTCGACGATAGAAGGGTAATTCTTGTTGCTGGCTTATTGAAGATATATTTGTAGAACGTGATGTAGGTTTCAAACACGGAGTTAAAGCTCGAGTATATCAACGACCAATATTGACATCCTAAACACTGGCACACGCAATATAACCAATGAGGTACTTATTTTTTTTTCTCCTCCGTATTTTGTGCGACGAAAATTGCAAATAACACGATGTCGTTTACCGTATGTAGGATAAATTCAGCGGCGAGTAACGACCCTTGACCGTTTTTCATTACGGTCGTACCGAGTATAAAAAAAAAAGGAAATTAATCGTTAAACGAGACGCGCATATGGAATTTAACTAAGTGTTAGGTTCGCTTACACGTAAACGGCGCGTTTTGTTTAATCGTTTCGCAATTGTTGAAGATTTTTTTGTCAGCTTTAGACTCGTTAACGAGGATGCGTTGCCAACAGAAACGACCCCGTTGTGAAACGTGTCAGTTGGAAGTGTCCGATGGATATATGACTCCTGTTGTGTTGCGAGGAGTTTTCCAAGTTTTGAAAATTTTATAACGTATTTTTTGCAAAGTCCGGAAAGATGAGAAAAGGCGATTCGCAGTTTATTAAGTATGCATGAACGAGTTCAAAAGGTTATTTTTTACATCGAGGGCATTCGCTAGTCCTGTATCAACATATTTTCCTCGCGAAATCTTCGCTCGGAAATGGATCAATGGCTAAGATGTAACTCGATTTTGAATAATTTTATAAATTACCAAGCACCAACGAGGTTTTAATTTAAAAGCGAATAGTTCTCGTATAAAATGCAAATGACTCGCTGTATACCCGAGTGAACCGTTACGGCGATTAAATTTGGTAAATTTTACATTTTGTAAATGTACACACGTATTAATTTATGTTTCCGTAATTCACTTCGAACATGGCTTATTTTCATTGTACCAAAATGTCGGCTACAGCCTTTTGATATGTTTCGATTACACAAGATCCCTGTAGCTGGTGTTTCGTTTAATGAGATATCGAAATACTGGACATTTATCAAGGCGAATGGAATGGTGAAATATTGAAATGCTTCGACAATTCTTTTCATTTAGTAATAAAACGGTCTATAATAAAAGAGATTGGAGTATCATGAACACCCTTCGTATTGAACGATGCGGCCGCATTGAGTTGCGGAATTCTTTATAGACTCGTATATTTGGAGAGGTAAAGCCTGTAGGTACTTTACTCCTGCATCCCTTCTAGTTTTCGAGCACGGATTACTCGTCTTTGAAAAGAAAGAAGTGTACGAATATCACCCCCAATCGGTTCACTAGGCTTGTGTTTTAAAAAGTGTCGAGCAGGGATTAGAAAATTTTTAATTTACCTAATGCTCGTATCAACCTTCAAATCATAGTGTAGTATTGATATGATGGCAAAGCCGCTCAAGAGATTGGTTCGATCATAAGTGATTGCATGCTTTTGGTTGAACAATTTCTTAACTCGAAGGGGTAATGTAAAATGAAATAGATATGGCTTGTCAAGTTCCACATCAAATTTTGGAAGTTTTTGATTGACAGTCTATAAACTTTCACTCAAATTTTGGTATTTTAATCACTCGAAATTAATGAAGAAAATATGTTGGTACTTCCTTATCATATCGAGTGGATTGTTAGTTTTCAGGAAAAATGTTGAAAATAAAGGAACAAATCCTGAATATACAGCTTAAAAAGGGACAAATTCATTTTACAATTATAAATTGTGTAGAAGATAGTCAAAAAGCAGGAAAAGTATGAAAAAAATCGACTATTCCAAAATTTCAATTAAGGTGTTCACAAAAAATATTGAAATTGAAATAATTCATCATGCTAATTATGTAGGCTGTGAGGTAATTCATTTATTTATGCTAATGTATCACTACAAAAGTAGAAAACTCTCAACTGTTAAAAATAATTTGTCGATGGAAATAGCATTTGTTGTAAGAAACAAAAAAAAACATATTCCTGCGTCATTCCTGCACTCTTTTTAAACAACACGCAAAGTGTAGCAGTCTTGCGAAGATGAACAGCAGGGGAATGGGAAAAGGATGGAATGGCGGTACAGACAGTGATGTTACCACTGTAGAGAGTAGAGGGGTAAGCGGAACAGTACAACGAACAATGGCAAGTTAATACGCAGAGCGAAACGTAGTGTAAGAAGCGTCACAAAGAGCTCAGGAATACCACAAGGATCTTGTTTTTCCCATTTTTACATCAAATTTTATCTTCCTAGCTGAATAAATTGCAGTATAACTGAAACTTTTGTCTAATTTTATAGAGATGCTGCATAATTAATTTGTATGTTTTTTCTTTCTTTTTCTTTTCTTTTTTTTTTTAAACGCTGAGTTGCATATAATAGATTTTATAGGAGACTAAGTAAAAATTTTTGAAAATGCATTTCATTATTTCACTTTTGGTAATAATTAAATTTGTGAGATGGTCGATTTTGTGTTTATAACTTTTTATCAACGATTTTTATTTCTTCAATTTCACTGATTAACAAAATTTGTACAAGCTCTGTTTGGTTAGAAATAAACTGTATGATAACGTAGAGTACCTACTTCAGTGAATTTTCAACAACGCTGATCTTTCATCTTCACTTTTTGAAATGTTTTTATCTGTTGATTTTAAAGATAGTATCGTGTACCATGAATTTTCGATTAATAAATTCTCAATAAGGTAAATTTTCTGCCTCTGTTTTTCAAATAATGTTTGTTCCTTAAATTTATGGATATACAAAACTCGTATAGGACTTTCTTAGTTAATAATGTTGAGCAATTGAGTTTTAACGAATTACAAGTTTCAATATTTGTTCTTCAAAATAATTTTTTGCACTTTCAATATTAATGATGGGCAAAATTTGTATACTTTTTTTTTTTTTTTTTTTTTTGTTCCAAATAACTAGTTTTGATGGCATTTAGTAAAAAAATTTAAATAATAGAGCACATGGTCCAGTCAAATTAGAATTATGACCTGGACTAATTGGGGCAAAGTTTTTCTGCGGAAAATTGTTGCCAATAGTGCCCGTAACACCCCCTAACTTTTCGCCAAAAATCGCACCGTTGCTCCTCTCCCAAAATCCAGATTTGTGCCCCCAAAACCACTTTTTTGCCAATAACACGCGTTCTGATCTAGATACAGAAAAAAGTCAAGTTGAGAAACGAAGCTGATCAGATTCCAAGCAAAAAATATTATTACGCATTTTTTGCTCAAGTTGATAAAATCGCGAAAACGCCTTTGAAATGCGCTACTTTCATTGCACATAAGGCCATAGCGCGAAGTTTGATATACCCCATCGCGTTACGCTAATGTTTTATGTTCTCAGCGAGCCAATGACTACTGAGAGGTAACAAATTTTGGTTATTCTCAAAAATCGATCTGGTGTAGAATTATCAAGTTGAATTTTAGAAGTTTTTTTATTTTTGAATAATTTTTTATGATATTTTTAGACATTTTTTTTTATACGGCGATTTTTGAACTTTTTAAACTTGGAATTTTTTTTTGATTTTAATTTCGTTTTTTTTTTTTGAATAATTTTTTATAAGTCCTTTCTTCTTTTGTTCATTTTTAGACTTTTTTGACTTTTCAGAATTTTTTTTTTTGTTTTGTTAATTGACGCTGTGTGAACCTTTCATTTCTGATTTTCCCTCAATTCCTCTTATTTTTAGGGAGAGTTTTTTATAAGTATTTATCGTATTATATTTTAATTTAAAAAATTTTTCAATTTTGAATTTTTTCATTTTTTTTTGAATGATTTTTACGTTAATTAGATGTCCTTTCATTTTTGTATACTTTTTTTTAATTCTGAAGATCATTTTCTAAAATAGTATCTGGAATGGTTCGGCCTTTTTAGATGTTTATACGCAGAGCAACATGACTGCTTGCCCCCCTTTCCATCACCTATCTTCTCTATTGTCGATGATCATGTTTTGTAGTGAACTAGTTGTTCTAATGAGGCTGTTACTGAGGTAAGGAAAAAGCTCAAGGCCCTCTTCTTATTCGATGTATCAAGCAACGACTTTCACTTGGTCTAAAAATGTGGGCAGACTGATTCCAAATTCAAGTATGTCCCGAAATAGTTCAAGTCACTGGCTACATTGTTTGCCAATTGCTCCAGTAGGAAGCCTAATTGAATTAAATTTCGAAATGACTTCAGAGTTGAACTATTTCAGAACTGATGGATCTTTAGAATCGCAATGATTTGTTCAACCAATTCTGAAATTCTTACTTTTTATTATTACTTAAAAAACAAAATCTTGATCTATGTAACGCTTACATTTGAACGACTTTAATTAGCAGGTAGCCTTTTCCTCTTCTATATTGAGATTGAACGATGTTAGTTCATTTGATACGACATGAAGTGAGTGAAGCCTCATATCTATCACAGGCTGGTAAACCGTTCGCAATCCTCGATTTAGGAAGCTGAAAGTATAAATTTTATTCGACTTGAGAAAATCCCCTAATACGAGTTCAATCTCGACGACACTTTCACAGGTTAATTTCGCGGATTCGCGTAAAAACGTTATCGCGAGAAGAGCAGGAGGCGAAAACAACCGCCTACATATTTTTTATATCCTTTATTTTGAAAAAAGATCAAAAAGCGCGATACGAAGAGGGTGGCGGAATACGGCGATATTGGTTTTCGGTAAATATGTCGCCGATGTTTCGCGTATACGGCTACCGACGACGAGAGCAAAAAAGCAATAATGTTAGTAGCGAAAACAAAATGACAAAAATCTCGAACGTATCTGGCGGTGTATACGTATGGGTGTAAATAGGCCTAATCAGACACGTAACAGGCAAGCTGTAATCTCGATACGAAGCAGAATACTCGGTATAGCTTTCGTAGCTTTCATTTTTGTGTGAAATCCCACTCGATATTAGACCTATATGCGGTCTTATACGGTCTTGTTACGATGAGGCCAATTTTCAAAGAGCTAGAACTACATTCGAATTCTTATTTTATCTCGCCGACGGTCGAGTTCGAACAGATTCGCGATAATAAGCGAGGTAATTTCAGATTAAAATAAGCTCCACAAACGGAAAAGAAACGGCGATAAGAATCACTTTATTTTGAATTCCGTACGCTGTACGCTGTCTTTAGTGTAGTAAACTTTTCCATATATATCATTCTTATTCCGGGACGAAGTTTTAAAGGAAAAAATTGATAAATATGGAAAACACTTTACGAGCACCGAAGACGTATAGCTGTAATAAAAACTTTCGCAGCTATTTGTGCGAAACGTTCATATTTGATAATTTAATAGCGACGTAGTCATTCAAACTTCCGTTACGGTTTTGATTTGTATAGGTGTGCGAGCTTTTTGTAGGTCGTCCCTAAGATTAGCGCATGGTGTGGAAAATCCGCGATGAATGTAAAGCGTAAATTTTTTTTCCTCTTTATGAAAAGCGAACCACTGGATTGAGAACGTAACGCTTCTTAGATATTTATGGAAAAAGATGACGATATTTACGGAGTAATGCTGCGGCTGGTTGATAGCTATGAGGTGGATTTATGGTATTGGAGCGCTTTTATGAGGCGAGTTATGTTAATGAACGCGATATTTACTTTTTTTGCCGGATTTTCTGTGTTCTCGTTCTCTTTTCATGTGGCCGTTCCTTTTGGTGAAATGTACCCGTTTGAGGTTTTCATTGTGTTTCACCGAGTCGTGAGAACATTTGCAAAGTTTAATGGACTTTTTGTTAATTAAAATGGCCTGTGTGCAGAAAAATGTATGTAAATTTTTTTCATCAATTTTGGTACCCGAGAGTATTTATAATTGTCAAAGAATCTCGAATTAAATCGCTCGAGTATTTGTTTCAAAAACGTAGATCTATATATTTTAATAGCTACCGTAACAGAAGGCTAACAATTTCATCTCTGAAGGAAATACGTGATAACGTCTTTATGCCGGAAGGAAGTCCCTCTATACTTGAATACATCTTTAATCAAGTTACCTTTTAATTTAAAATGTCCTAATGATATTACCGAAGCTGAGTTAAAATAAGCGCGAAAAAGGCACCTGTTACGTAGCAGTAAATTTCCATCATCGAGTTTGAATTTGCGCGACGATGAAGAAAATTCATCATTTTGAGTGCTAAAAAAATCGATTTCAATGTTGAATGAATATAGAAGGGTTCAAAAATGTTCCTACATATTTAAAATTTCACTGACCTTTGTAATTCGGTTTTGAGATTTAATTCATTTAGCGGAGTTGTGATCCTTCAGTTAATTCAGGTGAATTTTTGCCGAAGCTGAAAATCTCTTACTGTTCTTTCAAAAATTGGTCTTTTAGTAAACTTATAATTATTATTTTTATTATTATTATCTTTTTTTTGTCATAAAAATATGAAATCAATTAATCTTAGTCTCTTCTTGTAAAATTTAATATCATATGATAGCCCTCTTTTAATTAATTGAAAATGCAAATAAATACTAAAACAAATCTTCAAGGTCAAATTAAAACATGAATTTTTTTTGAAATCTCAAAAAAATCTAAATTTTAAGCCAACTTAATTAAATGCGGTTACATATTTCCCTTCCTTCAACCTTCCCGAAACTCCTTGGAAACAGCGAAAAGACAGCAGATACGCTGTTTCGCTTCCTTAAAATCACTCCCCCTTCCCCTCATTTAGTCTTCACCATTTTCTCCGTGCCTTTGGCCTTTGTTGCTATACATGGCATATTAATGAAGAAAAGTAAGTAAAGTAAAAATTATTTTCTTTTTTTGCAGCTCTGCTGTTATGCTCTAAATTTTAGTTTGAATCGCAAATTCACAATATTCTGTATTAATTTTGCGTTAAAGTGATATGAGATCCAAAAGGAAAAATTCTTCTATCATGTAAAAACATTTATTTAAAAACCCATTCATTATTTTAAAATTTATAGTTCTGGATTTCCTCGAATAATATGTGAGATTTTGAAATTGTATTTCATCACTTTTGATTTGAGCTGTTTCAGTCTTACAAACTTGTGAAACTGTAGATATGGAATTCGAGACAATAGTGTGAAAAAAATGAATCATCAAAATCTGAAAATTCTAATAAAATTAAAATGAAGAATTTGATATCAAATTAAAAAAAAAGTAAGCAATCGCCAGCAAAAAATACTGTTGATTGCTTAGCCTCCACCTCCCCCATTCGTTGGGCCCTTAAAATAGTTATGGGTGTGAGTAGTCATGCGAGTCCATAACTGCATACTGATCACTAATAATACAGCTTACCGTTTGTATGCAGATTAATAGGTAGGTAGAGAAAGAATAAATAATCTTTTTTTTCCTTTTATAACAATTATAATTTCTGAAGTTATTATTCATATATTATGGTGGTTAACGTTTTCTTATACAATCTCTAAAACTGTCCTTTTCGAGTTACTTCGTTTCTGTGTTATTTAGCTAAGGTTCCAATGTGTCACGGGTTAGTATTAACTGATAAAGCTTAGATTTTGAGGATTTAATTTCTTTATTTATGATTTTGAACAAAGATCTGTGATGAAAAGTCACACTCTGTGCATTTATGCTAGAATAGCACGATTTTTCGTTTTTTTTTTTTTTTTTTTTTAGATGCAAGAGGTGAGGTCAATGTATTTGCTAAATAATAATCAAAAAACTTGAAAAAATTTTAAGTCATCATTGTTCTCAAAAATTCCAAAAAAATAATTTTCTGAGCAGTTGAAATTTTTTTGGATTTTAAAATTACATTTTGTCATATGAAGACAAAAAAAATTTCAACCACCAATTTTTCCGAAATTTGAGTATCGCAAACTTTTTTTTTGAAAAGCTTTAAATTTTGTGTACTTATTTTTAAAAATCAATAATAATTGGTTAATTTATAGGCCTTTGCATAATATGAACTTGATTTGCGGTCTTTAAAACTCAAGAGGGAAAATTTTACAAATTTTTACCTTTCAGAGGTTCCCAATGTATCATCGCATTGGTTCAAAATAACATCATTTAAACATCTTAACATGATACAATTGATACTTAAGTAACATATGTATGGTATTAATTTTGATTTTTTTTTTTTTTTGAGACTTAGGAGCATAAATTAAGTCCATACTGTGTACGTAACCTACAAATTACCCATTTATTATTCGTTTTTTAAAATACACAAAATTTCTTGCTTTTCCAAAAAAAAACTAGAAAAAGTTGAGACCCAATAAATTTTGAAAAATATTGATTCTTTATCGAGGTAAAATGTAATTTTTGGTCAACAAAAAAATTCAAGTTACGTAGAAACTAATTTTTCTGAAATTTTCAAACTTTTAAAAACTTTGGCTTCAGTTTTGGAGATGTTCTCATAAATTTTTAGGGTTGGATTTTTTTTCACATTTACTGGTAGTCTTCAGCAAGTGCTTATTTCTTCATCCTTTTCATTTTTCAAAAAAAAAAAAAAATTATTCAGTATACCCTAATAAATATTTTGTTGTTGCTCATTTTCCTCATGTTTTATCAATAGGTATAATTTTTTCTATTTTTTCTGCAATTATTTTTTAGATTTCCTCTAGTAAAAATTAATTTTTTAAATATTTTTTTATCAATCAATTAAACTTTTTTCCTTCAACATTTTATAAGATTGACACACTTATGTCGTGCACAAACGAAAGTTGCAAGGAATATTGTTAATCCGATTTCTAATTAGCTGAGTAAGGAAACGTAAAAGTGTGATGACTCTATCCTTCTCTTCTCCTCTTTGCAAAGTCAAGAGCGTGGTATAACAATAGTGATCTTTACTCCTCTCTTTAATTTTTAATCTTGAAAATACATGTTCTCAGGATTCCAAGAACTGGAAATCAAATCAATACGAATAATTATTTTCCACGCGTTTTTTGGTTTATTATATTTTTGTTTGTAGGTATTTGGCAAATCCAGTTTTTTTTATTTACCAATCTAAATCTCGATCGTCACACTGTGCTATTAAATTTAACTATTTCGTCAATTTGATTTTTCCTTGATTTAGGTATAGTGTTTCATTTGGAAAATGAGATTAGCACATTTAGTAAACAAACTAGGGAAAGCTCGTTACTAGCGAGCTAAAAGCTTTGATTTGGGGTACCGATAAGAATAATTGGAGGGCATAGTTATACCGACTGCAACTAGAACATTCGGCGGATTTTAAGTGAGCCTGGACGAGGAGGACGGTGCGTGCTGCATCGTTATAATTATAGGTTACTTAGACCCACGTAGTGAAATTAAAGACGAATGTGATCGAACAAAATGCTGTTCGTCGATTGAAAAACGCCATTAGTTAAAGTCGACGTTTCGACTCAGCCGTTTACCGGTATAATGGCGTTACGTTGGAAACGTCGCGTCGTGGCCAGTAGCTTCGAAAAAATAAGTGAAAAATCACCGCTGTCACCTCGACGCCTGTATCGAAATCGAAAACGAGAAGAGATGTTGGAAGAGAGTAATTCCTTTGTTGATGGACATCGGCTGGTCGATGTTTGTAGCACACCGGTTATACAATTATTTCCAGCGTTTAACTACACCTTTTTCCAGACCAATGCTCATCGGCCTGCTGGCGTACTTCCGTCGATTATCGTTTTTATCGTAATTTCGAACGATATTGTTATCTAAGGTGTTTAGTTTTCTCACGATTATCGCACTTTGAAGGTGACGACATTATCGACACGTCTTGACGAGATGTCCGAGTTTAATTAATTTAAAAAGTATCGACGGGGTTTCGCGAATCGCGCCCACCATCGCAATATGACGAACACATCTGCTGATGAAGTTTTAAATTAAATTCGACACTTGTTAACGAACTGCCGGAGATGCCCTTCAAATGGCCAAAAAAATATTAAACTTTCAAAGAAAACTTTTAGTTTAACTTTGAGAGGCTGACCTTAATAGCATTTGTTGTTGAAACTTATGTTGCCATTACCCAGTGAGTGAGAAGATGGTGCTTTTACAATGTACACAATGCACGTATTCGTTAACACGCCAACTCGAGGGTTATGTTATTAACAAAGAACGTCACTTTATTAGTTCGTACCACCGTTATTGATGCAAAAGTGTTTAATATTAAACGTAATTGCGGACCATACGCCTGCCAGTCTATATCGTTTGGCTTATTTTGGATAAAGCCGGTTCTTGTTGAACATTACGTTAAATACCATTTACCACGTACTTTCACGCTTATTTTACGACACGTATAAAGCCATTATATGATAATAATTTTCGCGGTGCGTCTTCGTGCTATGCGAACGCTAGTACCTACATATTTTACCTAAGAAATTATAGCTGCCCAAAGAAAATGCTACATTTTGGCAAAATAGGTCGTGTTAATCGTTCGCTCGTGCGGTGATATACCTATGAATACGTAGCCCCAAAAACTTCAATTCGAAGACGTATCGACGTTTATAATTACAACATTTTCACTCTTGGTAGTTCTTTTTTTGACTACCTTAATAGATACAATACGATGCGCGTCGTCTCGACGTTATTTTACATTTTAATTCACGTTTATTATTCCATGATTTCGAGCGTCCTTTCAAATGAAAAATTTCGAAAGGTTTTTGCGTAAAATAGAGAATACGAGATGCAAGAGTACTAGAAGGGGGAATCCCAGCAGCAACAGTTTTTAAATCATTCTCATTCATAGTTCTCGTTTGGCGTAGTAGTGGTGACCAGCGGTGTTTCTCTGATTAATTTTTAATTAGTGGAAATTTACCCATCTGTTGTACTGCCATTTGTTCGATTGATCGGTGGGAAATTAATGTTGGTTGAAATCGTCGTTTTTGAGAATTCAACTCCTTTTTTTTCCACGTTACGAATGTATTAGTTGATAGGCAGAATTTATATGAGGTTGGTCAGTCAGAATTAACGAATTTTTGTCAGTTGATTCAGTGGGTTCTGTTATATTAGTATGCGTGTGCTACAAGGGCGATAGCCAGGTAAGGGTTTCTTGAATGTTTAAATATTGTTAAATCGTATAATTCTTCCATAGTAACATTCGTCGTATTAATGTATGCAGAAATAGATTTATTGAATTCCAAAAAATTGAATTTTTCATAATTATAATTAATTAAGATATTATGTAATAAATTGCTATCAGTCATTACAGTACAGTTTTCATAATTATTCTTAAATTATGCCCTAAAGTACATTCATGAATTTTTTGTGCATTAAAAAAATTTATGTCGCTTGAAAAAATTCCCCTCGCCACCGTCTCCATTACCTTAGAAATAAACCTAACAAATTTTGTCTGGAAATTATTTAAAAAAATACTCTCATTGACACATCCTGGCTATGGCACCGGTGTTTAGAGATGGGTGGTAATTTAAAGTGGTTACTTACCGGTAAGTTTCCACAATTTAAAAGCTGATTTTTGGGTCTTTTTAGCGCAATTTTAGATCACAAATCGAGTTTTTTTTAACAAAATCTACTCATTCACATGAAATTTAGAAGTTTTTATACTTTTAAATTACTTTAATTACCAGTAAGTTACCTAAAAATAAATTACCGGTAATTAACCATCCCTACTGGTGTTATTTAATAAGGCCGCTGAAGGGGAGGGTAATGGAGCAACGTGAGCGAAGGTGGGAGACATGGAAAGCTGAGCTTCTCAAATCGTAAATTAAACTCTGAAATGTGTATACATTCTTGCATAAATGATGTTTGAAAAATTACGAATTTATTTGAAAAATTTTAATTATTATTAATACCTGAAACTTAGATCATCACCTCCCCCCTTTTTAAAATGACACTGCGTCCATTGGGAGTTGAATTTTATGAACGATTTTGGAGATCTTGAATTTATGTTTTTGATAGAAATTAAAAAATGTCCAAAAATCAAAATTCAATAAAGGTAAATAAGAATAATGAAACATGAATAAAATGTACATAATATGTAAAAAATTTTAAAAACTTATCTAAAAACGAAAAAATGCCCAAAAATGTCAAAGAATGAAAAAATATTTAAAAATAAAAATCTCAACAATTTAATAAAAAAATTTTTTAAATAAGCAACGTGAAAAAAATAATGCTGAAAATAAAAGTAAAAAATGACAATCAATTTTTTCAAATCCAAAATAATCCTTAACGAAAAATATCATTAAAAAGGATAATTAATCTTTTACCTGGCTGCTAATAACCACAATGACACTCAGAGCTGAAACAATTTTTGGACTTTCTCTAACGATTTGTTTTCCAAGTTGATTATTTATTTGAGGAAAAAAATCTGCTAAAAACTGCCAAACAGTCCAAATCAAATCCATAATATGCTAGTCTTCTCACAGGCCCCTTTTTTATAACTAGTTCTCTAAAATCTACTTTTCGTTGCATTTCTAGCTCGTAATCAAAATTATTATATTTTTTAAACTCGTCTATGATGAAGAGTTGCCTTTTTTTTTCAATTGATCCCATGCGCGCCCTATGGCTTGAGGCGTTTTGTTTACCTGAAAAAATGCACGAATTTTTGAGAAAAAATATTGGAATTTTTCTGAAATAATTTTGTCAAAATCTAGTGCTAAGAGTTAAAATTCAACTTTCTTTTAGTTCTTTCTTCTTTAAAATACGTTCAAGGGTATGTAACGTAACTAGAAAGAATTTTGTAATACTGATTCTAAAGTTCCTTAATTTCCGAATTTTATTTTTATTATTTATTCAATCAACCTAAAGAAATCAGAGACCTTTATAATTTCTCAATTCAAAATTTGAAGTCTGATTCAAACGATTGCAAATATTTTCTTTTGCACTTCTTGTTTTGTAAATGTATTCTTGAAAAATAAGAGGATTTAGAATGTCACGTGAAAAATTATATTCCACTTCTTTTTTGACGATGCGAAGTAAAAGTGAGTTTTTCGCCCTTCAAATCAACTTCAATAAAATGCCACCATTGTGAGATAAAATCAACACATGACGAAGAAATTTCAGTTCAGTTTTTTAATTAATTAATTTTTTTCCAATTTGAGGTTATATCTATTTAGATCCTTAAATAGAAAAAAAAATTAGTTTGTCACTTTTTTCAAAAATTTTAATTATCAGATGAACAAACACAGGTTGACGAATTACTTACTTTCTTGAAATCCACGGGATTAATAGATAAAATTTAAATTGCTTTCGTTGCTGTAGTCTTGTTGCCACTTGCCTGTGTATGGCACGCCAAAGAAAATTCTAATTTTATTTTTTTTTACGCGCCATGTACCGCCACTGTGACTAGAGACGCGCCAAAAGTAGATTTATATGGAGTGATAGAGATATATTTGAACTAAGAATTCATTTCATCAACAATTTGAATTGATCATTTATCTCTCACTAGAACAGAAAATCATCAAAAAGTAAATATTATGATAACATTCTCTGAAGCATTTTAATTTTTTTTTATCTTTGAAGGTCAGAATTTTATTTTTGAGTCCTCATGAAATTGAAATCGTTTAAACTCTTTTTTTTTTAATTAAAAAAATGGAAACATAACCACATCAGTGGAAAAAATGAAACAGAGATGGAATAAATCGATTAAAAAGTAAACTCCAATTAAAAAAAATTTTGAATATTGAGCGGTGTTAGTGGGTAAATATTTATTTTCTTGATTATTGATTAGGTAGTTTAAAAAAATATCGACGGGTAAATGTGTAGAAAAATTATTTTTATTGAGAAAAAAAAATGATTAACATTGTACTTACATTAGCCTAGGCAACATTAAAAGAAATCATGAAAAAAATTAAACTAAAAAAATATGAAAAGAAAAGCGTTATTTGCTTAAAAAAATAATTAATAAAATAAAAAATATGAAAAATAATTGCGTCGAACTGAAAAATTAATCGATACCTTCATTTTACTATTAAATACGTGTATTCCTATTGAAGAAAAAGGCTTCCAAGTCTCCTCCAATATCGCTTCTCTTTGCCCACATAAACATCAGGAAGAAAATACAAGGAGTAGAAATGAATAAAAAAAGGCTTCATTTTCCGAGGTTTTAATTTCGACAACTGTTGAAACAGCGGCAAGTTGCGACGACTACAGTTCACTGCTAAAATGAAAAATATTACTCAGTAATGAAGTGCGAAAATACAAACAGACTGCGATATCGCACTCGAAACAGGTATACCAGAGAAAAGCGTAAAAAATATTTCGACACCCTAATGGCATGAATTTTTCAAAACGTACTCGCGTATTTGTACGAGCTGTTTAATTTTTCACAATCGCGTACCATTTTTATCGCGTACGAAAACAAAGCGGCCAAGTTGAAAGGCTGTTTTGAAAATTTCTCCCCTCTCTCTTCGAAGAGAAAAGAAAAGAGGAGATGGCATCAAGAAATAAAATCAACATCGGCACTACAAAAGCGTATATTTTATTTACGCGACGTAGGTCGCACAGGCTTTTGTGAACGGGTTGTTGAAAGATAAAGGCAATAAAAACGATATGAGAGTAACTTTATTAAGGAGAAAGGTTTTAATGGGGTTGCGAAGAAATTATGAATTTTGATTAAAATTGACGCGATTTCGGTGAAGAAAAAAAACAACTCGAAGTGGTTGATGGTGTACGAAGCATATTCTAAATGGAATACGCGACTTGGTCGGTTGGTCGACCAGCTTCCATTTGCGAAGAGGCGAAAGCTTCGCTGAGTAGTAGGTACCGAGGAGTATCGCGGGTAATCCTTTTGAAATTGAATTCAAAAATCCTCTTCGTTTTACATACGAGTATCCGGCACGCGGTTACGATGAAAATTTTTCAGCGAAACGCTAACCTATTTTTATTCGCTTATGTTTTGCCCTCGTTTGAATGATTCGATAATGAAACGCGTGTCAACGAATTGAACCAGCTTTTTGTGTTTTTTCTCTCTTGCTCTGGTTACGCGAAGCATTAATGTACTAAAAAACCTATTAAATGGAAATTACGTACCGGGAACGTGTTAGATGGTGTTTTCATTATTCCATGTAAATTTAGTTACGCTTGTTCGTCTTTTGGGATCGTACCTATTCGTATCTTTGTAATTGATATGGTTTTTTATACTTTTCCTTCTCCTTTTTTTGTGCTTGTTAAAACATCGATTATTTGCTCGATCGAGGTTTTTATTCGTATTTAACGGTGCGACTTATCTTTTATTTATATTTCAAGCTCAATCTCCGGTAGAGGTATTTTGAAAGGACGGCTAAACTAAACCCGAGAAAATATTGTAATCAAGCGCGAATAATTTACACCTGCGAACGTATCGGATGTGATATATTTGGCGGATTTTTCTTTCAATGTGTCAAAACCACAAGCCCGGTAGCCGACAAGAATAATACTGTACCATTTGATTTTCATTTTTTTTTCTTGCCATCTTCAAAGTACCTATCCGCGTTTACCCATTTTAAGTACCTATCTCGTATAATATTACGGTATATATATTTGTTATTATGTACCTGTCATTCAGTTCAATAACACGGTAATTTAGATGCATTTATTAATTTGTGAAATTTTTCCACAGGTGAGTTGACATTCTATTGTTTTACATGATCATGAAGCATGCGAAAGAATGTACGTATACTTGATTGCATTATTATGTGGTAATAATAAATTAAATGCATTTATTACACCTATACGTGTAGATATATTGTGTGAGGGCAAATTGATTTTTTTTTCTCATTTAATACGGCAAAATCATGTGTCAAGTGTGAAATGGAATGTTCTTCTAAACCATGAGTTAGTTTGGGAATTGCATATATGAAATCGTAATTCGTGAAATGAAAGTAAATAGTATTACCTACATTCTATAAAGCAACATACCTAAGTACATAAAACCATACGCCATATTGACCGCCATTTTGAGATTATTTGAAATGTCAGCTAACTTTGTTTTAAGGCAAAAACAGAAAGATGACAAATTAGCTGATATTTCAAATAATCTCAAAATGGCGGTCAAGATGGCGTATAGTTATACTTGAGTGTAAATTTGCTTTAGTAGATTAGATACTATGGTTATTATGGAATAAGGTGTCTGAAAAGAAACTTGAAATAATGTTCATAGAAAAAAAATGTTGTCACTTCGAAGTCGAAATAAATAAGATTGAAATAAAGCAGTGTTATAAACGATACTATTATTGAATAAAAAAAATTTTTCGAACGAATTAAATGCATTGAATGAATGTTTACTTACTCGTTTACTTGTTTAATTTACGTGCCCTGTACTGTTACATTGGCCAGAGGCACTGGTTAAAGGAAGGACTAAATTTGGGGGAGGATGTTAGTGGCTTTCAGGAACTTCTTGAGGTTTCTCAAAGTAGTTTCTTCATCTGCTAGTACTTCTTGAAGGATGAGAATTTATCTCACTAAATTCAAACTTTAAGAGGCATAAATCTTTTGATTAGGTATAATACATAGTTATATGAACCGATGAAACAGGCAAAAATTGAATTTCTCTAATTGTTGTTGTTGGTTTTATTTTTCTAATTTTAGAGAACTATATTATGAACTCAAACAAGGACATCACTTTGGAAACTAAAGAACAAAAAAAAAATTATAAGACTGCTTTAAAATGTTTAGTAATTTTTCTAGCATGAGGTAAAATTCAAAAAATTTCTAATATTATTAGAATTAATTTTTTTTTTTTTTTTTATTGAAAATTGTTTTATTAATTTCTGTTTGTAAACGTGCAATTTTATTTTTTTCTTGTAAACAAGCCTACTAAGAGATATGATTGGGTCCTGAGCAAGACTGATTTTTTTAGACCTTCTGAGAGATATTTTAAAATTTTTATCTACTTATTTTCTTGATTTTTGTATGTTTGTACATTTTTGAACATTTTTCTCTTACGATGTTTTTTGCTTTTTCCGTAAAATTTTTACTTGTTATCTGTTAATTTTTTCAACGTGCGGTATTATGCAATTAGTGCCAGAGGCCATGGCTTGAGGGATGTTGATTTTGTAGAGTAGGTTAGTGCGCTGTAGGGATGAAATAAGTAATGTGGTGTTATGGGGTGTTCTTTATGATTTGGAAGAAAGAGTCAGAAAAATCAATCGAGTTTATGATTAATTATCACATATTTTTTCATTTTTTCCAAAATATTTTCTTGTGTATTAGTTATTTTCTTAGTAAGTGAAACTTAAAAAAAAAAAACATTTTTAGGATGTTTTTTAGACATTTTTCTTATTTTTGAAAATGTTATTATTGTTGAACTTTTTTTCGAATATTTGTTATTTTTTATAAGATTTTTAAAACGCTTTTTCATTTTTAGACATTTTTTAACGTTCCATTTCCAATTTTTATCATATTTAAATTTTTTTTTTATTTTTGGACATTTTCAATCCGAAGATTTCTTATGTTTTCAACCAATTTTTTCATCTTCAAATTTTTTGTGATTTTAATAATTTTCAATATTTTGATATTTTTTCATTATGTACTTCGCAACTTTTTCCATTTTTTATTTCCAACAGTATTTTTTTGAAAACCCTAAGATTTAAAAATGTTTTATAAAAAATGAGGTAATATTCTGAATTTTTAAATTTTTCATTTTTTGTAGACTTTTTGTTTTTGATTTGTTTCACTTTTTTACAATTTTTCATCAAACGTTATTTCTTCATTAATTTTTTTTCATTTCTAGGCTTTTATTTTAACTTTTGAGTTTTTATTTTTTATTAAATTTTTAAATAATTTTTCATTTTTATTCATTTTCATTTTTGAGAAAGATTATTTTTTTTAACTTCTTAAATTCTGAAATAGTTTTACTTAGTTCCTTCGTTTAGGTGCAAGTTATGTTCATAATTCTCCAAAGACCCAGATTTTTCTTCATGATTTTTTTTTATCTGTACACATTTTCCTTGCCAAGAGACTAACCGCGAATTTTAGAGGAAAGTTTTTCAAGTCTTATATCTACAACATTTTTTACTTTCTTTCAATGATTATCAAAATAAAATTGAAAAAAAAAATTATAAACTTTTAAAGTGGATCAAGATTTTTTGGAAAATATGAGATGGACACCCACCCCTTCAATTACTCTATTGCTTCTCACACTTAATATACATTTTTAATCTTTTAATTTTTAAATCGTTTTCACTTTTCTTTTTTTTCATTTTGAAGCTTTTTCAGTGTTTTTTTTTTTTAAATCGTTTTATTTTTGGTCGCTCGGCATCTCGGCCATTTGCGACGCTAAAATTGTACATTACTTATAAATATAGGTCATTATAATTATTGGTATCTATTGATTAAGTATAAAAATTTTTATATAGAATTAATTAAATTGTATGATTGTAGGTAGGTAAATAATTTTTGGACGGCTAGTTCCTCATCCCCAGCTGCTTCCTCTAGATTTTTCCATTGTCGTCGGCGCGCGTATTTTGGGCATTCTACTATTAAATGTTCGATCGATAGTGGAGCGTTGCATGAGATGCAAATAGGAGGGTCTTTTTTTTCTAGCAGATGGGAATGTGTGAGTAAAGAATGCCCAATTCTGATCCTAGTTGTAGCAATTTCCTCGCGTCTTCTGGTTCGATAGGAGGTGAACCATTTAGATATCTTTGGTTTTATTCTGTAAAGCTTCGTGTTGGTGTGCTTGGTTTCCCATTCAGTCTGCCACAATGATAGGATGAATTTTTTAATTTTTTTTAATTTTTGTTTTTGAGTCTCTTGTTGTAGGATATTCAAGTTTCGAAATTCGTTTTGTAATCTGATGGAAATGGGTTGAGGAAGGTTTTTATTTTTTGCGTATAACGTTGAAAATTTGGGACTGAGTTTTTGTGTATGTTTGATGAGATATTTTAGAGCGAGAAATTTTCTGCGAAGGTGGAGGGGGGCGATGTTTGCTTCAACTTGAAGGCTGGGAATTGGGCTGGTGTGGAAGGCGCCTGTCACTAGTCGTATGGCCGTGTTTTGAATAACTTCTAATTTTTGTGTCATTTTAGGTTTTGCACTATCGTATAAGATTGCTCCGTAATCTAGTTTAGAACGGATGAGGGATTTGTATAAGATCTCTAACATTTTGCGATCCGCTCCCCAATTTAGATGCGAGATCATTTTAAGCACGTTCAATCCCTGAGTGCATCTGATTTTAAGTTCATGTATATGATTGCACCATGTTAATTTACGATCGAATAACATTCCCAAAATTTTTAAAGTATGATTTGTAGGTATTTGTTGACCGTTTAGTGTGAAAATACACGCAGGTGGAGTTTTTCGTTTATTGCTGAATGTGATACATTGAGTTTTGGTAGGAGAAAATGTCAGTCCTTGTTCGGAGGCCCATTTTTGTAAATCGTCAATGGTGTTTTGTAGGGTTATGTGTAATGAATCGATGTTGTGCGCGGTCATATATATTGTAAGGTCGTCGACGAATAGTAGGTATTTGACAGGGGGTTTGATTACTTTGACTAAGTCGGAGATGGCCATAATGAAGAGAGTAGGGCTTATAACTGACCCTTGGGGGGTGCCATTTTCTTGAATAAATTCGGCTGATAATATTTCGTCTATTCGAACTTGGAATTTTCGATCCGTTAGAAATTGTGTGATGAAATTTGCTATGTTGCCTCTAAGATTCCACTGTTGTAGGGTAGTTATTATCTTATGTCGCCATAATCTGTCGAATGCCTTTTCAAGATCAAAGCTATTCTTAAGAAAATTTGAAATTATCTGAACTTATAACTTTTTCAGCAAAAATTTTTCAAATGTATAAACCTATAAAAAAAATTAATATTCCAAGTACCCTTTTCAACTTTTCATTGCGAAGAATTACTTTTAAATTTTCGGCTATAAACGTAGGTAGAGTTGGAATACATTTTTATTTAAACATTAAAATTATAAATTAAAACGCTGAACTACCTACATCCAGGTCCAACAAAAGATTTCTGTATTGGTTCACTTCACTCGTGTTTTCTTCATGATTAATTGTTTCAAAATTTATTTAACGATTTTTTTTTAGGGGGGGGGGGCGTTTGTAAGTGCTTTGGTTATTACGCCCTACGTGGAACTATACTTTAGAAAACAGTTTGAATGACTTATTAAATATTATGATAAATTTATTTTGAATTTTTGTTCCATTAACTTTGAAACCTCTTCTTTCTGGACTTCAGACATTTTACTGAAGTTTTTAGAATTATCCAAATATGGTAAAACTGCCTCTTAGAATAACCGCATTCTTTCCAAAAGTGAAATTTCAGCATTTATCCATTAGGAAAATGTATGGATCGTAGGAAGTTTCCTTATTCGTCTCGATAGCTTTACGTGTGAAAGCGAAAAAAACTTAATTTTTTGAGTGAAATGTTGGTGAAAAATTGATATCTTCTCAATATAAATTTTGTACAGCATGTCTCCTATCTAAATATTGTTTTTATATTGTGACGAGTGCTCTTAAATGTGTTATTTACAAATTTTGTGATGAATACCTTATTTTAAAAAATGAGGTTTAGTCGTTTGGAAAGTTTTTTGATTTCTTAAATTAAATATACATTTTTAACTTTTTCTCTTTTCATAATTCTTGAAAGGTGAAAACTGTACATTATTTAATTGAGAGCTACTTCCTCTTCCCCCTCTCGCCCATCTGAAAATCTATGCCTCGAGTAAATAGGGAACAAGTTTTCTCACGATGATTCGCAGCAGTAACCGGACCACAGGAAGATACGATTTTCGGAAATAAGGATGTTTGTCGAAGGAGAATAAAATGACAGGGGCTATTTTATCGTATGATTCATGTTAAACTATGTAATACGCGATGACAAAATTCATCCATTGCATTGGATGATTGTTCGACTGTTCGTTCATTGCATACGAAGGGAATCCATTTAGGATCGGAAACGATATAATTAAAATCATCTGTATACCTCGGCGTAGATATCGAGCAAACGAGCGTTTACGATAAAGACCGTCGTCGAAAAGCTATTGTTTGACGTTCATTAGGATACGCTATGTATTTATAGAAGGAAGGAAATTGGTGCAGTTCTGAGCAGACGTTTGGTAAACGTGTACGTAGATACTCGATATGTAGGTTGTATGGTAAAACGCATTCGAAATTCAGCTCGTCTGAGAAAACATTAAATTTCCGCGTCGCTATAACAAAACAAGCTTTACAAAATAAACCTTTGGGCGTTACGAGAAAAGCCGGCTAAAGGTTGCATTTTAAAGGCGCCGATAAAATGCTAATAAAATCGTTCACGTTGCAATTTCGCGTGCAAACGATCGCTGTTCTCCGCATGGCTGCACATTACAACGGACCATGTCGCAGGCATGCGAATTTCACGTAGCTTTTATTCCCCTCCGGTCGCTATAAAAATGCATCGAAATTTACATGTCACTTTCATATCTAAACACTTTGGTAAACACGGATTTGCCACGACAAAGCAGCGTCTTCGTTACCGTTGGAAAGTTATTGAAAAAAACCAAAGGCGAATAGGATTCGTATTTGTTTGCCAAACTGTTCGAGCGAGGATTTTTTTCCTATCAGATTTGCGAAAAGGTCGTCGCACTGACCTACCTGAACGAACGAAAACTCGAACGTCTGCGAGGACAGAAGGACGGAACGACGGAAGCTATAAAAGTGATTAAACGATACCTAATATGTCTTGCCAATATTGACGCGTTGCAATTATCCGCAGTCGAAGTTTCCAAACATTTCACGCTGCTGTGTTCAGTCCGAAGAAAGGGAGTTAGGACGATTGTGCGTTTGAAAACATGTATTAAGTATGCAAATGCGCGTAAAAGAGCCGACACAGATTTCAAATACATATCATTGCCAGCAGATGTTGTTCCTTTTTGCTCATTTACATTAATTTACATCGAATCCCTCTCATATAATGCTGCACTTTGTTTGCCTAAAGGCAATGTTTACATATTTCATTAGACACCCTCCGCCTCGTGCAACGATCGGACTGAGTTTAATTGCTGAATATTTTCACGTTTTAAGATTTATTACCCGGTGTCATCGTTTCGACGTCGCTCAAAAGCTACGTACCCGAATTATCGACGAAATTGGCCTTTTTTCCTGTTACCGTTTCGTAATCCTGTAAAAATAAGCGTCGCGTCGTAACCGTCACTCGTGCTTAATGAAGTATCCAAATACCAATGGCGAATGTCAGCCTTTAAATTGAACCTTTTTGTATCTTTTAGCTGCGGCGGTCGATGATGACTAGGTTTGGATGTATTTATTTCGTACAGTTTGGGACAGTTGTTCGATAATTCAGTTAATTCGAATTTGAAGAGATTCATTTTTCAAAAGAACGATATTAGGATTTAATAGTAATTAAAATCAATCGTTTTCCCATTATATGTATGTTCTCAAATTTAGCTCAATCTTAGTTCTAATTTTATAAAATTTTTGGTATTCAATTTGGTGGACACTGTGTCTGCGTTATGGCTCTCATTGCAAAAACAGCAATTTAGGAGAAGTTCATTTTCGTGAATCAACACCTCGAGATGTGGGAAATGCGAAATTAACCATCTAGTTGTGGTACTGATAAACTTATTTTATGATATTTCAATTGTGAAGCATATCAGCTGCAGGTAATTAACGTGAATTAATTTTTAACTATAAAAAAATTAAAATTTCAACCTCGTGTTTATTTATTTATTTATCTATTTACATTACAATCATTTCAGTGCTCCTTATACAGAATAGTAACATGGAAAATATTTTTACAATTTTGATGAAATATTATAATGTTCTTTACTTTGAATTAAAGTATCTCAGTTAAATTTGGAACCCTCAGCAATCAATTCAGAAAATGTTAAAAGTTTCCAGAGACGTTCCATTTTCCAAAAAATTCGTTTTTTAATACTTCAACATACTCAATGGGTTCTACGTAACTTGAAAAGTACGATTTGAGATGCTTGATTCGATCTTGTGATATGTGAGTACATAGTTTGTATCTGGATTTTATTTCAGTTTTAATACTGTAATCCAGTAAATCTATATAGTAAAAGTCCCTATTCCTAGATATTGAGCATAGACCAAATGGGGCTTGGAACTACTAAAACAAAGTATTTTCGTTTCATCTCTTCAGAGATCAATCAGTACAACCCCGTAAGGCAAAAATAGCTCAGTAAAATTTTGTTTTACACTAAATTTTTTACAACTTTTATGTGAACATTATTTTACCACAATCCATAGGTAGGAAGTTAGGGGTGTTTGAAATTTGGTACTTGGGATTCCATTATAACTTATTCATTTATAGATGTGACATTATATAAGCGAATAAAGAATGCAAATACGATGAATTGTGGTTACGTAACAACCTATTTATGAAAGTATGGAGGTCTCAGCATTCTAGAAGATATTATACAATAAATAATCATGCTGTACAGTGTACATTACTGTACATTAATGATTCATTTCACTCACACAAAAATTGGTATATAGTCATTAGTCATCGTATGTGTATTTTTCATATTTTTCCAACCAACTTTTCTGATAAATGATGATCGGTATAGATTTACTAGACTATCTGCACCACGTTACGGCTAAAATAGCAAATTTGATTTAACATTTCAAATCGTACCTTATAATCGATGACATTGAGCTGAAAAAAAAAAAAAAAAAAAGCGCGTCTAAAAGAAGCAGTTGAAGCTATACCCCATTCCAAACTATGATCTAGCCACCATAAAGTTCTTGAATGGTGGCTAGGTCATATTTTAGAGTGGGATATAGCTTCACCAGCCTTTTTTGGACGCTCTCTTTCTTTTTATTTTGTGTTCACTGGTCGTTGAGGGTTCTATATGCATTAGAATACCAAAGTTATACACTATACAGAATACCAAGTTATTTCGTTCTCATAAGAGTAACGCAATAAGCTCAAAAAAGCTCGCTAGGTTCACATTTTCATTGGTTACTTATTGAAATTGCATCTCGTGATTAGGCTATTTCAAAGCGTTTTAATGGATTCTAATTTACGATAATCGAAAGAAATGAGTTATTATTTTTGTATTCTCATAAAAGGGAAATTAAAAAAATAATTTATGTTTGAATAAATGAAAATGAAAAATGATGTTGATGTTTAATGATCATAGTTTTAGCTATGTTGAGTAGTGTATTAAAAACAATCAACAGAGAACATGAAATAACTATAAACAGTGGTCTAACTAAAATTTTTTGTTAATTTTTCAGAGTGTAGTATCTTCGTATTCCATGCAATTTCATGTGATATTTAATTTGAAATTTTCCAATTCATAATGTTATATATCTTTTTAGAATTTTGTCTTGAAACGAGAGTTTTGAGTTTACGTAATAGGTAAACCTGCATCTTTTCATTTTTTAGCAAATAAACGACCTGTGGACATGTAAAAAAAATGCAGCATAGCCCCTCCCGTTTTTCAGACTCAGACTCCATATCCCAAGAGTAACTTTTCATAGTTCATATGTATATCATGGGCGTGATATTGAAAATTTCTCTCACATCCATTGATATATTTTCTTGTCATTATTATTATTATTTTTTTTTGTGAAGGCCCATTATGAAGTTCTGAAATGCTTAGATATGATCAAAAATTTAAAAAAATCAAATAATGTACAAAGATGAAATAGTTAAAATTAAAAATAACAGGTAGGAGGCACTGTACGACATACGTTATACTTATTAATTAACTATTAAAAATATTGTTTTTCAAAACGTGATGAAAAATAATCTATAGAAGTGAAAAAAAGAAATTTTACATGAATTAGATCCATTCTTCGTTTATAATGTACTTTTATGCATCCAGTTCATCCATTAATTCTTTGAGGTTGCACACATCAAGACGATCTTTAATAAAAATGATACGCAATTAGCTTATCTACATATCATTTATTTTATTATTATTTTTTTTTTCCTGCGCCATGTACAGCTTAGGGCTAGAGGGGGGGAAGAGAAATTTTTGGGATATTGGATGTTGTTTTTTGGAGTGGTAGTTTTGTATGGTAAGTATTGTGGAAAAGGAATCGGTGAGTATTAAAGTATTGTTGAGGGAGAAGTCTTGAATTTAGGTTAGAGACGATTTTAATGCATAGAGTTCCGCTGAAAGAATAGAAAAGTGAGAGGG
Source organism: Phenacoccus solenopsis (assembly GCA_009761765.1). Lineage (NCBI taxonomy): Eukaryota > Metazoa > Arthropoda > Insecta > Hemiptera > Pseudococcidae > Phenacoccus > Phenacoccus solenopsis. Next base: position 16,681,413 of record CM019754.1, read on the forward strand.
AAAGGCGAAAGGAATATATGTAGTTTTCTCTGTGGACAACAAAGCAGCCTGTTTGATCTCGGGATTCAGATTCATCTGTATGAACATGTTCGAAATGTTGATGCTTAGTTGGCAGGAGGTTGAATTTTTGTAGGAAAGTGGCAAAGTTGTTATAAGATTTTGGCATCTCAGTTAAGGACAGGTCTAGAAGTGGTTGAAATGTAAACCAAGGAGGGTTAAGATTTATTGGCGAGTGTTCAATGAGAATATCATTAGAGACTATAGAATATACAAATAAGTTGGGTTCTTTTAGTGGGTATATTTATGGGTGATAAGAAGTGAAGTGGAGCTTGGAAGGATAGGATTTGCTAAAAGCTTGAAAATAAAGGTAGGTGTAATAAACTGCTTTCGGATTTTAAGGGGTGGCTCAACGGCATCACAGAGAAGGTTAGGTGTAGAAGTCGTGCGAAAGGCTTCTACATATTCAAGTTTATTTTACTTACAATTTTCGAATTTACCAATGCACGTGTTGACAGCCTCTGTGAAATGAAACGAAAATAATATTAATAGAATTAAAAAACACAGAAAAATGTTTCAAAAGAAATGAAGATTTAATTCGATGTGGAAATGTAACTTCTACAATAATACTTTCCTATACAAATGAAATGTAAATTTAAACATAAAATAAAATCTTATTAGCGAAAGTAGAAGGTAGAAGAGCTACTTTGATATAAATATGGTTTACGAAACGCTAAAGTATTCTATATATTTACTGGAAAGTATTTTTTTTGTATCTTTCTTCAAGTCCATTGTAGTATAGTCACTTAAGAGGGTTTTACCCACTGCGTTCGCGCATTCAGTTATTCTTTGTTTTTCAGCTTTATCAGGATCTGTTTAAAAAAAGTCATTATGGTATTATGTAGTTTAGAGCGAGTCATTGGGTATATTCAGCTGAATAACAAAAGATTATTTCTATGTAATGAGAATTTTTACAGACCAGTTATACCTATCGTTAAATTGCGTTTAAATCCTATGTAATTTTGAAAAAGTTCAAAAATTAGCGATTTATGTGTCACGAAATAGGTTTCAATTTTATTGAACAAAATTTTACGCTTCTAGGTTGTAAAATTTTACATCATACAAGATTTTATCTCATTTTAGAAGTTTGAAAGTTGCAAATTTTCAAAAAAGGATGAGCTTATGGAACTTTTGTTCTGAATTTAATAACGTTTGTTGATTAGGTATCTATTAGGAAGACAAAAACAAAAGTTATTTACTTTTTTATCCACCATAAGAACGGAGGAGTGGGGAGAAGCGAAAATAATTTAAGGATTATGTAGCTTTTAACCATGAAAACACACAAAAGTGGTGAAAATATCTTGAAAGAATATATTAATACCACGAATTCAACAAAATAACTGCCCCAGCTGAAAGCAAACACGTCCTCTCATATAGATGATACTTCTCAATTGTTAAAGTTCTGAAAGTCTGTGGTAAATTTAAATCGTACGCAAAAGGTACGAAATTGATGTTTTGGGTACGAAAGTACGAAAATAGTATGAAATTTAATATTTTCTTTCTTTCGTTGTTTTTTTAGGTAAATATCTACAATGTAGTACGAAACGCAATTTGTTTTCTTTGAGAGTGAGGGAGGGGGGGACTGCTAAGTAAATTATTTGATTCGAAAACAGTGCGAAAATGGTACAAAATTTCAGTACATTATTCGTACCAAAAATTCATCGAAAAATATTGCGGCATACATAAAATCATAAAAGGTGCATCCTCAGAAATCGAATGAAGGTAACTTTTCAGTTGCCACGGCTAGCTCCATTATTTCCATGATTGTATTCTATATAGACTGCCAGCCTAACATCATTATAATGAAGCAAACATAAGTGAATTACAGGCGCCACTGCAGTTTTCAAATGCGCATGCGCCAATTCTATTGTAAACCTTGTTGTAAACAGGAGAGTACGTAGTGGTTACTACTATATAATTATCACTACATTATGAATACGCGTGTACAAGTGTTCAACTACAACAGAGTTATGCTCATCCGCGATTGAAAAATGCACCGTGGGCCTTAATTGATGTTTGCTTCTGCGTACTGTACAAGGTTAGCTATAGAACTGACAGTCTATATTTATTACATCCATGATCATTTCATGCTCATCTGCTAAAAAATAGTGTGCTGTCACAATACCTTAAATACTGCAATAAGCACAACAAATGGTAACTATAAAATATCAAAAATATATTCTCAATAGGGCTTTTCAGTCTCACTGGTAGCTCCATCAAGTTATAGAGGTATAAAGAACCGGTTAACCCATTTCGCTAGCTACCAAAATTGATTATGATGTAAAGTGGAGTGCTATATCAACAATTCATCATTGTATAGTAGGTATCTAGCTATCTATGTTCTACAAAATGATTTACTTACGTATTTCTACATCATGATCGAGACCTGAAAATAGAATGCATATAGTAAAGATTATAAACAGGTTTGCAAAGCTATTCAAATAAAATTAGATTTATAAAGAAATTTTCATTTATTAGAATAACAAAAAAAATATAAAATGATCAATACAATCAAAATAAATTAAAAATTTAGTTAAATTCAATGCTAATTCCAATTAGTTCATTCCTGAAATAAAACATTCTATACTTTAAGTCTTATAAGATTTACATTTTTTATTTTTAGTTTTTAGTTTCTGAAAGGAGCAAAGACGAAATTGAAGCCATTCGGGTCACGCATAGATTATAAATTTTTTTTCAAACAGTATATTTCAGCCCCTTCAATATTTTGAATAGGCAGACATCATTACTGTGATTTAATTACACTTTAGTATTCACCACACAAAAAGAACAAGACGTTTCGCAAAAAGCTCTGTATTTGAAGAATTTTAATGCTATTATAATAAATCTAGGGAAGCAGTTGATTAATAATTTTTGTTAAGAAGCATTCTAGGGTTGAAGGATTGGTAAAAAGTTGATTGAAAAAACGCTATAGACATACACTAAGTAACATTGGAAAAAAAATTTTAGATGCGCATTATTTTTTATTAGACGCTAGTTCTTATGCATGCGTACACATGCAATTTAGTTTTTCTATGTGGAAAAATTGTTAAATATTTATGTAATCACGCTAAGCAGCGTAATTTTCACAAAATCCAAGTATTCAGTTTGGGAAAGTTAGGGAAACCCACAAAAAATAGATGAAGTAGTTTCTTCATCTAAAATATAAATTTTCTCTATTTTTTGACTGAAATTAACAAATTTAATTCTGTTATGGCCAACAGCAATAATTAAAGTTTTATTAGTGTTTTTATATATTTTATTACTTTTTAAAAAAATTTTTAATATTCACAAATGAGAAAACAAACGCGAAAAATAAGGAAGCGTTAACTCTTATACAATCATGGTTAGTAAGAGTTGGAAATATTCGTTTTGTGCTCGGTGTTTTTGGAATTGTTATTCTGAACAGACTATAAATCAGTACACCTCGCTCTCATACTGGCCCGAGTCTCATATCCTGTTTATTAGTTTATGTCCGTAAACTCATCAGGCTCATTCTGACACCATTTTGATATCATTATTTTAGCCGCTAATCAGGTTGTAGTTAATTTTTTTTTGGGCAGAGTCAAATGAGTAATTATGATAGTTTTATTTGTTTTCTTACATCCTTGAAAAGCGCCTGGACTATCTAACTCTTGTGTCTGAATTCGTGCTTGACGAATTTCTCTGTCCCATACAAAACAAAAAGTTTTTACAGCTTCTTTTAAAAGTTCTAAATCATTCATAGTGGGTTCAGGAGATGATTCTGTGAATTTATATTCAATAAATTAATTAATTAATTATCTTTCACAGGCAGTAAATGTCACAAAAACCATAATCAAACGCTTACTTTTGAACAATGAAAATGATGGCGCTTCCACATTTATGCTTTGTAGGGCTAAACAAAATATATGTTTTATAAAAAAAATAAAATACAAGGAAAGGGTTTCAGCAGATTTTGAGCTTTGAACTTCTTATCTTATTAGATATGGAAATTTTTATTACTCACTTATAAAGATGCAGAGGGCTAAAACCTCGATTAGCAATTTTCGCGACATATTCGAATGAACCAATGCAATGCGTAAACGACTCAAAGTGCTGAAGTGTAATGAAAAATTGAGAAACAGTTTTAAAACATTTCCTTCACGTACATTACATGGTCGTGAAGTAGGTGCGATGCATGGTGCGTCACGATTGGATTGTTTGTATAACCTTCTACGCGTTTAACTGTCAAGTGTAACGTTGTTTTTTTGAAAAAATCAGAATTACTTGCGATGGGGCAGGTCTCGAAAAATTTTTATTCACTATAAAACTTATACCTAAAACAAATTTCACTAAAACTTGAATCACGAATGGTGTTTGAAGTATTACCACTTCACGCAATTAGCCTAAGAATTTACCCTGTATTAAATATGAAACATAAACCCCATATTGCATCTTCCCTGTACGTATCACTCCACTCCTATATTCCTGCCTTTTCGTACCAAATGATATGCATATTTATCCGCATATCTCTATATTATTTTAATTGACGTGATTTTTAATATTTTTTGTAAAGGAGCGCCATGCTGTGAATACATGGGGAGATTGCTTTTAGTAGACTGCACTGTTCACTATAGGTTACTCCTTTAACCTTGCAAGCGCAAAGCGCAAGCATGATAAAATTCAATCCTTAGTATTTGAAAAAGCGTTATAGGCATTCCGGAACGTGTTATGTGTTTGAATGCTAGCGCATGAGAATCGCCTTCGTTCTCTGTGCAAAATATGCTGTTTCGAATTTTTGCCTCGTGCGTGGTTTTCACTCAGTAAGCCTAAGAAAGTTACCTTTTCATCCCCTACTCTACTCCTCCTTTACCTAAATCATCACTTTTTAGCGGACTTTACTTTTAAAGTAAATCCGCTATTGCGTTCACTCAGTTTCTTAGTTTGTTTGTTTCTTTATTTTTTTCTTCGCGTTCTTGCGCGATAACTCGAGTAGAAGTGATCGAATCGAAACCAAATACAGAGGAAGGGTTGGGGTACTTCAGTTCTCGAGCTGATTAGTTTTTGGACGTGATCGGACGTGACTTGGCGTGAGGAGGCGTGTGTCAAGGTTTTCTGGTTCTTGCGCGATAACTTGAGTAAAAGTTGACGGATCGAGTTGAAAGTTGGAAGGAGGGTGAGGGTAGTGGTACTCTGAAGCTGATTAGTTTTTGGACGTGATCGGACGTGAGTTTGCGTGAGGAGGCCTGAGTTGAGGATTTTTTTTGATTCTCGTGCAATAGCTAAGATAAAAGTTGATAGATTGAATTGAAGGATGGAAGAAGGGTAAGGTTAGTGATTAAAGTCAATTAATGTTTGAGCATGATGGGACATGAGTTGGCGTGAGAAGGCGTGAGTTGAGCTTTTTTGTGTTCTCATGATAAGTCGGGAAAAATTGAATAGAATGATTAAAAGATAAAAGAAGTTGGGGGTAGAATAGTTTGAGAGATTATTAGTTTTATGAGGTGATCGGACGTGAGTTTTGTATGAGGAGGCATTCGTTGAGATTTTTCCATTCTCCTACGATAACTCGAATAATACTTGATGGATTGAGTTCAAAGTTGGTGGAAGGGTAAGGATAGTGATGCTTTAGTGCTAATTAGTTTTTGTGGGTGATCAGGCGTGAGGAGGCATGATTTGAGGTTTTTTGGTTCTAGCATGATAGCAGGAAGGAATGGTTGAGCGTTATAAATAATCAGATATCTAATTTATCAGAACGTGAGATGATTCAATAAAACATGAGCTCACGGTTTTTCCTTTTATATCAAAAATTTATCAGAATGTTGTGCGGATGGCTGAAAGAGTAGGCGTTGTAGTCTTGGAATTAAGTGTTTCTTGAACGTGAGTGGATGTGTTTTGACGTGACGTGATATGACGTGACGGAGCTTGAGTTGAAAGCGATCGACACCAAATTGCGATGATAAGTAGAGTGCGCAGACTTTCAGCGATTATTAGTTTTTCAACTTGAGGAGGAATGATTTAACATAAGGTCACGTTTTTTTGCAAACGTTCGTTCTCTCGCTGTAACTTGAGTAAAACTTGACAGATCGACTCGAAATTTTGAGAAGTGGTAGATTAAGTAGGTCTCTAGAATTGATTGATTTTTGAAGTAGATTGAGTATGAAGTAGGGTGACGTTATGTAATTTTAATTTACAATTTAAAATATGAATTTTTAAAAATGAGTATAGTCAGCCTCCGAACCGAAGAAGGAGGATAAGAAAAAGAGTTGGCCATCCTCAAAAGCATGTCGAACGTGCGGAAGTATAATTTGAAGTGAGGTCCCGTTTTTTTGAAGAAACTGTCTGAAATATTACTGTTTTTTTAGAGCTGTTTAAATGTAAAAGACCTGTCCTCACATGATTCCAAGTTTTGGGTTATAAGACGATAAATTACGTGAGGTCATGTTTTGTATGATATTTGATAAAATTTAGGATAAGTGGAGTTGGTAGAACTTTTGAATTTGATAAAAAAATTTTATTCTGGCAAAAAAATAAATTATTCTAATAACATTTTTTAAAATAGTATAATTAGTAAAGTCCGTTTTTAAGATACTCTAGTATCTTCTAGTTTATACTTCTTCCTTTTCATTACAAAATTATTTTTTTTTTAAGGAAGGCCGAGCTGTGAATACATGGGAGAGGTTAGTTTTTAATAGATTCAACCTATTCACTACATTATTCTTTCAATCATCTGAGCACACGTTTGGTAAAATCCAATTCTTAGTATTTCATGGCGCATTATGGGCAATCCGCAACACGCAACGAGTTACAGCGGTAGCGCCTGAGAGTCGTTTTATTCTCTATGCCAAATAAAGAGGGTTCTCAAGCGCTGGCGTTGAATTTGATACTAAATGCTCGAAAGTTCGGCCTCATGGGTGGTATTTATTTTTACACGGAATACAAATTTTTGAAACGTTTTTATGAAGAAGTTACCATGGAGTAATTTTTAAGGTGAAGAAAAACTTTAATTTCCAACTTCACGTTGTGTGAAATGTTTGAAGTATTTCAGTTTGTATTCGGATTATATATTCGGAAATTTGCATTTTTAACCGTTTTTTAAGAACTGTTGATGTTTAATGATAACTAATACTTAAATAATATGTACAAGTACATCATAGTTTCGGTCATATTGATTGGTGTATTCGAAACAACCAACCGAGACCGTTGAATAACTACCCTCTTTGGCGAACGAGTAGTGGTCTAACTAGAGTTTTTTGTTTATTTTTCAGAGTGTCGTAACTTCGTATTCTATATAGCTTGATTGGATAATCTCAGCTAAAAATATACCACTTTATAAAATTTTGTAAAAAATTCCGGACTTCTAACTTTTTTTTTTTTTGATTCACCCTAAATTTCCTGTAGTAATGATTGATCTTTTTTTTCTTTTATTCAATGTAATTGGGATGAATAGCGACCTTGTAAAAGTAAAAGGCCTAGAATAAGGAGTACAAATATGAAAAATGAAAAAAATATCTACAATTTTTTAATTTCCTACTATCTTCAAAATTTTTCTTGTTGACCTGGGTATGTCAGTTTTTTTTTCCTAAAAACTTTGAAAGTATGAGGTGTCTAATGGGAATTAAGTAATGAAAAAATAATGAAATTTTTTTCCTTGATGTAAGTGATGAAATAGCAACGAATTTTTTCTATTTTATTCCCCAATTCATTATAAAATAAAAAGGAAACAGCTACTTCTTGAAATTTTTAAATTGACGCCTTTTTGTGTTATTATTATTATAATTTGACTGTTTTGTAGCGGTTGTAATGGCAATACGTGGTAATGTATTGTATTGTTTGTTTTTTAGAGTTATAGCATGAGGGAGAATTGTGGAAAAACGTGTTGAAAGAGTGGTGCCCCATTTCAGAAAAACGCTGTCTGTAAGCCAACAGAAAAATATGTATTGTTATGAAAAAATTTCCAAACCTCTCTCATTGATACATCTAGCTACAGCTCTGGAATACCAAGCTACTACTTCCCCTTAAGAGCAGTATTTGAGCTCAAAACAGGTCGCTAATTTCTCAACAATAATTATTTCATGGTTTTTAATTAATAATTGAAATGGCAGCTTATGATTGGGCTACTTCAAAGCAATTTTATGATTTTAAATTAATGACTGCCGAAAGAAATAAGTTTTTTTTGTACTCTCATAAAAATTGAAATTATAAAAATAATTTGTGCTTCAATTATATGTACTTGTAGAAGTGAAGAATGAACATGATATAAATGGAGAAAGATTTAAGAAATAAATTTGGAGAATAACTTTCACTTTTAAGAGCTTGTTCACTTGGTTGTTTTCGATCTCTTCCCACTTGGTATCAATATTCTTAATTTCCACTTTCGCTATACGTGAAATGTTTGAAGCATTTCAAATCGTATTCAATCCATTATATATTGGGAAATTTACAATTTTGATTGTTTTTTAGAAAATGTTGATGTTTTGTAATAACTAATGATACATCATAGTTTTGGTCATGTTGATTGGTGTATTCAAAACAATAAAACATGGAACATGGAATAAGTATGCTTCTCTTTAGTAAACGAGTAGTGGTTTAACTAGAATTTTTTGTTTATTTTTTAGTGTTGTAACTTCGTATTCCATATAACTTTATTGGGTACGCTCAGCAAAAAATATACCAGCGTATGAACTTTTGTAAAAATTGAAGGACATTTTTTCGCTCCGTACTTTTTAAGCCAGTTATTAAGAGAGCATTGTAAATTTTTCTTAAAGAAACATAAAACATCAACTTAATTTTTTCAAAATAATATGTATTATAATAATTTAAACATAATTATTTAAATAAGAAAAAAATAAAATAAAATTTAAATTAATTAAATTAATTTTAATGAAATTTAAATTAATAAAATTAAAATAAAAAATAATATATTCATTAAAAATTACTCAAATAATAAAATCTTACATAATATACTTATAGAGCAAAAATGGCAAAATAAATAAAATTCAATATTTATCATGAGTAGTTTAGAACTTGAAACTAAAAATTATCTATGAAGTGAGTCCTCAATCCCTCACATCTTCATGACAAATGATAAATTACTAGTCAAAATACACATAAACACCAAAAAAAAAAAAAAAAAATAGGATAATGTGGACATGTTTCAGCATTCCGGCACCATCAGAACATATTATACTAAAATTAATGAATCGAAAGCTTTACCTTCTATATTCTGCATTGGATGATTGGAATTTAGTGTAATTTTAGGTTCATGTAAATTTTGATTAGTAGATTATGATTAACGCAAACAATGATGAATTAATACAAAAAAATAATGAATTCGTCAATTCGAAAAAAACTCACACAATGTAAATAAAATTTTAGGTTGTTAATTTCGTTGACTTGGAAGTGTCCTAATCTAATTTCAAATCGTCCAGCAAATATTTGAAAGGCAGCTAGAAATTTGCGTTTCTACGATCTAGGTAATTGAAAAAGTATGATTCGACATAACTTTTTTTTTAATCTGATTTCATTTTTATTATTTCACCATCGCTTTGAAGAGTTACGATAATCGTAAAATTGCAAAACTGTTTAGTTTAATTTAGCATTTCAAATGCCATTTTTCAAGATCTGTTTTAATTCATAAATAATACTTTTAGATGACCAAAATTAAGTATTTTTTTTTAATGGAAGCACTTTGAAAACTTGATGAGAGTTTAAAATTTAGCTGGGACACTCTCAACTAAAAGTAAACATTGCTGAAATTTTGTCAAAATTGAAAGACAATTCTTTCCATTCTGTTGTGTGACTTATCAGCTTTACGAACCAATTATAGTATATGCATACAGGAGGCGTTATAATTACATGAAAACTTCCAAAATAAGATAACAAGATACAATTCATTATACCTAATTAAAAATGAAATTATAATTTTTAATTTCTACTTCAAACGTACGACTACAAGTTATCAACATAAGTTCTCAATCCCTCCCCCAACGTGCCTGCGCCAGTACTTTTACATACTTTTGTTTCTTCATGACAAATAATGTGTTCACTGTTCAATATTCACTGGACAATTTTACTATTTATTATTATATTGATTGTTCTTAAAATGTTCGTGTGAGCGGAACTTGATTATTTTTAATTTAAAATTTCCAATTTGAGAATGTTACTTTTTTTCTAGAATTCGGTCTTGAAACCAAACGCCCGCATTTTTTTATTTTTTAATGTATGAATACTTTATAAAAGCGATTGCGGTATAGTCTCTTTGCTCCTAGTATTTTTCTGATTCAAACCCCATACTCCAAAAATATTTCTTCATAGTTGTATGTGTATTTTTAGACTCAAACCTCATATGCCAAGAGTAACTCTTCGTAGTTCATACAGATTCAAAAATATTTTCTTCGTTTCTTTCTTTTTTTATTTTTTAAAGTCCCTAAGCAAGCTTATTATTGAATTCTGAAAAGCTTTAATATCTCGAAAATGTCAAGAATGGAAATTGAAATATAGTTGAAAAAAAAAAGAGGTAATACACGACATACGTTGTACTTATAAACGAACGATTAAAAAAATAATTTTTCAAAACATAATGAAATACAAGTATCTGTAAATGCAAAAAAAAATGCACAAATAAATTCATGCAGTATTGATATTATAATTTAATATTATATTTTATATTTACATATAATTATTAATAATAAAGTACCTAAAAGAAGTCCAATCTAAGATTGTATAACCTTTAAAATGTTTATATTCATTCTATTTAATACCGGCTAGTATTTTAAGATTAGGCATGTTATCGTCCGGAATTCCATCTTCTGTAAAAATGATATAGGTTAGCTAGTTGCAAATTTAGTTGCGTATTATTTATTTCCAACCATTCAAATTTATTGTATTTACCTTGTTTGAATACAGCCAAACACTCATTCGCAGCTTCTGTAAAATGAAATGAAAATAATATCGATAGAATTGAGAAATAATGAAATACGGTACGAAAGAAATGAATCTTTAATTCGTTGTGTAAATATATTTTTTTATGAATACAAATGAAATGTTAAATTAAAAAAAAATCTTATCAGCGAAAGTAGATTTTAGAAGCTCTACTTTGATATGTTTATGAATTCAGAAACATTAAAATGTCTAATATATTTTCTAAAAAGATTACCTTTTATATTGCTCTTAGTTTTGCCATTATTTTGCCGTAAGAAAAGGTTGAAGATCATCTCAGCGCATACCATTATGCAGCCAGTTTCTATTAAAAAGCAAAAAAATACAATAGGTGGTATTATGTTATAAAGAAAGAGTTATTCGCCATGTTCAACTGAATAAGAAACATGCAATTCAAAAACCCTATGATGCAACTGAAAATTTTGAGTAAGGTCGAATTAGAGTAACGAAATAGATTCGTGACAACGCGCGTACATGTTTCTTATAGAAAAAATACGATTTCTGATAACATACGCAAGGTGCAGATCTGCAACCAGAGAAACCTGCGATAACATATATTAGTAGGTAGGGGTAGAAACACCTATTATTCGTCCGCGCCTGCTATACCATGCGACTAAGTGATTTTTGCAACCCTCAGCTTGAAATTTCCCACTACTAAATAGAACATGAGTACATCTCCATATCATATAGGGTGCAGCCGACACAATTTCAGCATAGACAATTTCCTAGATAAAAAATTCATCATAGTAGATAGGTATCTACTACAAAACATTTACTTACTTGATGGTAGTTCATTCTTCTCGATACCTGTAAATATATAGATCGCATTTATAAATTTATGATTATGATTCTTAACAGTTTTGAAAAGCTAAAGAATAATATTTCGGGTTTGACTTATAGCTTCGAGAACTTAAAAAAAATCTTTGGATACGGCTTTAGCTTGGAGTAAAATATAAATAATGATATAGCTTCAAATACAGCTTCTTAAAACTTTTGGCTTAATTTAGTTCACAGTTTTAGCTTTTACTTCCAGAATTTTCGACTTATTTTTGCGTAAAATTTCATATTTACATATCAGTTCATTGGCTCAAATGAAACACATTACATTTGAAATTTATAGTCTGTTCAAAAAAATTCAAAAAATTCTATTGATGCTTCCCATTGCCAAGAAAACATGAACAAATGTCAACTTTTTCATTTTTGTTAATGTTGAGAAAGAAAATCGAAATAAAAAATGTTCAGCCTACATTCCTGGAAATAGGCACAGTGGCTCCTTTTGGATGTTTTGAATTAAGACTTGTTTGATAAGCTGTAGGGAGTCATTACATTCATCTTATTTAGTCATGTCTTTTCTGAGCATATAGGTGACTGAATTCATAGCTAAATAGTTGCCCCTTTTTTTTCAAGATCGAATCATATCGAATTATTTTACACATAAATCACTCATTTGTGTTAATTTTTAAATGACAGAACAATCCAATTTGAGAGAAAATTTTTCATTCTAGGTTTCTGGCTTTTGAGATTTGTTGAATATAGGCTTATGTAATTTTTTTAAATTACTTATTAGTGTCGATTAAAATAATGGCACGTTATTTAGTAATTATAAGTTTTACTTGTTTTCTTACATGTTGAAAAAGCTTGGGCTGAAGTTGAAAGGTTTAAATTTATTGGTGGATACTCAGTATCATATGAATCGCATAATTTTACTACGGCGTTTTTTAAAGCTTCATCGTTAGCGGAAGAAGACTGTTGAGATGGTTCTGTGAATTTATGTTAAATGAAGAAATTAATAATATTTCTAGCGAGTAAATACAGAAAAAACCATCACCATGACACTGAATGCAAAAACTATTTTAATAGGTATCTACAGCTTTGCGAAATAAAATTGATACAATGGTAACAATAATTTTCATTTAACTTTCCCAATACATTAAATTCTTCATGGTTCATATATACATCATCAAAATAAATAATAAAAACCTCTCAAAAACAAATATTTCTTTCATTGAAAAAATTTTATGTGCAAGTTTATTAGCGAGCTCATTATTGAGTTATGAAAAGCTTTAATACGGCCAAACATGTCAATAATCGGAAAAAGTGCAAAGTTCTAACGGGTAGTTAGCACTAAAATTGAAAAAAGAAAGAAGAAAAGAAAGAAAAACAGGAGGTGCTATAGAATATAAGTTGTATGTAATTATTAATGAACGGTTAAAAAAAAAATTCAAAACACAATGAAATATAAATATTTGTAAATGCGAAAAAACAAAATGTTACGTAAAGAAGTTCATTCATTATTGATATTGCAATTGAATATTATATTTACAATTAATCTGAGATTATATAACTTTTGAAATTTGTGTATTCGTTCTACTTACTAGCTAGTGCTTTGAAGTTGGGCATGTCATCCTTCGGAATTTCATCTTTGGTGAAAATGATATAGATTAGCTGGCTGCAGATTTAGTCACGTATTATTTATTTCCAACCATTCATCTTTATTTTACTTACTTTGTTTGAATACACCAAAGCACTTCTCGGCTGAGGCTGTAGTAAAAAAGAATATCAATAGATAGAATTGAGAAATAATGAAATATGGTACGAAAAAAATGAAACTTTAATTCGATGCGGAAATGTAACTTAAAAATTTTTTATTGATGAAATATTATTGTTACAATAAAAACGTCATAAATTAAAAAATTAAAAATTATAAAAAATATGCTGACGCCTTTCGGCGCACTGTCATCTTCGGAGCTTAATATGCTCCGAAGATGGCAGTGCGCCGAAAGGCGTCAGCATATTTCTTATAATTTTTAATTTTTTAATTTATGACGTTTTTATTGTAACAGTAATATTTCATCAATAAAAAATTTTTTAGTCTAATATGGCTAACAACGCCAACAGTGAATTAAATCAATTCCTTAATTACGTTAGTAAGAAATGTAACTTCAACAATACTTTTTTAGGTATACAAATAAAATATTAAATTTAAAAAAATCTTATCAGTGAAAGTAGATTGTAGAAGCGCTACAGAAAGGTTAGAATGTGTACTATATTCACTAAAGAGTTTACCTTGTATACTGCTTTTACTTTCGTCATTCTTCGGATCAGAAATAAAAACCTTGACGATGTAATCTGTGCACACCATTATTCTTTCAAATTCTGCTTAAAATAAGGGGGAAAAAATTGAATTACTGGTACGTATTATTCAACGAAAAGCGAGCAATTTGGCATATTGAACTAAACAACAAACATGCAATTCAAAACCATTTGGCGTATCTCAAAATTTTCTTTTATTTCTTTATACGATATTGAATGGTGAAAACAATTCAAAAATTTAATAATAAATTTCTTCTATTTCTTTTATTCTTTTTCATTATTAATTACTTAAAATTAATTTTATCAAGAATCAGTGTAGCCCTATTAAGTTGCACAAATTATACAAAGAGTAGCTACAATTAATCAAAAATTGAATAAAATACATAATTTTAATAAATATCATTTAGAGAGATTGGAAAACGAAATAATTGAGTTTTTATTTCCTATTTAAACAAAAAACACTAAAATAAATTAAATTATTTAATTTTTTTTTTTAATAGGAGAATTTGCCGGTGAACTATAATGTTTGGATATTTAGTTACGATGTTAAACTCCTATCATTCTTATCGTTATTATTATTATTATTATTATTATTAGGGTTTTTTAAATAAGAATTTTTAAACTTGCCTTATATGTTTTTTAAAAGTGTTTTTTCATGATATCCCTATTTAAATGTGTTTGTCGAAATTTAAGCTTTTTATGTCTTATGGTTTCCGAGAAAACCCGTCAAACTCAAAATATTCCAATTTTTAAAGGGACTAGACAAGGCTTTAATCAACCGATTGAGCTGAAATTTTCGGTAATTGTTATTCATACTGTAGATCATGCTTTTCACTCTTTATTTCGATTTTTATGACCCTATGGAGAACCGAAAAGAGCAGAAAAAGTCTCCATGCTCTGAATAAAATGTGGAAACAATCACAAAAATCTTGTTATAATATTGCCTCCTTCACTGGGTGTAAATTTGATATGCTTAACTACGATGATAAACACTATCTTCACATTTATATATAATGAGTACACATTGAATAAAAAATGTCTTTAATAAACAACTAGTGCCTACTCGCCCCTTCGGAGCTCGCAATAAAAATTAAGTGAAGAAAAAAAAATTATTTTATCCGATAAGTACTGCTATATTCAAAACTGCGCAACCCAATTTATTCTTACGTATTTGTTACCCCCCACCAAGATTTCTTCCTTTCAGGATGAGCTCGCCCCTTTATACCTTCGTATACTTGCCAGTTTAAACACTTTTACAACTTTACCCTAGCTCTTGCCTATGTACGAAGCTTTTATTGAAATTTATTACCTTTTTTTCCCATTGTATACCTGCTATCCTTTATACTTTTTATTCCTGCCATTTTAAACAATTTTATGACCTTACCATTGTACATGTAAAAAGTTTTTATTAAAATTTACAACTTTTTTTCCTTTGTATACGTGCTATCCTCTATATACCTTTTATACCTGCTATTCAAAACAAGGATGCGCGCGCATCTCAAAACCGATTTCATTTTGATTTTAATATATAGAGAGATTTATCATAGCAGGTATAGAATACAAAACGATTTACTTACCTGTTGGTAATGGAGTTACCTCAGGGTTTATACCTGTAAATGTATAGAATAAATTAAGTAAAAAATTCATGATTGTCAGCAGGTTTGAAAAACTAAATAATAAAACTTCAGATTCGACTTATAGTTTTGGGAACTTGGAAAAATTTTTGGATACAGCTTCGATTTGGAGTGAAATATGAATAATGATTGAGCTTCTGATTCTGCGTCTTAAAACCTTTAGCTTAATTTCCCTTAGGGTTTTAAGTTGGACTTCAAAATTTTCGACTGTTTTTAGCTTATAGTTTGTCCAAAAAATATTAATGCTTTCCATTTCGCAGAAAACATGAACAAATTTCAACAGATGTTGAGAAAGAAAATCGAAATAAAAAACGTTTTGCCTACATTTCTGGGATTAGGCACAGTTAACTCCTTTTGTTGAAAATATTTTTTCTATACGTTACATCTTTTCATTTAGGACTCGTTTGAAAAGTTCTCGGGAGTCATTTCGACCAATTTATTTAACGATGTCTTTTCTGAGCGTATAACTGACTGAATTCATTGCCACATAATTGATGCTTTTTTTTAAAGATCAAATCATATCAGGTTAATTTTACGCACAAATTACGTATTTATATAAGTTTTAAAATAACGGAGCAAGTTGTGGCGCGAAGCACTGAATTTTGGGAAGATTTGAGATTCGTTGAAGTGAGCCTATGTAATTTTTTTAAATTACTCAGTGTCGATTAAATTATGGTATTTTATTGAGTGATTGTAAGTTTTACTTGTTTTCTTACATTCTGAAAAAACATGTAAGACTGAAGGGTCATCCGGTGATGAAGGAGGATACTCAGCATCCCATGCTTTAAATAATTCTTTTACAGCGTTTTTTAAAGCTTCATTGTCAATGGAATAATCTCCTGTGAATTTATATTAAATGAAGAAATTAATAATCTTTCACAGCAAGTTAATGTATGCAAAAACGATTTTAATATCTACCAATTTACGAAGTAGGATTGATAAAATGACGGCAAAGATTTTCATTTACCTTGCCCTCCACATCAAAATAATTATTGCATTTACAAATTTTAAAAAAGAACTAAAATAATTAGCTCACTTGAAAGGCATTCTATAAAACCCCATATGCTGAGAGTAACTCTTCATAGTTCATATGTATATTCAGTAATATTAAATATCTCTCAGATACAAATATTTTTTTCATTAAAAAAAAAAAAAAAATTATTTTTTTGTGAAAGTCTATAAGCAAGCTCATTATTAAGAGTAAATGCGAAAAAACAAAATGTTGCGTAAAGAAGTTCATCCAGCATTAATGTATTACAATTTAATATTATACTTACAATTAATAATATCTAAGATTTTATAACCTTTGATATTTGTGTATTCATTCTATGTACTTACCAGCTAGTTTTTTGAGATTGGGCATGGCATCGTTTGAAATTTTATCTTCAGTGAAAAGGATACAGATTAACTGGGTGCAAATTTAGCTATGTATTATTTATTTCTAACCATTCAGCTTTATTGTTCTTACTTTCATTGAATACATTTAAGCACTTTTTGGCGGAGACTGTAAAATGTAATAAAAAAGAATATCAATAGAATTGAGAAATAATGAAATGCGGTACGAAAGAAATGAAGCTTTAATTCTATGTGGAAATGTATGTAACTTCTACAACAATACTTTTTTAGGTATACAAATGAAGTATGGAATTTTAAAATATCTTATTAGCAAAAGCAGATTGTAGAAATGCTACTCTGATATTGGTATGGTTTCAGAAACGTTAGAATGTCCAGTATATGTACTAAAAAGTTTACCTTCTATATTTGGTTTACTTTCGTCATTCATTTGCTTTAAAATAAAGCTGAAGAGGATTTTTTCAGCGCATGCCATTATGCGCTCAGTCTCTGTTGAAAGAAAAAAATTGAATAGCTGGTATTATGTAAAGAAGAACGTGTTATTCAATATATTTAACTGAACAACAAACATGCAATTCAAAACCCCTATGGCGCAACTGAAAATTTTGAGTAATGTCGAATTATAGTAACAAGAAATAGATTTGTGAGTTGCTCAAAACAAATTTTGATTAACATATTTGAATTTTTGATAAGATTTTACCTTACTTTCATAGGTCACACGTCAATTTTTTGAAAATTTACAAAAATTCGCCTGAGCTCGATATTCTAAAAATTGCCCAAAAAAATTTGGTCAACATTTTAATCTATGCTAATGCTCAGACAACATAGAAATCAACGAATTGAGCTAAAATTTTGGGTAAATATTACCATCATACTGTAGATCTTGCTTTTCACTGTTTATTTCGATTTTTAGTACCCTATGGGGAACCGGAAAGGGCAGAAAAAGGGTCCAATTTAGACGAAACTTGACATACTCTTCTCCTACGTGAAGCAGACACAATTTCGGCTTTCTATCACGTACAACGTTCTGAATAAAATGTAGGAACAATCGCAAAATCTTGTCATAATATTGCTTCTTTCACATAGCGATAATGTTCGCTTGTATAGAGGGAAAATCGTTCGTTTTCATGGCAAGTAGGAGAAGGTTTAGAACTTGATACGCTAAACGTCCGTGATGAAGAATTCCCATGTATGACTCTTGCACTATTGTACATCACAAGGTGTTTTGACTGTTTTGGTTTTCTCATTTTTTTATTCGTATGTTTAGTTACGATAATTTTCAAAAGAAATTAGTTAATTAAAATAAGTACTTGTCGATAAAGCCATTTTTAGTTGAAAAATCAAATTTTTAAAATAATACTTTTCAATTTACAACTATTGTTTCAATGATATGTTTTGAAACAAAACTATTTCTAGCATTATGTTTTGAAACAATCCAAAAGAAATGAAACATGTTTCATCAATGGTGGCGCGTGAGTTACCATCAACTGTAATCGTTATGCATATACATAGGCGCAATGAAGGAGAGCTAGCAGGCTATAGTACCCACCCCCTCCAAAAAAAAATCGAAATTTCAAAAATCAATTACTAAACGTAAATTGCGGGAAAAAATGTAGTCGTTCCATCTTGGTTTAGCGCCCCCACCTCCCACTCCCAAAAAAAGTTCTGTTTGCACTAATGTCCATATACGAGGGACGTTCAAAAAGTAAGGTTCCCTCTCTTATAATTCTGGTAATAATGGACTGATCCGGTTGGGTGTGGTCTCATTCAGTAGCTAAAAGGGCCTAGAATACATTGACATCCTGTTTTCATTCCTAGTTTGTTTTAAGAAGTGAATACATACGATGAGCGAGAACAAATTTTTAAAAGTAGCGTCCGATGTGGAGGTGCGTTCGGTAATTCGTTTTTTACAGTTTAAACAAATTTCTCCTATCGAAATCCATCGCGAATTGAAATCTGTATATGGAGATAACATAATGTCCGTTCAACATGTTCGAAAGTGGTGCCGGTGATTCGACTAAGGGCGAGAAGAGATGGCAGATCTGACACGCTCCGGTAGGCCTAGCGTAGTGAATGACGACTTGATCCGGCGCGTGTCACATCTGCCATCTCTTCTCGCCCTTAGTCGAATCACCGGCACCACTTTCGAACATGTTGAACGGACATTATGTTATCTCCATATACAGATTTCAATTCGCGATGGATTTCGATAGGAGAAATTTGTTTAAACTGTAAAAAACGAATTACCGAACGCACCTCCACATCGGACGCTACTTTTAAAAATTTGTTCTCGCTCATCGTATGTATTCACTTCTTAAAACAAACTAGGAATGAAAACAGGATGTCAATGTATTCTAGGCCCTTTTAGCTACTGAATGAGACCACACCCAACCGGATCAGTCCATTATTACCGGAATTATTAGAGAGGGAACCTTACTTTTTGAACGTCCCTCGTACATACTTGAAACAGCATAATATTTGGCCCATCAATTTTTATAGGAGGTGAGGTGTGGATGGGTAATTAGTTTATTTATTGAAAAATTTTTTGCATAAATTTGTAAAGCACGCTGCATGCATATTCAAATCATAAATAAAAAAAATAATGCAAAACCATTGAAAAGGGATTAACCACCAGATCAAAGTTGTCTGTTATCTTTTCAGTTTTTACTCCCCTCACTCCCTTCTGGGCATGCACGTCAACGCGGAGTCACCACGTCACCAGCCCATGCCTGTACAGATTGTTGTACTGTATGTGTATTAGAGTGGCCCTTATTTTCAAAATCGGAAATTTCTGAGTGCTACCCTATAAATTTGTTGCCTCTTATGAAAAAATAATTCCCTGAAAATTTTGACCAAATTGGTCAATATTAACCCGTACCGCAAACGTGTTGAAATATTGATAATTGTAGTAGTACGTTGAATCACTGCTATCCTAGACAAGTCATGCGATATGATTGGTAGGTAATGCTGTTATAGTGTAGGTATAGAATGCTAATAGTTGCATTTACATATGCACAAATATGTGCGTTTACTAATTTGTATAGCATGTACTTATTTTATTTCATAAAGACTCATATAGTAAAATGATACGTTTTCGAGCCATGGCTTCAACATCGCAAGTAACTTTGGGAAAAGATTGTGAGATACCATTAATAGGATCTTTTTCCTCACAAATTGTTGGTAGTAAATTACCTCCAAAAAAACAAGCATTGAAAGTTTTATTTTTTAATTTAAGAGCGGTAAAATTGAATTTTCAAGATACTGCTCTTTTAACGATTGGTGAAACTGATGTTTTGGGAAAAAGCAAGAATTCCTGTTCACAGTGAAAAAAAAATTATGTGCTAAAATTGAAACGATTGTGGGAAGAATAACGAAATATTCAAAAATGTTCTGGTGCCCCAATACAAAATTAAAAACTCAGCTAAAAAGTCATCGACACAACTAAACAAAGAGTGTAAGTTTATTATAGAACTTGACGATCTTCTCGATATTGCTGGGGAAAATGCTTCAACATCGATGAAAAACAAAGAGGACATTGAATTTTTGAAAAAACAAAGGGAAAAATAACGAGCTGGTTATATGTACAGGATAGACAAAAAATTTAACTAACGAGGAAGAGAGAAAAATTCACAGAGTTTAAAATGCGGAAGATTATAAAAAAAGAATGTCCTAATGTTTCATTATTTAAAAGATTTCAAGATGCGTGGCCAAATATCGATAATAGTAAATTCCAATCCGGTATTAAAGAACCAAATATAGCCAAAATTTTCCATGAAGATAATCTCTCTTAGTTATTGAATTTTTGAAAAACTTAAAAAAAATTATATGAAATGATACTAAAGAATTCGTTGAATCATGCTCAATTTTTAAAGGTACTGGAACAAAATGTAAATTTACAATTTCCAGGTGCTATGCATCATGCTCGTTGGATGGCCAAAGCCATTAATTCTTTGAAAATTTATTTATTTAGAAGTAAATTTAAGCTTGGCTCTTCTACTAAGAAAGGGCTTTGTAATATTTGTTTTATTTTTCAATATCAATGTATACTTGAAACATTAGTTTTTATCTACCCTTACAAAAAAGCATCACAAATGGACTTTAATGAAAAATTTGCACAAATATCAAAATATTGATGAAACGATACCCAATACTGCATTGTCTAAACTCATCAACACAAAAACATTTTTTACTAAGTTTGATCTAAGTTGCTCTTTCTTAATCGATGCTGCATCCCCATGGAATACAAATATTAAGCAACAAAAAAGTAATGGAAAAGCTAAAAGTGGTAAATGACACAACTGATCAAGGCATGTGGTTATTGGAGCAGTATAATAATAAACTTTGCATTAATGAAGATCAGAAACATTATATTTTACAGATTGTCTCTAATTATCGTAAAAAATGTGTTCTTCAAATTTCAATAAAATTGAATATTGTTTCATATATTCTGAAATTAAAAGTATTTTAATACGCTATACTCTCATTACAATTAGATGGACGTGTACCATACAGTACCGCGGCATAACAGACTCCGTCGCATGGTTCACTCGAGGTAGCAATGGCGCGACGCGCTGCTATCATCATCAACACTTCAACACGTTTGCGGCACGGGTTAATATTAATCAATTTGGTCAAAATTTTCAGGAAATCATTTTTTCATAGTAGGGAACAATTTCAAGGGGTAGCACCTTAAAAAACCGCCACCAAAAAAATCACAAGTATAAATAAGGACCACTCTAATGTGTATAGTTGCAGCGTTCCATTGCATATATAATCGTCACTTCTTAGCGATTACTGTCCCACAACTCTCACATAAATATAACGTGCAAACATGATAGATTTCACTTTTTTTTGGCATTTATGGAATAGAAATATCTTTTACAGATAAAAAACAAAAGAGAAATAAACATAAATTTGGATTTGATTTTTTTTATTCCACACTGGACGTATAAGATGCGCGCAGTCGAGCCTAATTTCTATTTTATTTTATTTTTTTGGGATTTGTAAAAAAAAATAATTTTTCTTTTTTCTACATAAATAACAAAAAAAAAAAGAAGAAGAAGCGTAAATCATCAATGTAAAAAAAAATTCGTACATGGGTTCTGGTTTCTATTACTATTTTAATGCTTGCAGTCGCTGTGGCCGAGTGTTTACAAACGAGACAACGAGTCAGGCCGAACGCTAAACCAACACGCACGAACGTCATGTTACATAGCCTTACTCTGTAATAGCATTTTGAGGGCGATTTACAAATACGATTTTTGCCTTATTTTCTCACATATAATTCATCTTTTTCCTGATTTTTTTTTTTAGAAATATTAAAAAATTATATGATATGAATTTCTTGGGATTTTTCAATAAAAACTGCCAATTAGGGTATAAATTTTTTCTTTTTCCAACTGTAATCGGCGATTACAGCGATTACATTGAATAACCGCCATCATGTTTTGGAAAAATTTTGTGAAACATGCTTCAAATTTGTTTTACAACTCGATGTTTCAGTTTTGTTTCATTAATGTGGGACCACCTTTATACGTATAATGAGCCCATATTGAATAAAAAATTTCTTTAATAAACGATTTATATTCCATCTCTTTCACATGAAAATCAGGAAATAGTTGATATACTATTTACACATTACTTGAATAGGTACCTCGTATTAAATATATCTATGATTCATCCTCCATTCATACGATAGATTTTTACTATATGACCAGCCTCTCTTATACCCCTTATTCTTAAACATGCACTGTTTTACACTTCATGTATAAGTAGATGCAGTAGATAAAATTTCAGCTTTTTACCTCTCATGATATGAAATTTTTGATAATTGATAGAATCATGCTGTAGATTATGCTTTTCAGCCCTTATTTCAGATTTGTAAGACCTTTTAGAAGATTGTAAAGGGCAAAAAAGGGGCCAGTTAAAACGAACACAGTTTCAGCTTTCTACCATATATGGTTCCCGGGAAAAACGCCCTGAATAAAATGTGGGTACAATCACAAAATCGTGTCATAATTGCATCTTTCACATAGCGGTAACATTTGCTTGTGTGGAAGGAAAATCGTTCGTTTCCATGACAAGTAGAAGAAATTTTTGAAATTGACACCCTGAACGGCCATGATAAAGACTTTGTTTACGTTTAATGAGCCCATATTAAATAAAACATTTTTTTAATAAACAATTTTATCATAGTAGATATCTACTATAAAACAATTTACTAACCTGCAGCCTCAATTCCTGTACCTGTAGCTTCGTTTCCTGTAGCTGTAGCCTTGTTTTCTGTACCTGTAGTCTCGTTTCCTGTAACTGTAGCCTCGTTTCCTGTACCTGTAGCTTCCTTTCCTATATCTGTAGGCTCGTTTGCTATACCTGTAAAATAGTGTAAATTATATAAAATGCATTTAGTAAAAAATTTGTGATTGTTAACAGGTTTGAAAATCTAAAAAGTAAAACTTCGTATTCTACTTATTGCTTCGAACTTTTTTTCTTTAAATCTTTAGATGCGGCTTCACCTTTACATTCAGCTTCTAAAAACTATTAGCTTAATTTAACTTACGATTTAAGCTTTGACTTCAGAATTTTCGACTTGTTTTAGCTCAAAATTTCATAGTTACATTTTTGAAGTTAATAACTCCTCACAAACAGTTTACGTCTTGCTCACTTGGCTTAAGAAATTTCAATCGGTTCATTGGCTCAAATGAAACAATTCATAGTCTATTCGAAAAAATTCTATTGATGCTTCCCATTGCAAAAAAATATGAACAAATGTCAACTTTTTAATTTTCGCGGATGGAGAAAAAAAGTTTCGTTTATTTCTAAAAAATAGGTTCAGTTGGCTCTTAAAAATTTGGTGAGAATGTTTTTTTTGTATGTTAAATTTTTTGATTTAGGACTCGTTTGAAAAACTGCAGGGAGTCATTTCATCCACCTTTTTTTTATATATTTTTTTTCTTATCCTTTTTTAGTTTGAATATTTAAATTAAAGTCAAGGTTTTTTTATATATTGATTTATTTAAATAAATTTAATAATTGATTAATAATTTTTATATATATATTATTTTTTTCAAAGATAGCTTTTTTTTATTTCATTTTTGATTAATAAAAATTCATGTAGAAGTTTCAATTAAAAATTCTATTATTCTATCTTCTTAGTCATGCTTTTTCTGAACATATAACTGACTGAATTCATAGCTGCTTTGGTGACGATTTTTTTTATCGATTCATATGAAATTAATTTTACACATAAATTACCCATTTTTGTAAATTTTTAAATAACGAAACAATCTAATCATAATGATTGCTTTTAGAAAGAAAGTTTTTCAATCTAGATTTTGAGATTCGTTAAAGCAAGCTTATGCAATTTTTTAAAGTACTGAGTGGTACGTTATGGAGTAACTATTAGTTTGATTTGTTTTCTTACATGATAGAAAACTGGTTGAGGTTGGAACTTCCTGGTCCGATGGAGGATATTCTTTATCCCATGCATTACATAATTCTTCTACAGCCTTTTTTAAAGCTTTATTATCAGCGAAAGAAGGCTGAAGTGATGTTCCTGCGAATTTATATATTGAATGAAGAAATTAATAATCTTGCAAAATGAGTGAATGCAGAAATAAACCATAATCATACAGTAATCACTAAAACCATTTCAATATCTATAAATTTGCGAAGTAAGATTGATTATAATGGCGAAGATTTTCATTTACCTTCCTCAGAGTATCAAAATAATGACTGCATTTACGAATTTTAAGAAAGAACTAAAATTAATTGGCTGGTTTGCAAGGCATTCTATATGGTACAGTAGTGTGTATAGATCCATAGCCCCATAATTTTTTTTGTACTTTAATTTATTGTATTCTCTTTTTTTCCTAACATTCGCTATAATGACCTTTTAATTATCGTTATTATTAATTCTTCTCAACTTTTTTTAATTATAGTAATTATGATTTGAGCCTCTAATTCATGCAGCTAGCGTAAACGCAAATTTGAGGAGAGAACACGTCCATAACATTTTTCACCGAGTTTCTTATTAATGTTTCTATTAAGTTTATATTGTGTTACGGACAAATAGATTAAAATTCAAATTCAGTTAGTATTAATATTATCGTATTAAATTTGGAAATTTTCAACTTACCTAAGATGTAGAGGGCTAAAAGACCGACTAATAATTTTCGCGACATACTTGAACGAAATAATACAATACGTTAGTAATTGGGAATGCTGACGAGTGTTAGGAAACCGAGTAAAAAGTTGGAATATGCCTCCTTCGTATTATATAATTGGAAACATGGCCGTAAGAACAGGTGCGAGGTAAGGTGTATCGCGATTCGTTGTACGTGGGCTATAGCACTTGGGTAAATATCTCGGTGTATATGACTGTAAGTGTGTGTGTAATGTGTATGACTGTAAGTGTATAAGGTGATTTGTTGTTTTGAAAAAACCCAAAAATACGCACAATACAGGTACGCCTCGAAAAATGTTTCCTTCACGATAACATTTTCAAGACTTAATCACGAACGAATTACTATTTCACATTCCACTCAAGGAGCCTAAGAAATTTAACCTGTAATAAAACGTAAACGTGAAAAATTCATCCCCTAATGTACTCCTCCATTGCCTAGATCACTGATCTCATATACTCCTGCTTTTTCATACCAAATGATATGTACACCTATCTGGACGCTCATATGTTTTTATTGATAAGATTCTTGATATTTTTCTTTTAAGGAAGGCCATGTTGTGAATACATGAAGGGTAGCGGATGAGAATTCTTTTTATTCTCTATGCAAAATAAAGAGGATTCTTACTAGTGCTTCCAAATTTAAAAAAAAAGTCGAATATTCAATTTAAAAAAATATATTTGATTCGAATGATATTGGAATATTGGCCATGTTGAAAATCGATATCGAATCGATTATTCGAAGCAAACCGAATATTCGAAGCGGATCAAATATGGAAGGAAATCCACTATTCGAATCGAATTTTGAATATTCGAAGCTTCAACAGCACCGGGATTGGAATAAGGGTGCCAAAAGTCCGAAATGTCTACATTTCATTCGCTCTCGCATGCTTTATTGTAAAATTTACGTTAGTGTGAAACTCACGCCAGAAGTCAAAAATACCTACTATTGACGCGCTACCTTTAGTAACTAGCATTAGTTCGCAATTCGTTGAACATATTTGAGTCATTTTTAAATTATCGGTTAATCATTACATCTTTCACATGGAGAAGCTTCCAAATACCTTAGTCATTTTACACACTACTGTCGAATCATTTTAGGTAGTAATTGTTATCGCGCTGATGTATTAAAAGTTGAAAAATAGCATAATTTGTAATATTCGTGCCAAGGCTCGAAAAGGAGATATATAATCTATAGCTGCAACGAAACTAAATTACAAATTGGTGAAAAATTGCCAACTTTTGAATTAATTTTTGTAGTTTCATACCGTCCTAGTCAAATTCATATAAGTTGTCTAGAGTAATGCCACTAACACCATATTATTAAAACTCCTGACACGTAGCTGTGACGTGTAGTCCTCTACGGATTTAGATCACTAGAAATCGGTTTTTTGATTTCTTTCTCGCTTACAGTAATCGATAATACCAGTAAATTGACTCTATAATAAATTATTGTACGCCAGGTTTTCTGTATGAAAATATTTGATCACTTTCCTTCTATCTTTCACCATTCATCAATGAAACGACTTCGAAGCCTGGTGTACGTAACAATTATTTTGTTCCGTTTAATTCGAGTCTTCTTGTTATGCTCAAGTTAATTTGTTCTGTTCTGTTCTGCTTCGGTTTATTTATTCAAAATATAATATTGTTTTGTTATGGTTATCTTTCAATATGAACTAAAATTTTAGTGTTTTGAATCATTCATAATGTTCTGTTCGCTTCATTGGTGTATATTCAAAATAAACCAACAGAGCCCCTGAACCAACTACGCTGTCTCTTTAGCCAACAAGTAGTGGTCTTACTAGATTTTTTTTTGTCTATTTTTGAGAATGTTGTAACTTCGTATTCCAAGTAACATTATTGGATACTCTCAGCTAAAAACCAATATGTAAAATTTTGTAAAAATTGGAGGACATTTTTTTCGCTCCACTTTATTATGCATTTTATGAGCAAGTTATTAAGAGAGCACTGTAAATTTTTCTTTAAAAACATAAACCATTAACTTTATTTTTTCAAAATAATTTATTATAATAATTTCATTATCTTTAAATAAGTAAAAAAAAAATTAATTTTAATATAATTTAATTTAACAAAATAAAAATAAAAATAATACATTCATTAAATATTACTTAAATAATAAAATCTTACATTATATACTAATAGAGAAAAATAAATATTTTTATATACAAAAAAACAAGATTTTGCGTAAAGAATTTCATTCAGCATTAATATTATAATTTAACATTATATTTAAAATTATTAATATTAGCAGAGGTAATGGAAGTTGAATCTAATCTTTTATAACATTTGAAACTGGTGTAGTCATGCTATTAACTAGATTTACGAGATTGGGTATCTCATTCTCTGGAATTCCATCTGTAGTGAAAATAATATAAATTAGCTGGCTTCAAATTTAGCTGCGTATTATTTATTTATAACTATTCAACTTTATTGTATTTACTTTTCTTGAATACATTTAAGCACTCTTTAGCAGGATCTGTAAAATGAAGTGAAAATAATATCGATAGAATTAAGAAACACTGAAATACTGTACGAAAGAAATGAAGCTTCAACAACACTTTTTTAGGTACATAAATAAAATGTTGAATTAAAAAAAAAAAAAAAAGAAACTTATCAGTGGAAGTAGATTTCAAATTCGCTACTTTGATATGGGTATGGTTTCAGAGACGTTAGTATGTCTATAGTATATTTAATAAAAAGTTTTAGTACCTTTAATTTTCTTTTTAGTTTGGTCATTATTGTTCTTTAAGAAAACTTCGAAGATAATTTCGGCGCATTTTATTATGCTGGCAGTTTCTATTAAAGAAAAAATGGATAATTATAATCATTATTAGATACATAAGGAAGAGCGAGTTATTCGTTGGCATATTCAACTGAACAACAAACATGCATTTCAAAAACCCTATGCTGCAACTGAAAATTTTTAGTAACGTGGAATCAAAGTAACAAGAAATACATGTTTCTTATAACATGAATATAATTTTTGATAGCATTATTATCTTCGAAAACGCAAGGTGCAGGTATGCAACCGGAGAAACTGTAGGAACCCTTAATACCGTGCAACCAAGTGATCTTTGTTCCCCTCAGCGTAAACTTTTCTTTTATTGAACAGAGCCTCAATTATTTCATTTCTTTTGATTTTATATACGATATTAAATGGTGAAAACAATCAAAAAATTCAATAATAAATTTATAATATTTTATTATTAGTGTAGCCCTGTTACGTAGTACACTTAATCAAAAGTTGAATAAAGTATATACATAATTTTAATAAACATTGTTTAAAATGATTAGAAAACAAAATAATTGAGTAACAAAAAACACCAAGAAATCAAATTTGTTGAAGTTCTTTTTTTTTCGATGGAGTAATTATAGTAACTCGATCAATCATAATACTAGAATGTGATAAAATCTAGGTAATTTCATTTTTACCTTCCTAAATAATATCATTAAGTTTTCAGTGAACTAATGAAATTCGTTTGTGATTTAAATCATCAGCTGCTTCATGTTTTTATTTTACGAGTAAATAGAGGTAATTTACCACCTTCCACTTTGCTGATTAGTTATTACGCGCATGACGTACGACCAATCAGAAAGTGGACCAGTTACTAGTATTACTTTATAAAAGAATGTGGTGCTAAGGGGCGCAAAGATCAATTGGTCATAATGTATATAATTCAAATAGGGAGACAGCAGGACAAAAACAGTTCGAAAAACGTTGTCTATCCGCTGCTTTAACAGAATGCATCTTTCACATAGCGGTAACATTTGTTTGTGTGGAGGGAAAATCGTTCGTTTTCATGGCAAGAAGAAGTTTTTTAAAATGACACGCTGAACGGCCATGATAAAGACTTTCTTTGCATATAATGAGCCCATATTGAATAAAAAAATTCTTTAATAAACAATTTATCAGAGTAGATATATGCTATAAAACAATTTACTAACCTGCAGCCTCGTTTTCTGTACCTGTAGCTTTGTTTTCCGTACCTGTAGTCTCGTTTCCTGTAACTGTAGCCTCGTTTCCTGTACCTGTAGCTTCCTTTCCAGTATCTGTAGGCTCGTTTCCTGTTTCTGAAGTCATGTTTGTTATACCTGTAAAATAGTGTAAATTATATAGAATGCATTTAGTAAAAAATTTGTGATTGTTAACAGGTTTGAAAATCTAAAAAGTAAAACTTCGTATTCTACTTATTGCTTCGAACTTTTTTTTCTTTAAATCTTTAGATGCGGCTTCACCTTCGCATTCAGCTTCTAAAAACTATTAGCTTAATTTAACTTACGATTTAAGCTGTGACTTCAGAATTTTCGACTTATTTTAGCTTAAAATTTCATAGTTACATTTTTGAAGTTAATAACTCCTCACAAACAGCTTACATCTTGCTCACGTGGCTTAAAAAATTTCAATCGGTTCATTGGCTCAAATGAAACACACTAAACATGAAATTCATAGTCTATTCGAAAAAATTCTATTGATGCTTCCCATTGCAAAAAAAATATGAACAAATGTCAACTTTTTAATTTTCGTGGATGAAGAAAAAAAGTTTCGTTTATTTCTGAAAAATAGGTGCAGCTGGCTTTTGAAAATTTGGTGAGAATAATACTATGGATTCGACTTGAAGCTTCAGAAATTTTATTTTTCAACCTTTAGATGTAGCTTCGGTTTCGAATAAAATATGAATAAAGATTTAGCTTCGGATTTAGCTAAAAACTTTTGGGTTAATTTGGCTTGTAGATGTAGCGTTTACTTCAAAATTTTCAACTTATTTTGGCTTAAAATTTCATAGTTACATTTTTCACGTGAATAACTCCTCACAAACATTCACATTTTACTCACCTAACTTCAAAAATTTTACTTGGTTCATTCACTCAAATGAAACATATTAAACTTGAAATCTATAGTCTGTTCAAAAAAATTCTATTCATACTTCTCGTTGCCAAGAAAACATGAACTTATTTCAACTTTTTAATTTTCGTAGATGTTGGGGAAAAATCGAAAAAGAAACGTTTCGCGTATATTTTGGAAAACAGGGGTAGTTAGATGAAAATACATATTTTATCCGTATGTTCAATTTTTGATTTAGAACTCTTTCGAAAAAGTCTTCTCTAAGTATATGCTTGACCGGCCTGACTGGCTGACTGTATTCATAGGCTGCTCGTAGACGTTTTTTTTTTTTTTTTTTTGTTATCGATTCATATCAAATTAATTTGGCACAGAAATTACCAATTTGTGTTAATCGTTAGATGACGGAACAATCTTATTGTAATGATTACTTTTAGAAAGAAACATATTCAATGTGAGTTTTTAAATTCGTTGAAGTAAGCTTATGTAATTTTTTTTAAATTACTGAGTGGTACGCTATGGAATAATTATAAGTTTTACTTGTTTCCTTACATAATGAGAAACCCAATTTGGTTGGTTTTTCCCCATTCAGTGAAGAATCTGCAGAATCCCATGAATTAAATACGTTTTCTGCCGCCTGTTTTAATGCTTCATTATCAGCGGAAGAAGGGTGAAGTGATGTTGCTGTGAATTAACATTGAATGAAGAATTTAATAATCTTTCACAGCGAGTAAATGCAGAAAAAAAACCAAAATCGTAACGCTATGCAAAAACCATTTCCAATATATCTATCAAATAATTTTCATTTACATTCACCAGAATATCAAAATAATGATTGCATTTACAAATTTTAAGAAAAAACTAAAATAACTGGCTGATTTGAAAGGCATTCTATTTGGTACAGCAGTGTATAGATCCATAGCCCGGTAATTATTTTTTTGTACTTTAATTCATTGTGTTTTGTTTTTTTCTTAACCTCGATTATAATGGTATTATTCTATATTTTATCGTTCTCAAATTTTTTAATTATAGTACTTATAATCCAAACGCCTCATTTATGCAACTTGCGCATAAACCCAAATTTGAGGAGAAAACGCGTCCCAAAACATTTCTCACCATGCTTTTTATGAATGATTTTTATGTTAAGTTGGTATTATGTTATGGACAAATAGACTGAAATTCAATATGTATTATTATCATTATCGTATGAAGTTTGGAAATTTTTATTACTCACCTAAGATGTAAAGGGCTAAAAGATTGGCTAACAACTTTCGCGACATAATTGAACGTAATAATACGATATGTTAATGATTCGGAATGTTGACGAGTATTGAAGAACCGAGTAAAAAGTTGGAATATGCCTCCTTCGTATTATATAATTGGAAACATGGCGGTAAGAACAGGTGCGAGGTAAGGTGTATCGCGATTCGTTGTACGTGGGCTATAGCACTTGGGTAAATATCTCGGTGTATATGACTGTAAGTGTGTGTGTAATGTGTATGACTGTAAGTGTATAAGGTGATTTGTTGTTTTGAAAAAAACCAAAAATACGCACAATACAGGTACGCCTCGAAAAATGCTTCCTTCACGATAACATTTTCAAGACTTAATCACGAACGAATTACTATTTCACATTCCACCCAATAAGCCTAAGAAATCAACCTGTGATAAAACGTAAACGTGAAAAATTCATCTCCTAATGTACTCCTCCACTGCCTAGATCACTGCTCTCATATACTCCTGCTTTTTCATACCAAATGATATGTACACCTATCTGGACGCTCATATGTTTTTATTGATAAGATTCTTGATATTTTTCTTTTAAGGAAGGCCATGTTGCGAATACATGGGAAGATTGCTTTTTAATAGACCAACTTACTATTTTAATTCTCCGAACATGCGTTTGATGAAATCCGATCCTTGGTGTTTCAAGGCACGTTAAGAGCAATCCGCAACGCCCTATACGAGTTCCGACGGTAACGGGTGAGAATCCTTTTTATTCTCTTTGCAAAATAAAGAGGATTGTTACTAGTGCTTCCAACTTTCAAAAAAAAGTCGAATATTCGATTTTTGAAAAAATATTTGATTCGAATGATATTCGAATATTAGCCATGTTGAAAATCGATATCGAATCGATTATTCGAAGCAGACCGAATATTCGAAGCGGATCGAATACCGAAGTAAATCGAATATTCGAATCGGATCAAATATCGAAGCAAATCGAATATTTGAAGCGAATCGAATTTTGAATATTCGAAGCTTCAGCAGCACAGGTATTTGAATAATCAAAACAAATAATGATGGAACTAATGAAAGTTCTGAGCTTTCAAACGTGTGCTTGGAAGATTAAAAGAGCAACCTAGTGAACAGGTTGAGTCTATTAAAAAGACATCGCCTTCGTTTGAATGCATGAAGGAGATGTCTTTTTAATAGACTCAACTTGTTCACTAGGTTACTCTTTTAATCTTCCAAGCACAACATGAAGGCGATGTCTTTTTAATAGGCTCAACCTGTTCACTAGGTTTCTCTTTAATCTTCCAAGCACACGTTTGGTCAATTCTAATCCTTGGTATTTTAAGGCGCATTATGAGCAATCCGCCACGCGCTACGAGTTTCAACGATCACGCGTGAGAATCGTTTTATTCTCTATGAAAAAAAGAGGGTTCTTATGCGTTGGCGCTGAATTTAATAGTAAATGCTTGGAGTTTTTGCCTCATGTGTGGTGAACAGGGATGTAACACAATGTTTTTTTCCTAAATTATTTTTGCTCGAATTCAATTTTGTATTTTTTTTTTGTTATGAATAAGTAAGCCAGTAATATATTTTCTACATTTCCGTAATTTTTTGACCATGGAGTAATTTTTAAGGTAAAAAAAAATTTTATGATATAGTTGATAACGCTGAGGTCTAGCAAGTTTTTAAAGATACAATTCAAAACAATTTCAACCTGCGCTATAGGCACGGAAAAAACGATATGCTACCTAATAATTAATTTTAAGGATTTTATGTATGTCCAATCACAGGCCTAGATTTTGGACTGCTGTACTTTACATGTTTTATGTAGGTATGAAAAAGGATACCTATTAAGTTTGAAATGTCTACATTTCATACGCTTTCCAATGCGTCATTGTAAAATTTACATTGTAGTGAAACTCACGCCAGTAGTCAAAATGTCAAATACGTAGGTACTACTGTTGCGCTACCTTTAGTGAGTAGCATTCGTTCACTAGTTGAACGTATTAGAGTCATTTCTAAATCATCATAAAATTATTGTAAACCTTTGTAACAAATTAGTCCAGTCAAATTATGATTATAGCTGGGACTAATTGGGGCTAAAGCTTTTCTGTCGAAATTTCTAGCCAATAGTTTCCGTAACTACGCCTAACTTTTCGCTAAAAATCGCACTGTTGCTTCTCCCCCAATATCCACATTTTTGCCCCCAAAAGCTGTTATTCATCAGATTATAAACAAATTAGAATCGAAAGCACTACGTTCTGCATTCTGCATCGGATAAATTATCTCTTTGTAAAATAGAAAATAATATAATTTTGGTTTAATATGTTTTTCTTTATACTTTATTATGCACAAGAAGCCAGTTATTAAAAGAGCACTGTAAATTTTTCTTAAAGAAATATAAAACATCAACTTTATGTTTTTGAAACAATATAATTATAATAATTCAACTATTCTTAAATAAGAAAAAAAAATAAATATAAATAAATTAAAACTAATTGAATTAATTTTAATAAAATTTAAATTAACAAAATTAGAACAAAAATCAAAGAATAAATTACTACATTATATAGGTACTTAAAGAACAAAAATTGCAAATATAAACAAAATTCAATATTCACCTCGCATGATTAAAAATAAAACATTCATTTTTTATTTTTTTTTAGTACTTATGACTAAAATTATCTATGGAATGAATCCCCAGTGAATTTTGATGAGCAAATTATGACAAACACAAACAATGACAAATTAATACAAAAAAAATCTATAAATTCGCCAATTCGATAAAAATTCGTACAATTAAATCAAACTTCTGGTTGTTGATTGCCTTCACTTGGAAGTGTCTTAATCTGATTTCAATTCCTTCAGAAAAGATTTAAGAGGCAACTAGAAATTTGCATCGTAATGCAGTTTTCAACTTTGTTGAACTATAAGCATTTTATAATCTAAACAATTGAAAAAGTGTGGTTTTAAATTGTAAATCCAAGAGTTTGAGATAAAGTTTTTTTTGAATCGGATCTTGCTTTTAGTACTTCACCATCGCGATGAAAAGTTGCGAAAGTCTTAAAACAGCAAAACTGTTGAGTTTGATTTTGCATTTCAAATGCCATCTTTCAGGTCCTGTTTTGAGTTGTAGAGAATACTTTTAGATGGTCAATGTTGAGCATTTTCTAAAAATGGAAGTAATTTGAAAACCTGTTGTGAATTCCAATTAAGATACTATTGAAATTTTATAAAGATAGGAGGATAATTTTTTCCACTCCATTGTGTCACTTATCGACTTTACGAACCAATTATATATGTATACAGGTAGAGCTTTACAGAATAAGATAACAAAATACAATTCATTATTCTTCATAAAAAATAAAAGTATCTTTGATACAGTATTATTATAATTTTATAGTATCTTTGTTTATATTAATATTAAAAAAAAAAATTAAAATTAAATAATTTTATTATACTAATTTATTTTTCTATTAATAATTGATTTATAAACTAATTCATTACTGAAATAATTTTTACTTCAAACCGTACAACTACAAATTATCAATATAGGTTCCCCATCGCTTCCGTCAAGTAACTACTCCATATTCTTTTATATACTTTTGTTTTTTATGACAAATAATGTATTCGGTGTTCACCTCTCTGGATAGCTTTATTATTTTATTAACGATTCTTAAAATGTTTTTGAATGAAGCGAAACGTGATAAATGTTGCGTAAAGAAGTTCATCCATTATTGATATTACAATTTAATATTCAGAGATGGCGAGAGGGGGGGTGCAAAGGGTGCATTTGCACCGGGCCCGAATTTTTTTTAAGGTTTGTATAACTTAGCCGGGGCCAAATTTTTTAATGGGTTATATTGAAAAACGTGTGAAAACAAGGAAAAAAATAATAGCTGTTGAAAAGTTCAAAAAACGGGCATAATATTATTATTATGTATTTTCTGAAGTGATAAAAATAAATTATAAAATATAGGTACAATTTTGTTATTTTTGTAATATGAAGTGAGATGTCAAAAAATATTGTAGTGAGGGGAGGTGTTGAAAAATTCACCGGAAAAAAAGGCCGGAAAAAAAGACCGGAAAAATATTATATTTGAAATTATTAATATTAAATAAGGTAAAAGAAGTCGAAACTAAGATTGTATAAACTTTGAAATTCGTATATTCATTCTATTCACCAGCTAGTTTTTTCATGTTGGATATGTAATTCTCTGGAATGTTATCTTTAGTGAAAATGATAGATTAGCTAGCTGCAAACTTAGCGAAATATTATTTATTTCTATCTATTCAACTTTATTGCACTCACTTTTTCTGAATATCTTTAAGTACTCTTCGGCATCGGCTGTTATATGAAGCGAAAATAATACAATAGAATTAGGAAACACTCTTGAATTTAAAAAAATCTGATTAGCAAAATAATATTGTAGAATCGTTAATTTGATATGGGTATAGCTTCAGAAATGTTAGAATGTCTAGTATATTTACTGAGAAATTTACTTTGTGTAATGCCTTCAATTTTGCCATTTTGCTTTGACATAAGTTCGATGATCTTATCGAGGCACCAGATTATACGGGCAACATCTATTAAAAAAATGAGTAGCTGGTATTACGCAACGAAGAACAAGTTATTCATCATATTCAACAGAACAACATACATATAATTCAAAAACCCTATGGTACAACTAAAAATTTTGAGTAACGTGCAATTAAAGTAACAAGAAATAGGTTCGCGACTACGCGCCTACATGTTGCTTATAGCAAAATAATACGATTTCTGGTAACATTTTTATCGTTGGAAATGCAAGGTGCAGATATGCAACCAGAGAAATTTGTAATTCTTTATATTAACGCGGTTTTCACGATGCTACTTTGCTAGCAATAGTGCTGCTTTTTTACAAGCAGCTAGCAAACTAGCACATAAAGAAAAACTTGACATTAGATAGTTAGCTAGTAAGATGGTACTAGCAAGAAGTTGAAAATTTTCAACTTTTCGCTTGTACTAGCACCGCACTAGCAAGGTTTTTGAGCTAGTTTGTTATCATTTTGGTAAATTTTAAATTTCGTTTTTGGTTTTGTGCGAAAATGAATACAAATTAGTCGTAAGATTTCGAAATGGAGAAATATTTTTTTTACGTTGCAAATTTATAAAATTATAAAATTTTTTTGAAAATATTAAATAAATTCAAAAAATTGAAAACCCAAGAATTAGTGTAGCACCAGCCATTAACATGTCCTTAACTTGTTCGCTTGTAAAATTACACTCCATATGAATACTTTGGAAGCAGCTAGTAAAAGAGTACTACTAGCTTTTACTAGCGTACTTGTTTACAAGCTGCTTTCATACTTATGAACTCTCATCGTGAAAACTCGGTTATTTGTCCGCACCTACTGTACCAGTGTACCGTGCGACCAAAACGTGATCTCTGCATTCCTCTGTGTGAAATTTCCTTTCTTAAACAGAACAACAGTCATTTCATTTCTTTTGCTTTTTTGTTCGATATTAAATAATGAAAATAATAAAAAAAAATTAATAATAAATTTGTAGCATTTCATTTTTTTCCATTATTAATTAATTTAAATTAATCTTATCAAGAATTAATGTAGCCTTATTAAGTAGCATAATTAATGAAATGTTGACTAAAATTCATAATTTTAATAGGTATATTGTTTAGAATGATTTGAAAACAGAATAATTAAGTTTTCATTTTTTTATTGAAAAAGAAAAAAAGAAAACACCGAAAGAAATTAAATTATTTGATGTTCTTTTTTTTCAATACAGTAATTACTATAACTGATCCGCTTTCTGATTGGTTGTACGTCACGCATGTCACAACCAGCAATCAGCGGATCAGAAAGTGGTAAACTCCCTCAAATTACTCGTGAACTAAAAACATGAATCAGGTGATGATTCAAATCACAAACGAGTTTCAGTAGTTCCCTGAAAACTGAATGATATTATTTAGGATAAAAGAAATAAAATTACCTAGATTTTATCGCATTGTAATCTTATGATTGGTTTAATAAATTATGGTCACTTGGGATGTCATCAAAATCTCTTATTTTAAATGACCTATCAGTCATCACCCAGTTTCTCGATTCTAGAAAATTCCAAGTCCACGTAGAAGACTTCTTGTCAACATCCCACATTCAAGAAAATGACGCACCGCAGGAATCAGTAATTAGTCCCACACTATTCATCACAGCAATCTCCGAATTAACCAAATTAATAAAACCACCTGTTGAGCATCTCATCTACGCAGATGATTTGACCATATACATGACGGCTCACAACATCGGTACATTAATAAAGACGTTACAGACATCCATAAACAAAACTCAAAAATAGTTAAATGATCAGGGATTAACATTCTCATCAAACAAGACTCAATATATTACTTTCAGCCATAAACGCAAACCCCTACCCGAATGTGCACTCACACTTCATGGTCAACCTATTTCCATCACTCACTCCATCAAAATTCTTGGCATGAATTTAGATCGCAAACTCCCATGGACTGAGCCCATAACAAAACTAAAGACTAACTGCACGCAAGCACTGAGCAACCTGAAAATGGGTGTCTCACGCGAAATGGGGAGCTGACCGTAAACCTCTAGAACTGTTGTATAAATCCTTTATACGGACAAAATTAGATTATGGTTCTACGTGAGAGTGCAAGACTTCAGCTTTTAAAAAACTGTACGTTATCCAGAATACTGCTCTTAGGCTTATGATAGGCGCCGTATACACAACCGCGATACCTAGCTTAAACGTCAAAGTCTATATTCCCCCTCTCCAATTGCGCTGCGTAGGAAAATGCTCACTCTAAAATATGTTGCCAAAGAAAATATGAAATTACATTCCAACTACACAAAAACACCCCTAAACCTATCAACGCTAAATACCTCCACGAACGACATACCCTCAGTTTGGAAGCAAACACCACTACCAAGCAAAAACTAAAGATCATCGACAAATACACGCAACATACATGGCAGACAAAAGGAACAACATATTCAACCGCATTAATCTATACGCAGCGAAGCCAGAAGTGGTCAGGTGGCGAACTGCTAAGATATTTAAAAAAAGGCTAATAAAGTTAAGTTCAAAACTTTTCATTAAAATGAAATAAAATAAAAAATATCAAGATTTAAGAATATCCCTCAAGTTCCCCTTTATTATCGCCGAACTTAGATGAATTTTCTTATACCTAGTTAGAAATTATTTTTGAACTTGAGAATTCTGTTTATCAAAGTGGATATCTACTACAAAACGATTTACTTACCTGTAATGTCGTTTCCCTCGTTATTCGCGCCTGTGAATATATACATATCGAATGCATTTAGCAAAACATTTATGATTGTTGACAGGTTTGAAAAGTTAAAGAATATAACTTCAGATGCGGCTTACAGCTTCTGTATTTTTTTTTAATCTTCGGATGCAACTTCGGCTTCGAATAAAATATGAATAAAGATTCTACCTCGGATTTAGCTGAAAACTTTTGGCTTGGTTTGGCTTATAAATTTAGCTTTGACTTTAAAATTTTTGATTTGTTTTAGCTTAAAATTTCATACTTAGTTATATTTTTCATTTTATTAACTCCTCAGTCCTCACAAACAGTTCATATCTTGTTCATCTTACTTGGAAAATTTAAATCA
Source organism: Phenacoccus solenopsis (assembly GCA_009761765.1). Taxonomy (NCBI): domain Eukaryota; kingdom Metazoa; phylum Arthropoda; class Insecta; order Hemiptera; family Pseudococcidae; genus Phenacoccus; species Phenacoccus solenopsis. Next base: position 16,720,387 of record CM019754.1, read on the forward strand.
GTTCATTGGCTCAAATGAAACACACTAAGCTTGAAATTTATAGTACTTTCAAGAAAATTCTATTGGTGCTACCATTGTCAACAAAATATGAATTCATTTTAACTTTTTAATTTTCGTAAATGGCGAGAAAAAAATCTAAAAAAAAAAAACGTTTCGGCTATATTTCTGAAATTTCATGAAAATCTTTTTTCAGTATGTTCGGACTGTTTCGAAAAGCTGAAGGAAGTCATTTCGTTCATCTTAGGTATTTATAGTCATGTCTTTTCTGAGCATATGGGCGACTGAATTCATATCTACATAATTCATGCTTTTTTTTTTCAAGATTAAATCATATCTAATTAATTTCACACACAGATTACGCATTTGCATGAATTTTCAAATGAAGGAACAATACAGTTGTAATGATTGCTTTTAGAGAGAATGTTTTTCAATCTGGGTTTAGCTAATGTAATTTTTTTTTTTTTTGAATTACTCAGTATCGATAAAAATAATGGTACGGTATTCGGCAAGTATAACTTGTTTTCTTACACGTTGAAGAATTGGTGGCTGAGGTTGAACTGTTCGAATCTGATGAAGAACACTCAGTATTCAATAATCTCTTTAACTTTGCTACGATGTTGTCTAAATCTTCATTACCAGCGGAAGAAGAGTGAAGCAATGTTCCTATGAATTTATATTAAATGAAGAAATTAATAATCTTTCACAGCGAGTGAATACAGGAAAAAACCATAATCATAACAAAAAATGCAAAAACCATTTCAATATCTACTAATTTGCGTAGTAGGATTGATACAATGACAGCTAAGATTTTCATTCATCTTCCCCAAAACATCAAAATAATGACTACATTTACAAATGTTAAAAAAAAACTAAAACAATTGGCAGACTTGAAAGGCATTCTATGTGGTACTGCAGTTTATAGATCTACAGCCCAATAATTATTTTTTTGCACTTTGTATTAAGTATATTCTGTTTTTTCTTAAGCTTGACCATAACGGTATTAGGTATTATTATCAATATTTTATCTTTCTCATCAATTATAGTAATGATAATTCGGGCATCTCATTCATACAACTTGCGCATAAACCCAAATTTGGGGAAAGAACGCGCATCTATAATAGTTTCACAATTCTTCTTATTAATAATTTTTATATTAGGTTTTTATTATATTATCAACAAATACGCTAGAGTTTACATTCAGTAAGTATTATTAATATTATGGTATTAAATTTGGAAATTTTTATAACTTACCTAAAAAGTAGAAGGCTAAAAAATGGACTAACAATTTTCGCGACATACTTTAACGCAATGGTACAATGTGTGAATGATTTGGAATGCTATAGTGTACTGGGAAACTGAGTAAAAAGTTGGAGTATGCCTCCTTCATACATAATCGTGAACATGACGGTAAGAACAAGTGTGAGGCGAGGTGTATCGTTATTCGTTTGGGCGTGTAACTGAGCTATAGCACTTGGGTAAATATTTCGGTGAGTATGACTGTATGTGTGAAAAGTGAGTTGTTGTTGATTTGAAAAAATCCAAAGTACGCGGGTTACAGGTACGTCTCGAAAAATGTTTTCTTCATTATAACATTTTCAAGATTTAAATCACAAAAGAAATTCATCATGTAATAAATTGTAAACATGAAAAATTCATATCCTGCTGTACTCCTCCTTTGCCTAAATCACTGCTCTTGCATACTTCGTCCTTTTTATACCAAATGATATGTAAACTTACCTGTATGCCTGTATGTTTTAACAGACAAGATTCTTGATATTTTTCTTTCAAGAAAGGCCATGCTGTGATTACATGGGGGAGATTGCTTTTTAATAGACAACTTTTGGATTCACTTGGTTACTCTTTTACCCTTCCGAGCACACGTTTAGTGAAATCCAATCCTTAGTATTTCGAGGCGTGTTAAGGGCAATCCGCAATGCGCTACGTGTTCCAGCGGTAGAGCTCCGTTTCACCAGCCTTGCCACATTGAAATTATGGGTTAAAACGGTGTGTAATTGTTAGTGCATCGTTTAAAACATTTCATTACTGCACAACTCCTTATTTATTTTTTTTAGACCATTGGCGGGGATGGGGAAACCTAGCCCGCCATTTCTGTTTTCAAGGTTGAAATTATACTAAATTGTTAGGGCATCGTTAGTGCACGTTAGTAGACTAAAACATTTCGTTAATGCACAATCCCTTATTTATCTTATTTTTTTGAAACCATTAGCGGGGCTGGAGGAACGTAGTTCGCCATGGTTGTTTCCAAGGTTAAAATCGTACTCAACCGTTATTATTTTTTAAGTATAGTTTTTGAGTTTTATTCCGTAATGAGAAAACATATTAAAAATCAGTTCGTCAATGATGAGTCCGCAATTAATTTTCTACACGAATGTTTCATCATTTTTTATCTGTTGCCTAAAAATAAAGAGCGAAATTTCTTTAAACAAATAAATAGCGGTAGGAAGAGCTATGTAATTTTAGTATTGCACTTAGATTAAATGTAATCAAGGTAATTTTCGGTACATCATTCTGAGTGTAACACCGAAGAATAGAGTAGAACTCGTGGTGGGGATTTGAACGCCACCAAAGCCAGTTTTTAATTTTTCTCGCTTACAGTAACCGATACGAGTGAATTAATTCTATAATAGATTGGGCTACCTGTGGTAATGATGGATCTTTCTTTTTTTTTCATTTACTTATAATTAGGATGAATAGCAACGGCCTTATAAAAATAAAAAGTATTGAGTGAAGAGTATTTAATTTTTTTTTTTTTAATATTTGTATTAACCTAGGTATGTTAATTTTTTTTCCAAAAAATGTTGGCGCATGTGCTTTTAATGCAACAAACTTAACAAATTCGTTGCTAATTTGCAAATTTGAGGTGTCTGCTCGAAAAAGATCGCTAGTTTCACGGCAATCATTGTTTCACAGCTTTTCATTGGTAATTGAAATGACCGCTTATGATTGGCCTATTTCAAAGCGCGGTTTCATGACTTAAAATTAATGATAGTCGAAAGAAATAATTTTTTTTTTGTACTTTCATGAAGAGTGAAATTTAAAAAATAATTTTTGCTTCAATCTATGAAAGTGAAGAATGGACATAATAAAAAGGTTGAATAAATATATGTATTTGGAAACTAACTTTCATTTTCAAAGACATTTTTGCTTGGTTGTTTTCAATCTCTTCTCACTTAATTCTCAATATTTCTAATTTCCACTTTCACGTTAGGTATGCGAAATGTTCTAAGCGTTTCAAATCGTATTTAATGGATGATACGTTGGGTATTTTGCAATTTTGATCGTTTTTTGGAAAATGTTGATGTTTAATAATTACTGATAATATGTCATAATTTTTTCATGTTGATTAATATGTTCAAAACAACCAGCAGGAACCGTAAAGTCAACGTCCCTTCACTAGAGGTCGGACGGTAACGAAAAGTAGTGTTTCAACACTCCTCTTTCCCCTCTAATCTCTGACGTCACGCGGCGGACCTGAAAATGCGCGATAACATGTGATTTAAAGGGAATACATCGATTTTCTTATGGTTTTTTGTAATTTACTCTAAAAGAACGGTTTTTTTTTTTTAAATTTGTAAGGACTAAAATTGTAGAGAATAAAATTTCCTAAATGATGCATATTTTTAAATTGATGATTGAATAATTCTTGCGTATTTATAAGTGTATAATGAAAAGTAAATATGACACCAGCGTAGGCGCAAGTAAAATTTTATAATGTTTAATAATACAAAGTAATATTTTTGATAATAAATATTGCCATTTCATTATTAATAATTAATACCTAAACTGAGTGAGCAGAGAGTTCATTCATTCGTTTTTTTGTTTTGTTTTCTTTTTTAATAACTTATAGGTACTTAGAATTTCATAATGCATTTGCTAATTTATATAGTTATTCAAAATGTTTGGCTAGGTAATATTATTTCAATTTCCAAAATTGATAATTCAATATATTTATGAATATGTAACAAACAAAGTGACAAACGAAATTAGAAAAATTTCATGGATTTTTTAAGTCTATCAGAAATTTTTTTCTCGCAACCTACTAGTTAAAAGGCTAAGTGAAATTCAAAAAAATTTTCAACTAATTTTCATCATTATTTTTAAATTTTCAAGCCCAAAACATTACTTTTACAGTTTTATGCAGCAGTAGCTATGTAAGTATGTATGATTGTGATTGCATGTCATTTTTTCGCCATCGCCCTGTAAAGGAAATTGTAGTGATAATATCATTTTCAATTTCAAAATCAAAATCAATTAAGTACCGAGGGTATTAGGTTACGAAAAATACGTGTTTTCATATAAGTAATCTAAGATTTTCAACATTTAAAACCCCATATTAATTAGAAATATTGACCAAAAAGACTTTTAGTATACACCATTGGAAAAAGCGTGAAATTTTCTATAAGATGAGAATTTAAAAACCCTATGGTATCCCTCAAAATTTTGAGTACCTAACGTGAATGTGAAGTTCTAAAGAGTACGCACTTTCGTAGCTAAAATACTTTTTTTGAATTTAAAACCTCCATATGTAGTAAAAATATTGATCAAAAATATTTTTTATTATACACCATTGGAAAGAGCGTAATATTTTCTATAAGATAGCAATTTAAAAACCCTATGGTATCGCTCAAAATTTTGAGTAACGTGAATGTGAAGTTACAAAAAGTACGCGTTTTCATAGCTAAGATACCTTTTTCGAATTCAAAAACCTCCATATGTAGTAAAAATATTGATCAAAAATATTTTTATTATACACCATTAGAAAGAGCGTAAAATTTTCTATAAGACTGCAATTTACAACCCTATGGTCCCGCTGAAATTTTTCGAGTAACGTGAACTTGAAGTTATGAAAAATTTTGCAACTTGGGAGTGATTATGAATATTATGAAGAATGGAATCATGTATTTTGCTAGATAGAATGAATAATTTACAAATATAAAATATGCATATGATAGAAAATTTAATATCCTTTAAGTTAAGTTCTTACAAATTTTTTTGTTAATGGAGTGGTTTTCGAGGAAATTTAGAAATACTATCAAAAAATATGAACTTCCCGTTTAAATTACATACGACGCGCGTTATTAGCTCCGCCAGGTGACGTCAAATTTCGGAGCGCCAATCAGATTATGCGCTTTTTAAAAGGCCGATTTTGCGGTTACCGTCCGACCTCTAGTAAAGGGATGTTGCCGTAAAGTAATTCTCTTTAGTGAACAAGTGGTGGTTTAACTAGAATTTTTTGTTTATTTTTCAGAGTGTAGTAACTTCGTATTCCATATAACTTGATTGGATACGCTCAGCTAAAAATATACCATTTTACAAAATTTTGTAAAAATTGGAGGAGATTTTTTCGCTCTACTTCATCATGTACTTTACGAGCTATTTATGAAAAAAGCACAACATTATAATTACATTATATATTTATAGAGCAAAAATGGCAAAATAAACAAAATTCAATATTCATCACGCATAATTAAAAATAAAATATGCATTTACATTTTTTCCTTATAACTTAATACTAAAAATTATCTATAAAATAAGTCCCCCATCCCTCACTCCTATCCCATAATTTTTTATAACAAATAATAAAGTACTAGTCAAAATACCCCTAAATACAAAATCTTACAAATTACAAAAATGAAAAATGTTACATGTTTCGGCATTCCGACATAATCAGAATACAAACAACGAACGAATCGAAAGTGCCATTCTCTATATTCTGCATAGAGTAAATTACCTTTTGAAAAATTTAAATTCGTAAAATTTCGGGTCTATGTGAATTTTTATTAGTAAATTATGGTAAACGCAAAGAATGACGAATTGATATCAAAAAAATCATAAGATCGCCATTTCGATAAGAAATTCATAAAATGTAAATAAAGTTTCAGGTTTTTATGAATCGAACTGAGAGGAGATGAATACATATAATTATGTAATTTAATTTTTTTTTTGTTTGTGATTTATGAATTTGTTATTATGATTTTGTTTTTTCAAAATTATGTTTTACTTCGACAGTTCCGAAGTTTTTTCTGGCGGGAAGAGGGGTAGGGGTGGCGGAATTGAAGAAAGCCTATGGTGGCAAAAATCCATAATGCGGCCCTGTAGACACAAAAATTTGCGATAAAGGTTTTTTTGAACCGGATGTGGCTTTTAGTACCTAACCATCGCGTTGAAAGGTTGCGAGAGTGGTAAAATATCAAAACTGTTTTGTCTAATTTAGCATCTCAAATGCCACCTTTCCAGTCCTGTTTTAAGCTGTGGAGAATACTTTTAGATGTTCAAAATTGAGCATTTAAAAAAAGTGGAAGCACTTTGAAAATCTGTTTAGATGTGATAATCTCAACTAAAAGTAAACATTACTGAAATTTTGTTAAAGTTGAGGGACAATTGTTTCCACTCCATTGTGTTATTTATCAGCTTTACGAAACAATTATAATTGTATGTATACAGGAACCGCTATAACTATATGGTATATTTACAGAATAAGATAACAAGATTCAATTCATTATTCTAAATAAAAATTATAATATAATTTTTAATTTTTCTTTCAAACCGTTATTACTTATTAGGTACATTGATTATTGGAAAAATGTTTATATGGTACGAAACATAATTATTTTTAATTTGAAATTTTCAATATAGAATGCTATGTTTTTTCTATAATTTAGTCTTGAAACTAAAGTTCTGACTCGACGTAGCAAGCCCTCACCTTTTTATTTTGTAGTGTATGAATACCTTTTAAAAGCAGTTGCAGTATAGCCCTTCTACCCCTAATATTTTTCCCATTCAAACCCCATATTCCAAGAATAATTCTATATATTTTCAGACTCAAACCTTATATATGCCAAGAATAACTCTTCATAGTTAATATTTACATCATAGAAGTAATACATATTAAAAATCTCTCAGATAGAAATATGTTTTTTTCAACTTTTTTTATTTTGTGAAAGTTCACAAGCAAGCTCACTATTGAGTTTTGAAAAGCTTTTATATGACCAATAAAAATATCAAGGAGCGGTGAATATGCGAAATTGAAATAGGTGGCGCTAATATTGAAAAAAAAAAACAAAAAATAAGAGGTATTATACGACATACGTTGTACGTATAAATGAATATTTAATATAAAAAATAATTTTTTAAAACACGATGAAACGTAAAAAAGTTCATCTTGTATTGATAATATAATTTAATATCATGAATTTCAGATTATTGATGATAAAGAAGGTTAAAGAAGTCCTATCTAAAATTGTACAACCTTTGAAATTAGTGTATTGATTCTATTGTCCAGCTAGTTCTTGGAGGTAGGGCATGTTTGAAATTCCATCTTTAGTGGAAATAATACGGATTAGTTGGCTGCAAATTTAGGTATAAATATTATTTATTTTTAACCAGTCAACATTATTGTACTTACGTTTTTTGAATACATTTAAGCACTGTTGAGCTTCAGCTGTGAAATGAAAATAAAATAATATCAATAATAGAATTAAGAAACACTGAAATACGATACGAAAGAAATTAAGCTTTAATTATTCGATGTGGAAATGTAACTTTTACAACAATACTTTTTTAGATATACAAATCAAATGTTAAATTAAAAAAAATCTTATCAGCGAAAGTAGACTGTAGAATCGCTACTTTGATATGGTATGGTTTCAGAAGCATTATAATGTCTAGTAGGTATATTTACTAAAGAGTTTACCTTGTAAGTTGCCTGTAGTTTCGCGACTTGTGAGTTCTTGGAAGGCCATTTCAGCGGCACTAGCTATTTTCGGTGCGGAATCTATTAAAAAAAAAAGAAATTGAATTGCTGATAATGTATAACGTAGAGCGAGTTATTCGGCATATTCAACTGCACAACAAACATACAATTCCGAAACCCCATTGCGTAAATGAAAATTTTGAGAATCGTCGAATTAGAGTAACAAGAAATAGGTTCGTGACTACACACGTACGTGTTTCTTATTGCAAAAATACGATTTCTGGTAATATTTATCCTCGATAATGTAAGGTGCAGAGTACAGATATACAACCAGAGAAACCAGTAATGTCTTATATCAATAGGCAGGAACACGATCACTTCGACGCCCAGTATATTATGTAATTCAAATAAAGCAACATCAGCGCAAAAACATTTCTGAATCAGTTGCAAAAAATTGACGTTTTCGCTGCTTTAACGGAATTCCATCTCCCTCACGCGAGTTTTATATATTATTCAATTGTAAATGACCGTGATGAAAATCAGCAAATAGTTGAAAGTTCTAAGGCATCTGAGTAGGCTACTTGCATGGAGAAGCCCTTTTACTTATTGTGATTATACGTATCATTATGATTGTTTGTTTTCATATTGCTTTTAAGATAGTTCATTAGAAGTAATCAATGATTAGGAAATATGTTTCATTTTAATCAATTTATTAATAGTTTATTTTCGAATAAAAAATCAATTTATTAAAATGGAGACGACGATAAAACATTAAAATGTCGCAAAAAGAACAAATTAATACAGCAGTTATTAACTGATTTCGTTCGATTGATTAAAGCCCAATCAAGCCAACAATGTGTTTTGCATTTAGATGCTATGAGTGTAAATAATCAACCACGAATTCTGAAGTAATTGCTACAACTTTCCAGCCTTTTAAAGAAGACGAAGAAAGTTTCTCGACTTGTATGCAACGCTTAGAAAGCTATTTTGTGCTCCTTAACGATGAAAAAGGAAGAAAACGCAAGTATTGCTGAACTGCATTAGCCCCAAACACTTTGAAACTATAATGAAGAGAGAGAAAAGGAGCTACAACGCTCGAGTAGAAAGAAAAATCAACCGAAAAATTAGATTTATAAAATTTTAAACTTTAAATTCTTTCTAAAATTAAGTGAAGAGGATTATCTCTTTATGTATTAAAATCAAAATGAAATCGGTTTTGCGATGCGCGCGCATCCTTGTTTTGAATAGCAGGTAAATATAAAAGGTATATAAAGGATAGCACGTATACAAAGGAAAAAAAGGTTGCAAATTTTAATAAAAGCTTTGTACATGTACTATGGTAAAATCATAAAATTGTTTTGAGTAGCAGGTATAAAAAGTATAAAGGATAGCAGGTAATTTTAATAAAAGCTCTGTACATAGGCGCATTTTACATTGTTGATTTATCATTTTCTTTTTTTTTTAGTAGAGTTTTCAACTTGAAAATTTTAACTATTAGAGCCTACTTGATTAAGGTGGTTGGGGGAGGGAGGGTATTTTTTTTTTTTTTTTTTTTTTTTTTTTTTTGGTGGCGTTTTTAACTGCCTTGGTTATCACGCCACCTCTAGGATGGTTAAATTTTAAATAGAAGGCCGCAACGTTGTAAAAGAGTCAAAATGTTATGGATATTTTGTGGGTCGTCGGTTATTTCTTGCTTGATTTTTAATGATTTTCGAATGTCGTACAATTTTGGACACAGAAAGAGAAGGTGGTTGACAGTGATATTTTGTTGATGACATAGGCTGCATATTGGTGGTGGGAGCTTTTCGAAAAGGTAACTATGTGTGAGCCTAGTGTGACCAAGTCGTAGTCTGGTGATTGTTATTTCGCTTTTCCGATCTAAGTGGTCGAGGTGTTTCCACGGTGTAACTGATTTTTTATGGGTGAAGAGTTTGGATGTGTTTTGGTAGGACCATTCTGATTGCCATTTTTGGGTGGTAATTAATGTGAAGTAAGATTTGAGGTCAGTGGGGGTAAAAATTTGAATAGGAGAAGTATTACTAGCGGTTTTTGCGAAGTGGTCGACTTTGTCGTTACCTTCAATGTTTACATGGCTGGGAATATACATCATTTCGATTGTATTTCCTGCTTGAATAAGGGAGTGTATTAAGTTTTGAATTTGGTAAATTAGAGAGTTTTCTGAAAAGGAGTTTTGTAGAGCCTGCAAAGAACTGAGGGAATCGGATAAAATGAGGATACTTTTTACTTGAGGGGAAGTAATTTGTTGGATCCTTTTCAAACAGTGGAAAATTGCGGTGAGTTCTGCTGTAAAAATTGATATGACATTATTGATTTTGAAGTTGTATGTATCGTTTTGAATGGAAAATGCGTATCCTGTATGGGTATTGGTGATTTTTGAGCCGTCTGTATAGCAGTGAATGTAACTGTGGTATGGTTCGAGTTGTTGAAGGAAGAGTCTTTTTATAATATGAGAGGAGTTTTGGGATTTTGGGTGATTCAAATGTTTGCGTTTCAAACCATTTGTAATCATCTGTCAAATGTCCAAGTTTTTGGTACATATATTTTTTTCCCACGTCTAGCGCCGGCGGATATTCATAAAATTCCTTCAAAACTTGGTGAGACACTTTTCTTGAAAATGCGAAAAAATTTCTTTCTTGATTTGGATCAATCAAACTTTGAGAGAAAGTAGTGAAAGGGCAAGTCACTCAAAGTTTTGGTTTTTGATCTCATATGAAAAAGTGAGTCATGGACACCAATACTGCCAAATTTCAGCTTTCTAAGTACGTTTGGAAAAGAGTTGGAGCAAAACCCAGCTTTTTGAGGAAGTTTCGAGTCTTGAAATTTTTGGAATCTTCCATATCTCCTCATCAAATCAACTGTGAAATGTCGAACTTTGTGTGCGGGGTTAGTTGATGACTACTGTATGAGCATGAGCTCTTGAAATTGGGCCAAAATGGATCCAAAATGACGGATTATCAAAATTGGAGTATAGAGTGAGGAGCCTCAGATTAGTGAAAATCTAATTAATATAAACTCATACGATTGTTGGGAATAAGAAGTGTACCATATCCCTAATTCATCTTCACAGATAATATTAGAAGGGAGAAAAAGGGGTTATCGATTACAAAATGTAGCTCTAGTAACAAGACAGGGCTGCTTACGTTTTTTTTATATTTACATAAGTACTTGTTGCTTTTTTTTCAAATATGTACTTGAATGTGCATTAAAAACCAAGTATGTTCACAAAGCTTCAGTTTTCTCTCTTTTTAATTTTTTTTTTCATACTCACGCAGTCACAGTAGGTACAATAGATTACTGTAGACTATATAGTGCGTTCAAGTGATTCGGATACAATCAGCGCAAAAATCTCAGTTTGTTGATAACATAATAAGTGTTAAACTACAATTTCTAAATCAGAAATTACTTTAATGAATTTTAAGGGCATTTGAAAAAAATCAATTTTAAATAATAAGAAAAAGATTTTTTCGCTGATTGTACCCGAATCGCTTAGACGCACGGTATAGAATAAGTTAAAACAAAAAAACAAGTGAAAAATTGGCACCTACGTGCCCCTTGCTGCTAAACCCCTAAAAAAAACAGTAAACAAAAAATACGAAGTGCCTTTTAATTCTCAAATTTCCCGGTCTGTCCTAAATAGCCAGATCGCCTGTGTTCTTGGCCAGTAGAGACTTCATCAAAATCTCCTATTTTGAATGACCTCGTACACATTCGTCAATTTGCAGGAAAACTGATATTAATGGATTTCCTCAATAACCGCCTAACTCGCAATACTTGCTGAAAATCGCGTGAATTGCAAGTTTGAGACAAAACGTTTCTAAAAATGAGAATATTTTTCAAGGAAATGGAGCCTTTTAATGAATACAAGACATCGAAAACAATGAATAACCTAAGAAGTAAATACCTAAAAAAAAAAAATACTTCTAAAAAGCAAATCGGCTCAAGTTCAAAACTTCTTATTTAAAATAAAAATAAATAAAAAACAATAAGATACAAGCGTACACCTCAAGTTTCCTTTTATCACGTCCATTTTTATTTAAAAATTTTATTCTTTAAAAAAATAACTTTTGAACTTGACCTTATAAGCTTTCTAAATCTATTTTTTCATGATACGAGTTCTTTTTTCCTTCAAAGTAATGTAACAAAGTTATAAAAATGCAGACTAAGTATTTAATACTACATATTTACATTTTACAATACGTTATAAATCTTTGACACCATTCCCTTAATTTCATATCTATGATTTATTCTCCTCTCATACGATAGATTTTTATGGCTAGCTTCTCCGATATTCTTTATTCAAAAACATACCCTTCTTCATAATTATATCATTTAGATGCAAAAGACAAAATTTCAACTTTTTACTTCTTGTGGTTACCACGAAAACCCATCTAACTAAAAATATTCAAATTTTTAAAGCGATTAGACAAGACCTTAATCAACCGAAAGACCTGAAATTTTGAATAATTATTGCCATCATGCTATAGATAGTGCTTTTCATCCCTTATTTTAGATTTTTTAGGAGCCTTTAGAAGATTAGAAAGAGTGAAAAAGGGGCCCAATAAGAACGAAACTTACACACGCACTTCTCCATATCATCTAGATGCCCCAGACATAATTTCAGCTTTTTACCTCGTACGTTCCGAGAAAAACGCTCTGAATAAAATGTGGAAACAATTTTAAAATCCTGTCATAAACACTTCTTTGAAATAGGCATAATGTTTGCTTGAGTGGAGGGAAAATCGTTCATTTCCTTTGCAAATAGAAGACGGTATTGAACTTGACGCGTTGAAGGTAGCTTTGACTTCAAAATTTTTGATTTGTTTCAGCTTAAAATTTCATAGCTATATTTTTCATTTTATTAACTCCTCGCAAACAGTTCACATCTTGCTCACCTAACTTAAAAAATGTCAATCAGTTCAGTGGCTGAAATAATAGACACTGAACTTTAAATTTATACTCTGTTAAAAAAAATTCTCTTCATGCTTCCTATTGTAAAAAAAAAAAAAACAAAAGACTTTCTTCCCATATAATGAGCATGTATTGAATGGAAAATTTCTTAAATAAATAATTTATCTTACTTAATAGTGTGACGTTGGCTATTCCAGCTCAGGATAAACCAACGCACTTCTTGATTTTGATTTCAAATTAGTCGGAAGCCCCGCGATTTTTAAACTTCGATCCGTTTAGTCGATCGAATAGAACTCGAAGTGAAAGGAAAAAAATAACGCAATAAAATAACGCGAGCTTTTTTTTTTAAAATATTTAATCAAGTTTGATTATAGCTAACAAACGTACTTGAATTTTTTTCTTAAAACCTAACTAGCTGCGAGGACGATCTCTTCTCCTAAGTATTCTTCAAGTCTATGGTCTAATTCGAAACTGACTCAACTGACTGACTGTCCAAAAACCTTTCGTACGTTTCCTAGCTGGGCCACCAGAACTGCTGGCTCAGCTAGCAAACGTGCGTTTTTCCATCGTACGATTTAACCGTTAGGTTTTATATCGTACGATGGTACCGTTACCTATTTCGCCATTTCCTCGGACTTCTGGAATTTTTGAAGCCGATGAACTGACGAAGTAGGTCGCGGAATTTTTGTTAATTTACGTCGTTACAATAGATATTTAATGCAAAACGATTTGCTTACTTGATCCTGAACCATAACGTAAAGCTGTAAATATATAGAATGTATTTAGTGAAAAATGTATGATTAATAACAGGTTTTAAAAGCTAAAGAATATAACTTCGGATTCGACTTGTAGCTTTGGATTTGTTTTTAAATCTTTGAATGCAGGTTCGGCTTCGAGTGAAATATGAATAATGATTCAGCTTCGGATTCAGTTTCTAAAAACGTTTGATTTAATTCGGCTTACAGATTTAGCTTTGACTTCAAAATTTTTGATTTGTTTCAGCTTAAAATTTCATGGCTATATTTTTCATTTTATTAACTCCTCGCAAACAGTTCACATCTTGCTCACCTAACTTAAAAAATGTCAATCAGTTCAGTGGCTAAAATAATAGACACTGAACTTTAAATTTATACTCTGTTAAAAAAAATTCTCTTCATGCTTCCTATTGTCAAAAAAAAAAAACACGAACTAATTTCAACTATATAACTTTGAAAAACAAAATTTCGCCTACATTTCATAAAATAGACGCAGTTAGGTCCTTAAAATTTGGTGAAAATATTTTCTCCGCATAATCCATCTTTTGATTTAGGATTCTTTTGAAAAGCTGTTGGGAGTTATTTCGACCATCTATAACTGCCAGATTTTTTTTAGGATTATCCTAACAAATTAATTTTAGGCACAAATTACCCACTCGTGTACATTTTAAAATGAGGGAACAATCTAATCGTAATGTTTGAAATTTTTTCAATCTGAGTTTTCAGAAATTTTTTTAAATTACTCAGTGACAATATTTCCATGTATGGTATAATTTTGAACACCGACCTTTGCCAACTCTAACCAAACACAAGCTAATACCAGTGATAGTTTATACTTGTAATGGAAATTAATGTGGTATTAGATGATGATGAGAAGATATTGAATATTTGAATTCATTTTAATATTCAACGCGATAAAGATCGAGAAATATAAAATAACCTAAATTAATTGACTTTAGTTTCACATGTAAAATAATATCAAATAATATTATACTCCGAAATTTTTCGTAATTACTTTTCTTAATTTTCTTAAGATGTTAAGATTCAAGTTCAGCAGATCGCATAAAACGTGATGACACTTTACGGAGCCAAAAGTTCGTGGCTCAATCGAGACACTCGTGTAGTTTAAACCCTCATCTATGATGTAATAATATTACAATACTCGTACATTATCAATTTCAGTGTAGAACGAGCCTATTTCCTATCCATGTTCACCACTCATATCCTATTATCATATTCGGGCATTCAGAAAATGTTGAAAATTTCCATCACGAGGAAAATTTTAATTTTTGATATTTTATATAAAAACAACCCACTACACTGAAAAAATCATTATAATTAAAGGTGTAGAGGATGAAATTTAGAATTGCTAGTGGCTTGTCAAATTTTTGATACGAGCTACTGTTCGTGCAATGTGAAAAGAAGTTATGATGAAAGAATGGAAGCGCTTCGATTTGAGGGCAATTAAACATTTTTATAGCTTTGGATAGTGGATAGTGATAATTTTTAATAGCAAAATTTCAAGTGGAAAAGTATAAAATATCAATCAGTTGAAAAAGAGAGTAATTATTATAATTCTAATTATTACATTGCAAAACTTTAAACTCGTTGTTCTCAGAAACTTTTTTTTTTTAAATTGGACGTATCTTCATCAAAAGTTAATTTTACGGGAGATTTTTATTTGTAGCAAGCTGGAAGTGGTCTCATTCGATTCCTAATTGAATAATCTGCTGCAAACCCCCATAAAACGATGTTTGTTTACATTCACCCTAAGCTCCCTCATCCCATGGACGGTCACAATTACTCATATAAGTTTTACTTGTTTTCTTACCTCCTAGAAAAGCACCTGAGGTTGAAAGTTCTGGATTGTGTGAAGAAGGATATGTTGCATCCCATGAATCACATAATGCTTCAACGGCATCTATTAAATCTTGATTACCAGCCGAAGAAGATTGAAGAAATATTCCTGTGAATTTATATTAAAGAAATTTTTACTCAATTTAATAATTAAAATAATTAGAAATTCTAATTATAACATTAATAGAAAATTAATACTTGATATATATAGAGCACTTATTCTCAGTAAAATTGCTCTTGTAAAAGATCATTTACGATTCTACACGAATGGGTTTAAACGGAACGCGTAAATGATAAACAAGCATTCCATTTAAAAATTTTTGACTACTCGTTGATATTCACCACAGAGTTATTGGCCTTATTTCTTTGTGTGCTATAATGAAACATTTGAAAACCAAAATTCAAGAAAATACCTCATCCTTACAGACTCAGTGATTCACTTCTTCTCGCCTTACAAAATATTTTTAATAATCACCAAATCGTACAAAAATTCCTTAATATTATACACAGTTTGGAAAATGAAAACCTTCAAATTAAGTTGATGTGTATCCCTAGTCATAGAGGAGTATGCGGAAATGGTGAAATCGATAAATTCTATCAGATATTTTTCAACCAGTAACTGAAATTTTGAAAATTATATTGAAAGTATTATAACACAATATTGGCAGAACTCATGGAATTAAACAGCACCGACTAAACTTCATTACAAAAAACCCATATCTTGAATTTAAAGAACACACTTTCTAGAAATCTTAACCTTCTTAAAACAACAAGTAGGTAATCTAAAACATGATCCACAACGAAAACTCCTGCTAAACTAACCACAACTTTACGAAACCTAGCTCATCACATTAAAAAGCGAATTCTTTTTCATGTAAATACACCATCAATCCCAGTATATAATCTTATTTCACAGTTCATCACACTCACCCAATGACATCAAATTCAGATTCCGAATACTGTAAGGAATAAAACCATCGAACTTTGGCTTCTCGCCCCACCAAATGTAGATTATTCTTTGAAACAATTACCAAAATCGAAAACCCCAACAACCATCATCAAAGCACTTTACCAAGAACTACTTTTGTCCTATTCAACACATTCAAAATGCTATACCGAATTACTGATGGATCTACGGATCCATCCCCACATGTTGGATATGCATTTTCTATCGATAACACATCAACCACTTACCAAATATACTCCCTATTCTCAGTTTATACAGTAGAACTCCTAGCCATTCTTCATTGTTTAAAGTATACCTATAGAGCCTTTAATAGACGACACACCGATTACTGGACAATTTGTTATCATTTCTGATTCCGTCAGCGCCTTTACAGCTATTGAAAGCACATTTTCACAGCATCTTATGGTACGCTCATATTAGACCAAATATATAACCTTGTGAAAAAGAAAATTAATATATCTTTTATATACCCCCCCAAGCCATGTTAGCATTACCGGAAACGAACTGGTCGATAACCTTGCATAAAAGACAACAGCCCTATTCCCTCTTCTTATTTTCGCACTTCAAGACATAAAAAATTTCTTTGGTTACCTCTTAAAAAAATCATGGTCATCATCCTGGACCCAAATTTCGTCCAAACATTCCTTCTATAAAAAATCAATAGCTCCTTAGAGAACTCTCTCTTCATTAAGCAGACAAGTACAAGTCGTCATAACCAGAGTACGAATTGGTCATACAAAAGTCACATACAGCCATCTTGTTTCGGTATTCGTGAATCTCCTAATTGTCAGTTCTGTGATGACTCTCCCATATCGGTTGCACATTACTTCATGAGTGCTCTTCCTTTCTAGATATTCGGTGCTCCTTGAAAGTTCCTAATAACTGTCTTACCCCCATTACTGACGATCTTTCGTACATCCACATAGTCCTCACCTTCCTGAAAAGAAGCAACCTTTTCTACTTCATCTGAACTTAACTTCCCTGTGAGAGTGGCGTAAAAACCATGGTAGTTACAGACACTACTATAAAAAATTATTAAAAAAAAATTTCTTCCTGGAAAAACTTAATTCAATTAAATAGAATAGAAGAAATAATAATAAACCGTCTACGCTTAGATCACACAAAAATTACACACGACTACCTTTATCATAGCTTTAAATAGATTCTTGTTTGTTATTTTTGCAATCAATCCCTCATTTCTTCCCATCATATGAGCAAAAATTTCAAAAATATTCGAACATCCCTAAATGTACACGAGACAACCATTTCGGACGACCTTCATCTGATTAACACAATCCTCATGTACTTGAAGCTATCGAAAGTTCTTAACAAAATATAAAGGCTACATTGGCATAATAGTCCTAATAATTAAAAGCGCCGGTATAAAAAAAAAATCGTTAAATAATCTTTCGTAGTGAGTAAATACTGAATAAAACCATAGCCATAACACTAAATGCAAGAACTATTTCAGTATCTACCAATCTGCGACAAAATAACGCTGAAGTAGAACAAATATTATGATGACAAAGATTTTCATTTACCGTCCCCAGAACATCAAAATAATGACCGCGTATTTACAAATATTAAAAAAGAACTAAAATAACTGAATGACTTGAAAAGCATTCTATACGTGGTACATCAGTGTATAGATCCATAGCTCAATAATTATTATTTTGTCTGTTTTTTCGTTACATTGACTATAGTAGTACTATTATCAACATTTTATCCTTCTCAATTTTTTTTTTAAATATAGTAATTATAATCTGGGCCCCTCATTTATGCAACTTGCGATAAACCCAAATTTAAGGAGAGAACGCGTCCATAACATTTTCACCATGTTTTTTATGAATGATTTTTATATTAAGTTTATATTATGTTATGGACAAATAAATACACTGCAATTCAAATTCAGTAAGTATTATTATCATTATTACATATTATTATTGGTCCATAATGTATTCACTTCCCCATTTCTATTTGCATTTGTTCAACTTTCCTATACGTATGTTTGTTTTTTTATGTTATGGACACAAAATAAAAATTCAATTCAATTCAATTATTATCGTATTAAATTTGGAAATTTTTGTTACTTACCTAAAATGTAGAGGGCTAAAAAATGGACTAACAATTTTCGCGACATACTTGAACGAAATAATACAATGTGTTAATGATCCGGAATACTATCGTGTGCTGGGAAACTGAGTAAAAAGTTGGAGTATGCCTCCTTCATATATAATCGTGAAGGTGGTGTTAAGAACAGGTGAGAGGCAAGGTGTATCGCGATTCCTTTGTTTGTGTAACTCAGCTACAGCACTTGGGTACATATCTAGGTGAGTATGATTGTATGTGTGGAAGGTGGGTTGTTGTTGTTTTGAAAAAATCCAAAGTACGCGCGATACAGGTACGTCTCGAAAAATGTTTTCTTCACTATAACATTTTCAAGATTTAAATCACAAAGAAATTCATCCTGCCTTTACCTAGATCACTGCTCTCGTATACTCTCTCCTTTTCATACCAAATGCTTTGTAAACCTATATGGATGCCTGTTGATATTTTTCTTTCAAGAAAGGTCATGCTGTGATTACATGGGAGAGATTGCTTTTTAATAGACAACCCTGTTCACTAGGTTATTCTTTTAATCTTCCTAGCACGCGTTTGGTGAAATCCAATCCTTAGTATTTCAAGACGCGTTAAGGGCAATCTGCAATGCGCTACGTGTTCCAGCGGTAGCATGCGAGAATTCTTTTTATTCTCTATGCAAAATGAAGAGGACTCTGACGCGCTAGTGTTGAATTTAATACTGAATTTTTGGAATTTTTGCCTCATGTGTGGTGAAGTGGGATGTAACTAAATTTATTTTCTTTTTAAATCATTTTTGATCGAATGGAAACTTTTTGTAATAGTATATTTTCTGGCGAAATTTTGACCATGAAGTAATTTTTAAGGTTGTAATACTATAAGCACGGTTTTGTCGATGGGCATAACAAATACAAAAAAATGAGGTGATAACCTGTGATAACGTAATTTTAGAAGAGAAAATTTACAATAATACTTGGCTGTATAGAATTTTCTCCAAAAATTTCCCAATTTTAGCGTACGCATTACATTCAAAATGTAAGAAATATTATTGTAGTGTTCATTAGTCGCCATAATATCGATGAACATGAGAAAAACATTATACTAACACAAGCACACTAACTGTTATATACGAGGATTCGATTTTATCAATTAATTCTCATATAAATTATTGATCTAGTATTAATATAATATAGAAGTCTGTGGTAAAGGAGAAGTTTTTTATGACATAGTTGATGCCACTGAGGTCTAGCAAGTTTTTATAGGTACGATTTAAAGCAATTTCAGCATAAGCTGTTAAAGTACGTTAAAACCGATATGCTAGTCCGTCAGTTGTTTGAAAAAACCCTGTTAATTAAGCTATCTCACTGTTGGAAACGCAACTAGATACTTGAGTCACGTAGCTGCGTTAATGGGAATTTCAAACAACACTATGACGGAGTGTAATGATTAATTTTTAACGTTTTATGAATGTCCATTCACGGACCTAAATTTTGGAATACTGTACTTCATTTGTTTTATGTATTTATGAAAAAGGATACCGTAAAATTTACGTTAGTGTGAATCTCACGCCAGAAGTGAAATACGGATTACAACTGATACAAGCTGATTACCCTTAAATCGAAGCCAGCATTCAAAATTCTCCGGTTAAACAAACCATCGCTTTCATCATTTCTAGATTTGCGTGCAAGTGCAACACATGTACACAACATGTTTGGCGATAGCTGCCGAGCAATCCTTGCCCATGTAGTGTGAATGGCGTTGCGTAATGCCGATGGTTATGGGTTTAATCCCGATCCCTGATCGCGTTTTTTTTTTTTTTTTAATTGTTCGATCAAGTTTTTTTTACAAGTTTTTTTGTTATTTATTTATTTATTTTTAATATTCATTTCTACAATTCTTACGGAATTGAAATCGGAATTGCTCTTTTAAATAGGGGTTTGTCTGTTGTTAGAAATTTATGAGGTTACGTGCATCATGGTCCAATGTAACCCATTAATGAGTCTTTGGGTGATGTAGTCTCACCAGCTCTCAATTGTTGTGAATATTTTTCTTAATGGACAAAAAATTATTCTTTAATTACTCACTATCATGGTGTAGTTTTCCTAATTCAAATTTTCCAAATATTTTTCAACAAAAATCAGCGGCTGTTAATTTTAAAACTGTAAAAACTCAAAGCTTCACGTAAAGAGGCAATTATAACTGAAAGTATGACTGTGGAATATTGAAGTGAAATATTTTGGATCGAAGTCTTGCTCATTGAAATCTAGGTATTCGAGTTCAGCTGATGTCTTTGTAGGAAGATGTCAACTGCTAAGGCCATCCCTACCATTTTATCCCTCACTACTAAAAATAAAAAAGATCAAAAGCTTTTTGATTGTACTATAGAATCGTTAAATTTATGAAAAATTATCTGGTACGAAGTTATTGACAAATTTACGCGTCTACGCATCATAAAGAATACTCCTGTATGCAGTAAAAGTTTAGTGAGACGATAAAAATATTATACTGCATCCTCTTTAAAATTACGTAACTGCTTGTTTGCGTTCAATGACCCGTAAAAGGAAAAAATTCAACGAAAAACGGGAAATTTTTAACTGAATTCTTTCGCAAGAGATCGCAACTCACCAATTGAAATCGATTTCACAGTTCCAAAACTGTCATAATGGTTCGAGTATAGCAAAAGGGAAAAAAATCAAGCTATTCACACACAAATACTAAAACAAAACAAAAATATCCTTTAGAAAAACCCAATTAAATGAAAAATTTAAAACGAATCGTATTACAAAGCGGACGAATATTCGGTTTTTCCATGGCATATTTGTTTTATAGCGATAGGAATTTAAAATCGCGTTGTTTTTCTATTAGATGAAAAAATTTCGATTCGAATTAACGACTCGTTACAACTATGGAAACGATAAAAAAGCGTAATAAAAGTTTTACGAAACAAAGAAATAAAAACAATTATTTCGTCGCAGTCGCAGACTCGCCGATAGTTTTTCATTTCGCTGGGTGTACCGATGCAAAAGACGTTTCAGACAAGTAAATTTTGAATAATCGCGAACACCGACAAACCGAGAAAAAAAGACCAGTCATTTGCGAACAAGCACTTTCGTGAGGGTTCCTACGGTCTCAAAAATACCGCAGATTCGACCCGTAAAAATTCACGCAGAATTACGAAAATTAAATCCGCAACGTGAAATGTCTTTTAACCGTTTCGTTGAATCTAGAAATGAGAAAACGGTATAGCGTAAAGAAGCAGGCTAAATTTAGAAAACGTTTTTCTTCTACAATTTACAAAAGTTGATTTACAAAAAGACGCAAAAAAATCTAATTTCATCAACGTTAACCACGTTAGCGAGTTAATTGAAAAACCATTTTTCTTCAGTAGCAGGAGCCTCGCTTTATACGGCAAATCTGGAGGAAAAATGTAAGCAACCGTGCTGCATTACTAAAGCTGAGTTTGTAATGGAAGCATTTTTCAGGCTTGTGGATAATTCTGTTGATCCCTCCGTGAATATACCCATACTTACTATTGGGGATCTTATAACTACCTAAGTTAAGGAAGTACACCATGTATGATGCATCGATATTCGATGTTTTAATCGAATAATAAAAAATAAATCTTAGGGAAGAAGGGGACTATTTTTTTCATTTTATTCAAATATGCTATTGTCAGGGCAGCACTCTGAGTTCTGGCCACCATAGGCTCTCATCAGTACTGACGTTCGTTACCTGGGCCCTCCCAAGAAGAAAACTCTGCCAACTGCCAATGTAAAGTATATTTGAAAAAATAAAATCTTTGTGACAAATTTTCAAATCACAAACAAAACTTTAATAAAATTAAATTTTCATTAGGTGTTAATTTTTTTTCTGGCTTTCGCAGTAATAAAAGTTTCGACCACTTCTTCCCAGTTCAAATTTATTATGATGTCTAATTCGATGTGCAAAATAGATAATGACCCAACTTTTCTTGGCATAACATTGATCAAAGGTAATTTTTTACTCATTTCAAAGAGAAAAAACTTCTTTAACCCATTGCATTTGAAATCGGCATGCAGGTATAGATTTTTAGGACAATAAATACATTTGAAAATGTTAATAAAAGTTCTTTTTGACACTGATCCTTCAATTTTTTTATGTTTTCAGAATTTTTTTTTTTTTAATCTTTAATGTACTGTTTGTAACGTAAACATTCGTTAATCATAATGTCATTTAAATCAACTGTCGTTTTTGAGCATCCATTTCCCAACCTAATTTCATTTCAAGTAGATGCAAAAAAAATATATAATATTATATAAATGAATCATCACGTTTACCAAGTCAAATTTCTTATAATAAACCCAATACTTACGATTTATGATTAAAATTCAGCATCTAGTAAAGTGTAAAGAAACGCATGGAAACAAATGGAAAACAAGCATTAAAATGTTTTTGCTTGCGCAGTTTCGTTCTAATCAAAATTTCGTTCAGTATTCGTCCATAAACCACTTATAAGTAGCACGTGTTTTTACATTTTAAAGATATGAGTCGAGCTGGTGAACAAAACAATTTTTTTGTTCTGTTTTATTCTTTCGTTCAAGAGAATATCAATTTTATCCTTCTGTTCTGGTTTTGTTCAGGTTAATTTGTTCTGTTCTGTTTCGTTCCATTCCATTCCATCCTGTTTTCTTCCGTTTTGTTCTGTTTCATTTTATTCTGTTTTGTTCTGTTCCATTCCATTCTATTTTATTTCATTCCAGTTTGTTCTATTTTGTTCCATTTTGTTCCGTTTTGTTTTGTCCTATTACATTCCATCCTGTTCTGTTCATTTTGTTCATTGCTACTGAGAAATTTCGAGAAAGAATCAAAACATTTTCTTTATAAACAACTAGAAATATGAAAATTTGTGTAATTACGCATTTACGCAATTAAAAATCAAAACTTTAAATTTTGTTGATGTCATCATAAGCTATAAAAAAAAAGGAAAGACGCCGTGATATTACAGTATTCATGAAGACGAAAAAACTGATCTATTCAGTTCCATTCGCCTTTGTTCTCTTCTTGATTTTTTTATTCTGTTCGTTCTGTTTTGTTCGTTTTGTTCTGTTCTGTCCTGTTCTGTTTTGTTCTACTCTATTCTGTTCCGTTCTGTCCCATTTTGTTCTGTTTAGTTCCGTTCCAGGTTATTTTGTTCTGTCCTGTTTATCCTTTATTGTAAACAAAAATTTTTATAATGTTCTCTTCTGTTCATATTGATCAGTGCTAAAAGGAATGTGTCATTACGTCACATTTACATGTATTCATCCCCACTCGTTTTGCTTCATGACCATATTGTGACCAGAACATCATAAATATTAGACAAGCTTGTAAAACGTTGCGTTTGCGCAACGTAAAATTTTTTAATTTTCTTTTAGATTTTTTTTTTTTTGAAAGTAAGTAGGTTTTCTTGCCGCCCCTAAATTCTGCGCTATTGACCCCAGCCTACTGTGCCTATTGGCTAATAGGGACCTCTGAATTGTGTATCATACGTTTTTGTAAATACGCTTTAAAACGAAAGAATGACGTTCATTGCGGACTTTGTTTATCAAATTTGAGTTTTTCGGAATTTTTAAGCTTAGCTCTAATCGTTATGTAGGATTGTAATGATGGGATAATATACTTGTCTCTAGTTATAATATGAGCTTATATTTATCAAATTTGAGATATTTTTATTCTGCTTTAGTCCTTCTTGAAATTTTTACCATTCATCATTTTGGATCCATTTTGAGCCACATTCGAGAGGTCATATTTTGTTCATCATGCATGACATCTAGGTATTAAATTTTCATGCTATAGGACTTTTCAAAACCATCTCAAAATTGGAGTAAAGCATTAGTTTAGGTTTAATCAAAAATGTGAGAAAGATATGTCCGGATCCAAAGTGGATAGACTTACTAAAACAGATGTAATAGCAAAAAAAAATATTTTTCTTGTTTATATTGACTTAATCGCATATGGAAAGCTTAGGGTAGGGTGACTTCCATATGTTCAACATGAAGTTTCAAAAGTTTTGGTGACCAAAGTGAAGTACTGTTACCTGATACCTGTTTCATCAAGTCTATCTCCATTGCTCTAAATTTTCATAAGAACAATCTTTGACCAAATTTTGAATGACTTTCATCCACATATTTTTGCACTACCAGGTGGAGCGAAAATATAATTTCTACCAAAGATCTAAAAAGCAGTGATATGGAGTCTTCCCTTTCTCCACTTTTCGTTACCAAATTAGGTAGGCTGTAATAGATATTGTTTGTATCGAAAACTCATCTAATAAGCTTTGCACGGCGCCGAAGAGAAAATGAGAAAGTAGCATTACAGGAATGCGCCAAGTACCCGTGAGAGGTGGCGAACAATCTTAACGTACGGCGAGGGTAGAATTCAGATTTTTGAAGCCGTTTTTCGTTGCCCCATGCGGCAGATAAACCATAAATGTTTAATAGCGCAATTACCCGGCAGCGAAAATGCCCTGTACTCGGCATCGAGTCTCGTCGTCCGGAAATGTTTTTCTCTAAATTCGATGCCGTAAAATTTCACCCCGTCCGGTACCCCTGTCCGGGAAAGCTGGTTCATAGTTATAACTCGCATTTATTTCCCTTCTAATTAAATTGCTTTCCAATTACGTCCTCTCCCTGTTCCGGACATCATCAACCACGCCTTTTTCGCTTCCCTTTAACGTTCTCCCAGTCTGGTTTCCATCTTCTATACTCGCAAACGGGGTTGGTTTTCCTATAGTAGCGATTTTCGTGTTATCGCGTTACTCCTTCAATTACAGATTCGTCGATGAATTTTGTGTCTTCACCCTTCTCCTCGGCGAGGCGAATTTCCTCGAAAATTCTCTCGCAGACGGGTCCATAATTAAAAGTCTACTGTTGTTAATTTAGCAGAAAAATTCGCCATCGGTCGATGTTATAATTAAAGTAATTGCGGTCGATTGTAGCGATTCTTTGTTTTGTGGTGCGCGAAAACGACCTATTCTCGCCTTTTTCTCGTGTTTATACGAAAAGGACGTAGGAAAAATAAATTCGCTAAGTTTTCGTTTTCATAACGAGTTATCTCCGTGGGGTTTTAATTTTCATTTCGAGCCTGAAAAGTTTTCCGTATGAATTTCCAACGTCATCTTGTCACGCGTTCGCGGTGCTCGCGACTTA
This sequence comes from Phenacoccus solenopsis, assembly GCA_009761765.1. Taxonomy (NCBI): domain Eukaryota; kingdom Metazoa; phylum Arthropoda; class Insecta; order Hemiptera; family Pseudococcidae; genus Phenacoccus; species Phenacoccus solenopsis. Next base: position 16,745,854 of record CM019754.1, read on the forward strand.
CGCAGGGCGAGGCGGGTACGAAGGATTGTTTTTAAACTCCCTTTAAATTATCGGTTTAATAATTTTAAATCTCGTTTAATCGTCTGCTATCGGTTCGACGATCACAGGGATTAAAACCCTTTTCGATACGGCTCGGTATAAATTTTCTTCGGGCTATTTATAAACAGATAGGAGATTTAATTGATATAAATTATTCGCCATTTATACAAATGTGGTGATACAGGGTTTAATTAATGAACGGAGATTAAATAGGCGAAGAATGCGGACCGCCTTTACGTTTACGATACTCGAGACGGAATTCAATGAAGTAAATTTCTGTCGCTAAATCTGTCGTATTCTGAGGTATATAATTTTTTTCACGCTTTCGCACTCCTTTCTTCATTTACCAGTCGGTTTCACGTTACATCTCATCAATCACTTTTTTATACGCGTTCGATGCACGTATTGTTGGCTTCGATGTGAAGTCCACGCGTTCACTTCACAGTCACAATGCCAATCACTTACAAGGTATGAACACAAATCATCTCATCTTTGGAAATTTTAATTCAGTCGAATAAATCCATTATACCAATGAAAAAGCATCTAATATAGCAACTTTACTGCCATTTTCTGTGATAAATATCTTATCTTGTCGTCTTCGATCTTCAGCGTTGCCTTTTTAAACTTTTGTTGCATATTTAGGCCTCAAGCGATAATTCAACGAAGTACTTGGGATGTTGGAATATCGTTTGATTTCATTACTTACCCTTTTTATAATGTTAATCGAAATTATGATTGGGGAATAATCGACTTGTTCGCTCGAACAACCCTCAAGATGTATTTTTTATTCGTTTTAACCGGGAGATGACGGAATAAAAAAAAGCAATGTTCTTCGTGTAGTTTTATGTTTAATAGATGAGATTTAATATAGTTACCGAACCGCACTGTTGGGAATATTACCTTGTGAAACGGCTCGTATATGTATGATTCACTATGGTGAAAATTATTTATGACTTCGGAGACTATACGAGCACCTTTACCGCGTTGCGAAGATTCGTTCCTGGGATGTTACTGTAGTTCAGCTTACAAGGATTGTTTTACCGATAATTTTTATAATGAGATTGTATGTATTGGTGCAACCTGTTTGTATTGTTCTGTGCCATTTTGTATGATTTTTATTTGTACTGCGTTCTCTGATTTTGAATCATTGGTTGCTTATTATTTCCTTTAAGTTTAACATACTTAGCTTCATTTTTCTCTTAGGTATCATGTGTACCATACTATATTACTTCTTATCATTTAGTATCATTGGTATTCCGTGGTATATCCTTCCAATTTTTATGATAGTACTTTCTTATTTCGAGAACAAAAGAATTACGATGTCTTCAATAATTTCTCAGCACCAGATTTTGATATTAACCCTCAATAGATGGATTAAAAATTTATCTAATTCAATTAAATTAATGAAGAAAATTAAAATTATCGGGGTATTTTCAGATGTTAAATTAAATAAAAAATAATATTTTTATTATTCATAATATTCACATAAAAAGTGCACATAATACAAAAAAAAATTATAAATTCAATGTTATAGTTAAATTTCTCCTTTATATCTATGAAAAATAATTAAATAGATTAAAATATCTAAATTTATTTTATAATTTAAAATAACAAAATTAATTGTATTTATATAAATAATTGATGAATTATCAGTCATTGATTTGATATCAAAATTTAAAAAATTTAATAATCTAAAAATTAGGTGAGGTGGATGGAGGGAGGTAAATGAGTGAGTGTTGAAATAGAACGTTTAAATGATACGGAAACGCTGTTGGAAATTTTTTCCTTTTTAACGGCCTAAATGGTTAATAATGAACCAAGGCATTATGTAAACGACATTATTCCAATAATAAACTCATACTAAGGAGTGAAGCTTCGTTTTCTGAATTTTTTTTTCAGCATAATTACTTTTATTACATATCAATACTATATACATAGCAACAGACTGATAACGTGCAAGGCATTATTAGAGCCACAAGATATTTGCAACTTATTTCAGAAACATTTTCGTGCCCCCCCCCTCCTTCTTTAGGTGTAGATACTGCAACTTGAGGGTTAAAGGTATCTGAAAATGGATTTGAAACGTGAGAAAAACTGTGTTGAGGTGAAATTATACTTTAAAATATTTTCTCTTCTAATTTAAGTTATCAAAAAAAATTATATCGTTTCATTTTGAAGTTTCGATGTTTTATTTATTTATTTTTTGATAACACTTAGCCTGAGAGAGATATATCGGACAAAGACATTTATTCGGACTAGTTCCTATAAAAGGTTTCCCTACATACAGCCCTTGTGTTACGTGCTATAACGTGAAATATGTTCCTTCGCTGCGTTTTTTGTAATTATCTTGCGAAATATTGTGTTTTCCGAAAAAGTAGTTATTACAAAAAATATTCCCCATAAAATTCTAAATCGAAATAGTTATTATTATTTTTTTCATAAAACTCGTTTTAATCCCATAAAATTACGATTTTTATGAAGTAATATTTCGTGCGCTCCTACATTCGATTATTTAGGCTGCTGCAACGTAAATTTAATTCCACTTGATCGGAATATTAAAAACAATCTGATGATTGATTCTTAATCTAAAGCCTATGAGGAATAAATTTATATTGGGTGCTATTTTTTTAGCCCCCTCTCCTACTCAAGATGCATCCCTTTTTCTGAAATGTTGTAACCTTTGACCATGTAACATGGACTAATTTACCTTATCTGCCTGCAGCAAAAACGACACCGATATGCATAGTTATAGCGTGACAGAAGTTATACTGCGCATGCGCCAAGTAGTGTTATCGCTGTGATATTAAATAATTGATCACAATATTCCAAAGAAGATCCAACCATTTATCAACATTATATCATCATTATCAATCATGTTGTATTTCTTTGTTTTCGTCATTTCGCGCTTGCGCAGTATGAATTCTCATTACGCTTAAGTTACGCATCTTGACTGTTTTCGTAACATTGGTTCATCAGTTTATGCTATATGGTCGAAGGTTGTAACTCTGGTTCCCTTCTGATTTCAATTCTTTTTCAATGCAAATGATAGCTATAAATGTTGCATGTTTTTTATTTCTTATGAAAATTTCCAAAAACGAAATACCGAAACATCAAATTTCAAGAACATAGGTGTCCGTGAAAAAATGTAGAAAATTACTTTCTCTTTTGAATGATGTATGATGTATGAAGCGATAAGATTGCATTGCAAAAAAATCAATATTTTCAAAATTTATCTCAAAATTTCGAAGTCCTCTAAGGCAAACCTGTTTCCATCTTAAATTTTTCGCAATAACATACCGAGATGAGCTAACGAATAAAGAAAACTATTCTTCTATGTGCATTAGAATGGTAGGGGGTATTTTTTGGTGCTGTCAACTTTCAAAAAAAATCGAATATTGTATTTTTGAAAAAATATTCGATTTGAATGATATTTAAATATTAGCCATGCTGAAAATCTATATCAAAACGATTATTCGAAGCGGATTGAATATTCGAAGTGAATAGAATTTTCTAAGCAAATTTTTTAACTAGTACTCGAAAATAAAGAATCACGAATTCGATTCTTCGATTCGAGTTGACAACTCTAGTACTCTTCTCGAATATTTTCGAGCTTTGCTCAATTCCATCATCTATTCATCATACGAGGTTCTAGGTAGATGCTTTGTAAATTTCTTTCAGGTAATTAGACGACACTAGAAGTTCGCCACAGGTACTTTGTAACAAAAAACTTCATTCGAACGTGAATCGTATCAACGTCGAGTAACCTTGGGACATATAAACGCCTCGTGTAGCTACAACTTCCCATAAATTTCAAATTGACGTGGAAAATGCGTCAGAACTTGATTTCAGTCAACAATCAAAGTTATGAGTCATTGTCAGCACCTGTTATTGCGTTTCTTCGCCAACGTAAGCATTCTAGAAACTTCGTAGCAAAAAAACAATCGTGAAAAATGCGTATTCGTGGCATATTATTCGAGAAAATTCTACCACCAAGAAAAAGGAAAATGGTTAAAATTGCCTTGTCCATGATGCACTAGCACTAGGTGGCGAATTTAGGAACCTCGAAACGATTATTTATGCTAGAATGGAGTTAGACGGGCACACGTGCACTTCGCACGGCGCGGCCGATTACATTTCTACTTGGGCATTATCATTTTGATGTGTATATGTTTTCGAAGTCTCTGAATTGAAATTGATATCAGTTTTTGCATTCAGTCCCTCTAAGAGCCTTAAACACCGAAATTTTAGGAAATTGAGCTTGAAATGAAACCATAGCAATTATTGGTATTCACGAGTCAAGAATCAATTTTTCTCTCGAGTAGTGAACGAAATTTTTTCTAAATGCGGGAGAAAAGCGCTCGTTTGAGACCCGAGCGATTAGCGAGTGGGAGGTAAAGTAGCGTTTTCCTCCCGCAACTATGAAAAATATTTTATTTCAATATTCAAAATCTGTGAACGAATGAATTTCAAACATTTTGTGCTTATTTCAAAGCTGTAGGTACAATGAACTTTTCAAAATGAATTTCAATTCTTTCCGTTTTTGTAACAAAGAATCTTAATAAAATTAACTTGAGAAAAGTTTTTTACCTCGAAAATGATGTCAAGTCCGAAAAAAAAACAAAAGTAGGTGAATGAATAGGGGAAGAAAAATTTATTAAGAAAAGTATCATCCGAAAAATTGTTGGTTCGTGAATTTTGGACTTCAATTTTTTGCTATATACCTAGTCAAGGATTTCAACTTATATTTCTGAAAATGTTTTTCTTCTTTTTTTGAAAGTTTATTTTTATGCCTTTTGATTTTGAAATTTGTAATAGCTGAACTTATGGTAGATCGTAACAACTATCTGTTTTTTTTATCTCAACAAAAAATCTCGCTCAACAGAACCACATTTAAAAGAAAAAAAATGAGAAAATGTAGGAAGAGGAAAAAATTCTCAACCAAAATTTAAGGATTTTAAAAGTATATTTACTGTCTAAAATATCAAACATCCATTCCATACTCAGAAAAAAGTAGACATTTTTTTGATACGCCATTAAGTATTCAAGTACTTTAGAAAAGAATTAATCTCGATTGACCTAGAAAACATTCGGTATATCTACGACCATAATTCATCTCGCTAAATGACAGTTTGGTAGGAAAAAAGTACGAAAACCCACGAAAAGCACCTACTTCTTTTTCGCTGCACGCGATTTCGAAGGTTCGATAACAACGCGACGCCAACTTACGAGAAGCTATCTTTTGCGAAATGCGCTTCGGGATATAGTAAAGTCATGATCTGGATTAAAAGTACCTCTGCGAGTTTCGTAAATATCACGTTTAATACGTCGTAAGCCAAACTTGAAGATGATAAATTTCAATTTAAAATTATTTCCACGAAGAAGAAGGTTGGAGAATAGTGATACAAGAGATGATTGAGAATTGACTACATGCAAGTGGAAAACGAAATCCATTTACATTGTTGAACAAATATTATTACTCATTGAAAAGTTGAAACAGCTAACCAATGAAATAACATTAACGATACGGGTAAAAGTCATGAAAAATGGCATTCATGTCTTTAGAATCTTATACAGAGAATTTTGCATGTGATCACAACAGAATGAGGCTAATAAAGTTCACCGTAAAACAATAAAATAACGATAAACATTTGCTCATTCCTATTAGTTTTTGTAGCTCAGAAATTGACTTTATCGAGTGTTTTGAGAAAGTAAAATTTGTCACGTACAAAATGCACTCGGGGAAGGACTCTTTCAGAATGTTGAAATTTCCACCTTGAGTTGGGAGGCCAAAAACTGGGTCTGTGAATACTTACGAAGTATTCCTAAACCACCGTAAGACCTTTGTCTATACAGCAAATGGACCGCTCGAACTCCATTCCTATGATGGTTAGAATTTCTGCCAATATTATGTGGACTACTAGTGTTTATTTTCTCCCCTCAGTTCTCTTCTGTTCCCGCCAACGTCCAAGTTCATTAACGTAGCTATCACATTAACAGTGGCCGCGCATGCGCAAATCCATTTATGGAATATTGTTAATTAATTACCCTGGTAGACAAATTTTCTGCACATCGAGCGGTCCATATACTATATAGTCAAAGGGCAGGACTAACTCAGAAAATTGTCGTAAGCTGGCTAACTCCATTTACCATAACTACCTGGCTTATATTTATTTTACTTCATTATATTTTACGAATATCCAAGTGACCTTTTCACAGCCAGTCTAGCCAATTACGAGAAGGTACTTTAAACCTATATGATACTAAACTGAAAATATATAATTCATACATTAGGTTACCTATCCCCAATCCTCCCATCCCAACATAACCCATCTCAAACTAAACTAAATTGTGAAATCTGGGTATGACTCTTCAAGTTTTATGTAATTTGATATGAAGCCCCCTATGTAAGTTGTTTGTAATTGAGCTTTTTTTCAGTCCTCTGGAACTTAAAATGCGCAAGAAATTTGATTGCAGTTAAGCTCCATCATCAAAAAAAAAATGAGAATTACCCATCCTACTACTCAAATATGTTTGTTTGAATGGAATATTTTTTCATTATTATTTTTTTCTTAAATCAAAGATGATTTTATGAGTTGAGAAATTTTATGATTAAAATTCAAAAATAGTAATAATAATGTAAACACTCATCTTTCAATACGCCCATGACTTAGTTGTGGTAAATGGTGTTAACAAAAAAAAAAAAAAAAAAAAAAAAACGTAAGCAGGCATACCGCATTACTGGAGCTGAGTTCTTGATTGAGGATTGTTCAGGTTTGCAAATAAAGCTACTAAGCCATTCATGTCTATAGACCACACCCAATACCAAGTGTGAAAACCCCTGTCCTTTCCTTTCCAAAATCACTTAAGAAAATGAATTTAGAAGAAACTATTTCTTGTCATGCAATAATCATTATGAACGCATACATATTTTTCTAATTGTAGCTACTTATCCTCAAATTGTTAAGATCCACCATTTTGGATTCATTTTGACCAAAATTTAAGAGGTCATATTCTGGTCATCAAGTAATCCCAATCACGATATTTTATCTTTATGGGTCGATTTGATGAAGAGATATGGGAGATGCATGAAATTTAATATAGTAATTTCCCCTCCAAACCCCGTTTTTTGCTGTAACTCCCTCCAAAATTCACTTAAGGAGCTAAAATCAGAATAGGTTAGTCATTTGGGCTGATTTTATCATATGACACGACAATAGGAAGTTTTCGATCTTTTCTGTATCCCACCACATTTTGAGGTGTATAGACCCTCCTCCCCTTCATCATCATGTATGGAGGTAAATTGGGGTACTATATACCTCTTATCCCCAATAATCATATGAATTCATATTAATTACATTTTTACTAATTTAAAGCGCCTCAAATTCTACTCAAATTTTGATAATCCGCCATTTTGGATCGATTTTGACTCAAATTCAAAAGATTATATTCTGGTCACCAGGTCACTCCACATGCAAAATTTGACCTTTCTAGATTAATATAGTGAAGATGTATGGAAGATTCCAGAAATTTCATGACTCAAAACTTCTTCAAAAAGCTTTTTTTTTGCTTTAACTCCCCTCTAAATCCATGTAAGTAGCTGTAACTTGGATATGTTAAAATCCGTGACTTATTCTTTCGTATGAGACTAAAAACGAAAAATTTGAGCTATTTGCCCTTTCTCCAGCTTCCCTCAAAATTTGAGTGGCTCCCCAATGTAAGTGAATTGAAGAAACAACATAGTATTTTTTTTGCATTTTTAAGAAGAGTCTTTGGGAAAAAATGTTTTTATATTTATACAGGGTGTTCCGAGAGTGGCCAGTCAAACTTTGTCATTAGGTAGTATGCGATGAGGTGAATAAAAAATGTAATATACATATATAGCCTATCGTGAAAATTTCAGGCGCTGGCACGAGATGAAGTTAATCAAATAAAGTTATGTTCCTTCGATTTAGGATAGGAAAATAACGCTGCACAACAGTTGAGGAAATAAATAAATGTTGCGCCCAAAAAATGGTCATTATGAATGTTATTTGCCTAGCCTACAATCGAAGGAACATAACTTCATTTGATTAACTCAATCTCGTGCCAGCGCCTGCAATTTTTACAATAGGCTATATATGTATATAACATTTTTTATTCCCCTCATCGCATGCTACCTAATGACGAAGTTTGACTGGCCGCTACTGGAACACCTTGTATTATACATACCAGAAAGTTGGACATTTGCGAAATAATTACAAATGGTCTAAAACAAAGATTTGAAGACTTGACCCTCCTTCGACTTTTCTTCCTAAATCAGGTAGGCTGTAATAGCTATCTTTTTTATTGATAAGATCTCAGCTCAATAGCTAAAACAACTAGTTTCTTCCTTTACAAACCCATGGAGCGCTTGCAACTAAAAAAAAATATGTATATACGACAATTTAGTACGGAGCCGAAGTATACGTAAATTTCACTCTGTACGCTACTTTTATTTTAGCAATTTGAATATCGCCATTTTGCGACAATTATACGCGTCATTTACCTACAGTTTTTTTGACGTAATACACGAACATGCAATTACGACCTAATAACGACGAAATTAGTATCGTAATTTGATCGTTTTTTTGACGTTATTACCTGCGGTAATTGCTAGAAGAAAAAAAACGAATAATTTTTAATAGTAATTTTGTCGTTATTTAGTCGTAATTACGCATTTATGTGTTGAAGTGAAAAAAAAAGACAGAAATTAGTAGCTACCGTGAAATAAACGTACAGAGCGAAATATACCTATCTACTATTCTGCAAGTCGATGTATCGTCGCCGCATGTGCTTCACTCAAGTGTTTCCATATCATTGCTATATAATTATGTGGCTGGCTAGCTTAATATAGGAGCGGATTGCTCGTACGTTAATAAAATTTAAAATGCCTTCTTATAACGCGTTTTCGTTTTCTTATAATGGACTTATTATACTCGACGAGCATATCCGGGAGATTTGAGTTTATATAAAATAAATTGCGCCGGAGGTATAAAGGAAAAAAATAACATCAAAAAGTTTAAAACTAAATAAGTTCGAAACTAGAAAAAAATTCTCTCTTCGTTGAGGTATAACAGGAACATGGTAAAAACAAAACAGCTGAAAAAAAAATTCAAGTCGCTTTTAAAAAGACTCTTCGCGAGCCAATTTATTATTAAATTAAGTTTATCGATTTTATTTGTTGGCGAAAAAAAAAATTAAAATTATTCCCATCGTACGGCGAAAATTAATTAATCGAAAAAGTAGAGAAAATCGTCGGCTTCGCTTACAAAAGGACTCGAAAATGCGAAAAAATCTCCGCAATGCCTGCGACGCTAGCTCGGTAGTGTACTCAAGAGGGTCGTTAATGTTTTCGTGAACGAACTTATTAAGTTTGCGTATTCGTGACAAAACGTCAACAACGTAAACGATTAAAAAAAACGAACTCTTTTGTAATTACCATCGATATGGAAGATATGGCGAAGGTTCACGTGAACGAGTTCATTTTTACGAGTGGCGCGAAATTAGCTTTGCCATTGGATTCTATGTTTATCTATGGCCACGTGTCAGTATTGAGTTAATTTTTTACAGTGCTAGGGTGTGATTTTTTTGGTAGAGAAATTGATGTTATTACTACATTGTAGGTTGTTTTGGGAAAATAAATTATGCGAGATTCGATGTTTACTTTTTTTTAATCGTTTTGAATACCTTGATTTAGAATTTTACACGTTTAATTAGCGAATCCAATTTAAACGGTTTTATTAATTCGAACGATACCAATTCCAAGGACAGCAGAGTAGATGTACACGTAGATCGATGATCTCACGTTGGTGATGCGGCTTCTTAGTGTTGGTATTAAATTAACAACGCCTGGGGTCCACCTATTGTTCTTATATCAGCGAATTAGATTAGCGTCGAAATGAAGTGGTCATTATACGAGGTTATGTACAGCGGAGACATCAAGTATTAAAGGCGCGTCTAATTCAGACCGCAACGTTAATCGGATTAAGCAATGACATTATCGCCATTTGTCGGGTCACCGTGAGCCCGTGACAGCGTGACCGAGTAGATTGTGCGCGCCATTCGACAAACGAGATGCGTTAATTTAAACGTTCCGGTGTGGCAAAAGTTGCAAAAATGTGGTCGTTGGTGGCGATCGCGAACCTTTTACCAATGATGGACTTGTTGGCGTTCGTGTAATAATTCACGAAATTATGGATACCGAGGTGACTTAGAGCGGGGCAATAGAAATAGTAATAATCTCGCATTACAAAAGAACCCTTCAGGGATAACATTGTCGAACGATGATGAATTTATGAAAAGACAACAATGACTCAGACGGGGCTCGGTTGGCGCATTTGGCGGAGAAGAAACCCTTTTATAATGAGACCACTGTTAACAATGCGTTTCGGCGGAACGTCGCAGTCAACAGAATGTAATCTACTTGTGGGCGCATTTGGAGTCGTTGATTTTTGCGGTATTGTATGAACGCGATACACCGCGCAATATTATTCAATCGTTGAGTAAACAGCCCCCGTGTATGGTACCCCGGCAGCATCGGAATTGGAAACTGGGGTCTTAAGTTGATGGAATTTTCCGCCTATGAAAGAATTTTCATCGCATAGGGAGAGAGAAGAAAAAACCGAGTTTTGATTGAATACAAACATTCCCACCCTCCCATGTCCTTCAAATCGAGTCACGATAAGATTGCCCTTGGTGGTTATAAAGCATACCTAGTTATAATGTTATTAGCGTTTCGCTACTTTCTTTTTAATTTTAATTTTCAATTTGTTTTTTGTTGCCTGTTTAGGTAAGTGTAAACGGAAGTACCTACGTTCAGTTCGTGTCGGCGCGAAGAAAAACGGACCCAGTATACGAGTGAGTTGTTTTTTCGTGCTCGCTTGGCTCCATTCGCGGATAGTAAATTGAAAAAAATGTGATACTTTTTTAACATTACGAATGGTAATGCGAATGCTCGTACAATTTTTATTCTTCTCGCTGGTATTCTCATTCTTTCGAGCGTTCCCTTCGTTCCACCTGTCCTTTGGGCGACGCGGATCGAATAAATGATGCATAAGGTTTTATATTGCCTCGCTGTGATGTAGTAGGGGAGATGTGATGTAGATTGTAGGTACAGTTTTCAACATACAGTGTCATCAATAAACTACATAAACGATGGAAATCCTATTCTCGGGTTGTTGGGGTTTCCAATTTTCCAAGGGTTTTTGTGATGCAGACTTCAATCTTTTTTACGAGATTCATGGTTTCTGATCACGAATAGACTATTGTAGCTTTCAGCGAGTTTCCAATTCGAACTCCACTGATGGAGAAGGGTCAAGAAGAGAATATGCAAAAAATTTCAAAGGAAAAAATATCTTGGTATTTTTTATCTTCTCAGTTATTTTATTCGTTGCTGATTTTTATTGTTACTTTTCGAAGAGTATATTCACTTTTTTGTGACTTAGCAATTCTTCAATAGAAAATATTGAATTTTTACAAGCTTAGATTATGATTTAAGAGTCCATGAATTTCTATATTATTTTATTTAGTCTTTCAAGGTCTTAAAAAGTCAATATTTGGATATCTCAACCAGTTCAGAATGCTTACGAGGTCAAATTATAGTGACGTCAAATTCTAACAAGGTTAAATTCCAGCGAATCAAATTAATTGACAAGATTTGTGAATTTGAACCAGAATTCTTATGGAAAAAAGTTCCTCATCGGTAGAAATTTCTGAATGGTTGAAACGTAACGATGTCAAATTCCAATCTATACGTGTAAACGTTTTATAAAATTAAATCAACTTGTTCTTCATGTTCTCTAGGATTGCCCAATTGTTATACTTTATTCTCTGACACCGATTTGAACTTCCACCGACCCTTACTTCAACCGACCTTTCTCCACCTTCTTCTGGATAGCTATTGGACTACTGTATCTCTTTTGCTCCATTTCATTCAAAATACAGGTCTGTTCAATTCAAATTACCTTTATGGCATGCCAGTAGTGAAGTTAGTATACATACCTGTTAGGCTGGAGTGCCCCCTTTGCCCCTTCCTTTCACCAGCCTTGTCTCCATGGCAAGTTAAAAAAAGAAATGAGACTGAATTGCACATCGAGATAAATTTCTGATAAATTGAAAACTTATAATGATGTCATATTCCATTCTTGCTATCCAGGTAACTGAAAGAGTCTTTTAGATCAATTAAAGATTTACACGAGCTAGAATCGATTTAATTTTTTTAAATCGGTGATGATGGCAGAAAAATCTGTGACATGGCCTTGATTGTAGGTTTAGAATATCCTTCAAGGTCATTTATTTACATACATAGATAGCAAAATTCAAAAATCTCATTTTTTTTTATTCCAAAAATTAGAACAAAAAATAAAAAATTTTTACTTGCAGCAGCAATTGAATTTTATTACTCAAAGATGAAAAAGAAATATCAGCTGCAATTTTTTACATTACACAGTTTTCTTTCAAAGGTTCAGATCTTCAGGATTACAATATTTCACTCATTAATTTCTAGAAATGATTGATGAATATGCTTACAGTGTGAGCTTGATTGTCATACACTACAATTTCTGTATTTCAGGTCATTCAAAAATGTTCAAAAGATATTATGTTTTCAGTTAGCATTAATTAGCATTTCATTTAATTTGGCACTGAATGCAAAATGAAATCAGCAATATTAAGAGGCAGTTGAAATTGAGATGTCAACATTCAAACTCAATCAAAATTCTGTCATTCGAACTCAGATTTATAATCGATATTTACTCAGCACTTGATTTATTAGGTGTTGAAAAATGATGTACTGCTTCTCGCAGCTACTCGTAGATAAAGTGTTGCGTGGATTACTACATAAAGTCGAATCTGTTTCATAGCAATTAACAACTATTTACCGCTTATGGGAATCGGAACTGCGGATGTCCGATGGATACTGACACCTTATCTTGCCTCTTCTATCAGTGATTGTGTTAATCACATACTATTGGTTTCGTGTTTTTTTGGCTGAGTTTTTAACAAAACGATAGCTATTACAGCCTACCTGATTTGGGAAGGGAAGGTCGGGGGAGGGTGGGGTCTTCAAATCTTTGCGTTTCAGACCATTTGTAATCATCTGGCAAATGTCCAACTTTTTGGTATATATATATATATTTTTTTTTTCCCCCACGCATAGCGCCGGCGAGTATTCATAAAATTCGCTCAAAATTTGGTGAGAGACTCTTCTTGAAAATGCGCAAAAATAGTTTTTTTGTTTTTTCGATAAATTTCAAAATGGCGGATCACTCAAATTTTGAGGGGCTGGAGAGGAGGTGAATAGCTCAAATTTTTCGTTTTTGATTCATATGAAAGAGTGAATCACGGACACTAACATATCCAAATTTCAGCTTCCTAAGTGCATATTGAGAGGAGTTAGATCAAAAAACGGCTTTTTGAGGAAGTTTTGAGTCATGAAATTTCTTGAATCTTCCATATCTCCCCACCAAATCAAGTTAAAGAGGTCAAATTTTGTGTGTGAGGTTAGTTGGTGACTACAATATGACCTCTTGAATTTGGATCAAAATGGATCAAAATGGCGGATTATCAAAATTTTGAGTAGAGCTTGAGGAGCCTCAAGTTGGTAAAAATGTAATTAATATGAATTCATATGGTTATTGGGGATAAGTTGTATACTATATCCCGAATTCACTTCCATACATGATGTTGGAGGGGGAAGGCGGGGTTATCAACCTAAAATAGTGGTGGGGGTACAGGAGGGTCGAAAATTTTTTATTGCTGTGTCATATGATAAAATGAGCCCAAGTGACAAACGTATTTTGATTTTAGCTTCCTCAGTGATTTTGGAGGGGAGTTAGAGCAAAAAACGGCTTTTGGAGGGGAAATTGCTGCAGGAAATTTCATGAATCTTCCATATCTCATCACCAAATCGGCCTAGAATGGTCAAACTTTGTGTGTAGGATTAGTTTGTGACCAGAATATAACCTCTTAAATTTGAGTCAAAATGGATCCAAAATGGCGGATTATCAAGATTTGAAGATAATTTGAGCACCCTCAAATAGTTATAATTTGAGAAATATGTGTTCACATGATTATTTCATGGCAAGAAATACTACATTTGTGCCAAATTCAACTTCGTAAGTGTTTTTGGAAAGGATAGGGTAGGGGTTTTCAGACTTGGTATTGGGTGTGGCCTGTAGTGATGAACGGTTAAGCAAGGTTATTACTAAATCAAAACAAGCCCCAGTTAAAAACTCAGCTCCAGTAATGCGGCATGGCTGCTTACGTTTTTTTTTTCTTTACCACGGAAGTACAACATTATCGTCAAATTTAAGGAAAGATAAATGAATAAAATTTTATGTAGGATGAGATGTTATTCAACATATACATATGCAATGCTGTGCCGTTTGAAATTTGAAAGCAGATTCCGAAATCGCTCTCTGAAGATGGTCAACTCGAAAAAATTGTTTTTTGAGTTATATCACTGTTGCATCCGAAGTGGCATATATGTATTTCAATAGTTATTCACTTTGACTATATACTAGATGGACCGAGTTACGTGTAGGAAAACTGCGGTGAAACATTACATGCATCCGAGTCGGAACACTCGTTGCGACTTCACATGTTGCGCATGCCTGAAGTCCGTTATCACATTCATGTTATTCTGATTTTAAGCAGTACTATCGATGTCCCTTTGCCGCACTATTAGCGGGAAATAAATTTGCGCATGCGCATTTTGAATTTAGCCTCGAGTGTTCTGAGAAAATCTGTGTAATGTATCACCGTTTTTGGGTTGGCATTTGCTTGTTGCTAGCTCGGTCCATCTAGTATATAGTCAAAGGTTATTCAGAATCTCATACGTTTCTCTCATTTGCTCAGTTAAAGGATGAGTGCAGTCTATAAATCTAGCCCTCAAAATTCTAATGCGATTGAAATCTGTTCGCTCAAAATCTCTGTAAAATAAAGATGCTGAATTTATGTAACTCCATGCATTTTTTTTTCTCGGATTATTATTATTATTTTTTCAGTACCTAATGTTTTGTTACTTATAACAGTAGTTATAATTTTTTGACCTCAGCTTGTCAGAATTTCATTCTTATTGGTTGCAATTATGTCAAAATGTTGACAGTTGGGGTTCGAAATTTTTGATTTTAATGTATCACTACTTTTTTTTTTCGAGTGCTGTGTACAGCAGCTATGACTAAAGGCACGGTTGTATTGATTATATCAATTTAATTAGGCCAGAAGTTTTCATCTATTTCATGAGGTTATTTATTCACTCAAGGTCGTCTAAGAGTATGATTTTTATAATATTAGGTTGAAGATATGTGTCGCGCAAGATTTGTTGATGTGGTTATTCTATGAGCATAAGAAGAACAGATATCGGAACATTGTATGGCTCAATTACTTGAGCATTTATGTTTTGAAATTTTAATTTTCTCCTGTTGGAATTCCAATATGAACCAAATGGTATTGCTGAATTCCTGAAATTCGTTTTTCCAGAATATAGAAACTATGTTGGGGTCAGTTAGCTAACAAAGTGGTAGCTTGAAAATTTCAGAAGATTATTAAATCTATGAAAATGTTATAATTGCAACAAAAGTATAAGTTGGTCTCTTTCCATTTTTTTGAAGGATTGTTAGGAATTTTCGTAAAGGGGATGGGGTACAAAATTCATTGTTATGAAATTTGCAGGTAAATCATCCCTTCCCAGAATCACTTGCAATTTATGCCAATGGGATTTTTATAGTTATATCGTATTCATTCATATTCCCTATATGAAAGGGACGGGGGGCGGGTGTCAAGTTTCGTAGGGAATATTTATTTCGAACTTTCGACCTCTTCGAAAATTAAAATAACCATATCGAGCTCGCTAGAAACATGAATTAAGATCTAGGGATGTTACACACCATGTACGAGCGTCTTTAACCATGTACATATTTTCGTAAAATACATATAAAGCATTCAAATGAACGTTAGTAGCGAATCATTCGTCGAGCACTATTGAACAAGGCGTTGTACTGGTTAATATTCAACGCGAATAGCATCTGTACACTTCCATTAATGCATTCGAGCGCTTTTGAGCTGTATTTGAGCAAAATTCAATTAAAGTTTACTTCGCCAGTGTTATTTCTTACGTTCGTGATAATTTTGACAATCTGTTACATTTTATAGTATGTAACTGGGGCCGCATTAGGAGAGAAAAAAGTGTTATATCGAAGCATTAAGCTCCCGGCGGTCGGTTATTATCCCCTATGGGGTGTACATACACTTGTTTTTTTTTTAATTCCACCAAATGCTCTGGCTACAGGCGTAAACAAAGCGTGATATACAGCGGTGTTCGAATGGACATTTGGATTAATATTATATAGACGTAAAGTCGTCCGGTAGTTATGTATTCAAAGGCGACTTTTAACTTTTTTTGCCTGTTTGCCTGGAATAAAAATTTGAACGTAATTGCGGTCAAGTCGAGAAAAATATTAAACCGGGGTACTAAAATGGTTAAAAGGATGCACGCGGGATTGTTATGTTAATTAAGTAACTTTTCCATTACCAAAAGTAGGAAACATTTTTCGTCCGTTTTACCGCTTATTATTTATATCATATTAAAAAGAATAAAGCGCCGAAAAGTTACGACTGAAAAGTTTCACTTCTTGAATAGTTATAACGCTGTTTTTTTTTCTCGCTCCTTTATTTTTACTGTGTTTTTCCACTGTGTGAAAAAGAATGAAGAATTTTTAAACATTTTTGCCTTATCTGGTGGCGATTGCTTGGGTAAAGTTTTATTAGGCCATCGCTGTTATATAGATATCTAATATGAAATTTATCTAGTCAAGTGAACACCGAAGATAGTAGGGCCGAGGCTTTATGCGCCAGAAAGTAAATTAGATTACGTATAAGATGACCAATTTCGTAAAGTGCTTTCATTGTACGGTGCCGTCGTATACGAATGACGGTACCGTTCACGAATCTGGACAACTGGCCTTTGTCAAGATGCGAAAAAACGAACACTTATAGCGATATATTAATACCTATGAATGGGGAAATTCATTCGAAAGCATACCCAGTTACCGAGGACCTGTATACGATGGAAGTACAATGAAAACGAATATAATATTTCATACGAGTTGTCGCTCTTGAAATGTTGCCGGGCACCTCGTATCCGTTATTCTTTTTAAACTTCTTCATTTCTCGTTGCTTCTAATGTTACATATGGTAATGTAAGCTACATTCGGAACTCGCTCGTTAGAAAATCATTAAAACGTCAAATTACAATGTCAAAATCATCGCTCAGCTATTACTCAACACACCTATAAATTCTAACCAACCGGTTGTATTATCCTCGATGCAAACAATTAGTACAAAAACAAAAATTGTGAGCATATTTTCGCGCCATTTCACCTTTCAAATACGAAGCGAAGAAACACTCAAAAGTGAATCGTCGCTGGTGGTCAAATCGAGATTTCATTTACGAAGAGCTCGCAGCTATACGCACCATGAAAACAGGTTGATCAATCGAGAGTGATTATTATGCTCGTAATGTTCGGTACTATTTCTTTATTATTTTTGTACGTAGCCATCAAAATGCTTTTGAATGTTTTGTGCGTGCCAGCGAACTAGAAACGACGTGAGCGGAGGATTCGTATTATTTTTTGTTTATGTCGAGAAGATGCGTGACGGAAAACACTTTAACGTTTAAATTATTCAAATGGGAAATAAAAAGTGAATTTTTAAAAAGTCAATATTTTCTTAGAAATGCTATTTACGCGAACAAAACGAAGAAAAAGCTTCGTTTTTGGTAAACAATCTATTAATTTATTCGTATCGTTTCGCGTCGTCTTCCGGCTTGCTGTTTCGTCTAAAGAATTCGACGCGAAGTTGCGAATGAAAATGGAAATTATAATTTTACCCGATTGTCAGCGTTTAACTGAGAATTGTTTTAATCTTTTTGTATCTAGGTATTTACGATAAGTGGATTTTTTCCGGCGAGTAATTTCGACTATTTGTTGTTTTGTTGTCGTTTCTATGCTAGACAATGGGAGTTTGTGGTTGCGTATTTTAAAAGGAAATATTTTTTTATTTTCTCGATAACAGAAATTGTGGATTCAAGATTTACGTAGTTTTGCATTTTATTAATTTTTTCAAATGAAATACTTGATTCTTGAAATTTTAGAATTCAATGAATATTATAGAAGAATTATTCGTCGGTGAAGCAATGCATGGTATTTTAGTTTTTGGGAAGTGAAAAGGGCATTTCTTTTCATAAGCATTTCGAGTAGTTCAAAATATTAGCAACAGTTTTCATCTTAGAAAGGAAAAAAAATTCGTGGCTGTAATTTGCTACAATAAAAAGTAAAAATTGACAAATAAATCGATTTTTTGAATCCACATTCCACAGTTGAAGTATTCATAAAAATACTGTATTCCAAGGAAAAAAACTGTGTATTTTGAAAAATGAATTAGCAATTGATTTCTACTCTGTGGCACGTTCTATTCTTTTCCTAAATGACACAAAAGAAATCCATATTATTTTATAATCTTTTTTTTTCCTTTCTTAGAAAAATTTTATTATGAATTTTCAATTGAGCTTGAGAAAAGATCCTTCCCCTTACCTGGTTCGATTAGCTCTGTATTAAGGTAGATATAGACTTTAAAAAATAAATAAATAAATAAATAAATATCTTAAAAATATTGAATTTTTAACAAAGCTGTATTAACGCACAAGGAAAAAAGCACTACCTGAGGTGACAAAATTTGTAGAGGTAGAATTTTTCTAAACATTTTGTATCCCTTGTACTTTATCTAAAAAGTGAAATAAGGAACAAAAAAAATTATTTAAATTCAAATTTGCCTACTTTATTTTTCAAGATTTTCCTTTTCTCTACAAATAGGTATCATTGATTGTTTTGAGAATTTTTCTCAGCACATCCTACATGAATGGTTACGCTGAGAGGTTATTTTCAGCTTTAAAAAGATTAACAAGTTAACCTACGAAATTCAGCAATCGAAGAAGTGCCTAATTACATCGTCATATTAACTATGAACTTTGATATTACATGTTTACTAAAATGTGAGGACATTAAGTCTCCCTTTATGGTACCCTTTTTTGTACACCAGGGTGGGCCGAGTTTTGGTTTTTTCAAAATGTGAATGTGGCATGGTCACATTAATTGCTAAATGACCTCAAAATTATATCAAAAAATTTCAGTTCCCAACTCAATTCGTTGACCTTCCCCCTCCCCCTCTCTAAGAAATGAAGTTGTATTGTTAAAATTTTTGAAATTAAAAAAAATTTGGTCATTATTTTTTTTGCCTTCTAAAGCCATATTATCTTTAACTTTCAAAAAAATTAATCTTTGGGAAATTAAGTTTTTTCTACATTCCAAAATCAAATTTTGTCACCCAAAAACTGAAAAAAATTTATCCGTCATTTTCTTTGAATTTCACGCATTCTAAACATTTTAAATTTTTTTTCTAAAAAACAATAATTTCGATTATTTTCAAAAATGTACGACAAATGGGTAATTTATTGATCATGTGCACAGTATAAGATCAATTTAGGCTATATAGAATTCAAGGGTTAGACAGAAAAATTAATAAATTAAAAAAATAAAATTTATAATAAAATTTTTATTTAAAAAAAATTATTAGTGAAATAAAATTTCTTATTAATAATTTGTAAATAAAATTTTTAATTTGTTTATTGAACTAGAATAAGATACTCTATTATAATTAAAATAAAATTTTAATTTAATTATTAAATATATTTATTAAAGTTATTGAATTTGACAGTAATGATTTTTTTAGAGGAATTTATTAATTAATTAGATAAAGCACATCGATTTGTATCTAACAAAGGCTTACAAAATATAACTTTGATTTAAAATGACTTCGTATAGATTTTTTAGCATGAAAATGTTCAGAGTTTAGAAACCCATGGGAAACAAAAATCGAGCATATTTTGCCTCTAGAGTCCATGATAGCCTGGACTGAGCCGATGCTATGCACACGACCAATAAATTACACATTTGTCGATCATTTTTGTAAATAACCAAAATTTGTGCTTTTTGGAAAAAAATTAAAAAACTGTTTAGATCATCTAAATTTTCAAGAAAAGAGGGGTAATATTTTTTTTCGTCTTTGGATCACAAAATTTGATTTTGGAATGTAGAAAAAACTTGATTTCCCAAAGATCAATTTTTTGAAAGTTAAAGATTTTGAAACTCCAACTTGTAGCAAAGTAGTGCGAAAATTTAAAAAATCAACATTTATTTTTCAAAGATTTTCAAAATGGTAACGGACCCGGCCATTTCTGGTTGTGAGTTCGGTCATTTAAAAAAGAGTCCTTAATAATGGCTGATAGTGAGTCCAATTATTCCCAATCGTAATTTTTACCTTACAAGTGAAATGCTGAATACAAGTGTACAAGGTATTATAGTGATATACTTCTTAACAAAATTCATGCTCTTTGAAATCCAACTTTATGTATCATAGTAGTTCCTTATGGTGGTCACTTCAGTCAAATTAATATTATGTGTTTTCCCAACGAATATTTTTTTTCCTTTCGAATATTAATTTTTTCCGCGAGCGCTTCACGAAATTCGCGTACTTCTACATTGCTTGGAGGTCTACATGTATGTTTGATTTTTCAACAAGCTGTGCAAACACATATGCTGTACTTCACCTTCAGGTACCCTCTTAAACCTTGAAAAATACGACATTATACGTTGGTAGGTATGAAATTTCGAAATTGACGAGAGCTCTACTCGACGAAAATTATAAATTGAATTTGGGCATTTTGGTGTCTTCTTTTTTTTTTCATTGGTCAATTGTTTAATGAAATACTTGATATTTCTTTTTCAACTTTCATTGGTGTGTTTTTCAATGTATGAGTGTTATGCAATTCTCATAATCAATTTACATTTAGCACGAACATAACTGCCTAACCCTCATTTTCACCTTTGGTTTTAAAGTAGTGTATATGTATTCATATAATTAAAGGATTAGAGGATTCAAAGTTCAATATGTTTTACCCACATGTTCTTGCACAAATTGTACAAGCTCACCGCAATGAAAACGAAACTCAGTTCTTTGAAAATCTACAATTTAGATTTTGAGACACTCTCAGAAATGTAGGCCATGGGACAATTCCCCCCCCCCCTTGGTCTATACTTCTCCCTGGCCCTGCTTGAATACTTCCTTTACATTGCGTCCATGTGAACTAAAACTGCAAGGTGAAGTTGAGCTATTCTCCTGTTATGACTATGGAAGCCATTCAAATAATTATGTGCTTGCAATTTTATTTAAATCATTTTGTAAAACTAAAAAAGTGAACTTTCTAGCGAGATCAAATGTTCTATTAGATCTCATATTGTTATTCTCTTGTAGTTCTTTTTCTCGCGGCTGGAGCCACTGTGACCTAGTTAAAATTTGAATTTCGATCAAGTCTCATTGCAGCTGTTAACCACAATGTCTTATTACGTCGAATATATCGGAAAATTCGAGAGACCTAATGTCTTTCAGTTCCATTTCTTCACGTCAAT
The DNA here is from genome assembly GCA_009761765.1 of Phenacoccus solenopsis. Lineage (NCBI taxonomy): Eukaryota > Metazoa > Arthropoda > Insecta > Hemiptera > Pseudococcidae > Phenacoccus > Phenacoccus solenopsis. The sequence goes on from CM019754.1 coordinate 16,767,432, forward strand.
TGTTGGAAAAACTTTCCTCAAAAGTATACCTATTACCAAAGAATGAATTTCTTTATCATTTCGCCCACAAGATTCTTTTTTTTTTCATTTGAATTTCCCAACCTGCAGCAATTCTCGATAAGGATTGTTTTCCATATGCGAATTAACGCGGTAGAAAATTTAATTGAAGAAATTTCAAAACACATTCGTGGCTTCCTCTTATCCGGCTTTTTCGTTTAAAAGGTTTTTAGAATTTTTCAAGAAAGCTGAGCTCGTTTTAAAAAGTTCCCAAACAATAAAGAAAATCCACGCAAAAGCTAATAGGTTGAATTCCCTCACAGCGATGGTAATAAAACTTTATCGTAATGTTTCTCCCGAAACATCATTCGAGTTCTTTCAAATTTTAATAAATTTACCCTTTGCCAGGGCGTCGATGGAAAACAGTTCAGAGTTTATAACTTTCTCGGAACGGTCTACGAGTATTTTGCCGGTTTCGGGTGAATTCGAGTGATGTTCTCGGCACAGTATGTTTTCTATTTTGACCGATTACCGAGGGCCGAAGTTGTCGAGTGCTGGACGCGGCTGGTGAACTTTTTGATTTGTGTGTTGGAAATTTGTTGCTGGTTAAGTGGATGTCAACTTCACCTCGAATAGTTTGATAAATCGTTTAAGATGGAATATTTTTAAAGGGTCGAGTTTATTGGCGTATTTTTTTCGAAAGACGAAATTATTAAGGGGAATTTTGCGTGGAATTTTTACCGAGTAATCGACAAGTCGTTGGTATTATACGATAGAGTGTAGATAAATAGAAATTTATTGTGACATCATTGAAAATGAATTTTAATTGAATGAATCATTATTCTGCGTGAGAATATAATTAAGACATCGAAGGGGATGTTGCTATCACTATCGGATTGCCTATGGCATGAAGATAAAAGACGAAACAATGTATAATATGCTATAAATACGAGTTAAATGAGTAATTTAACTAAGACGTTGCTTACTCTAAACTCTAAAACTTCCATTTGGTTTAAAGCGACGACCTAAAGCTAAATCGTCAATCACGAAAGATGAGCTGAACGGCGTTGAGTGCTCATTTCGACGCCACACTCTGTGTCTACGCTAATAAAAAATTAACAAGCTACGAAAAGCTCCCCCAGATTCGGCGCTCTTCTCGCTAATTACTTTGTATATGATGGTTTCGACTCTTGTTACGATGTCGAAATTCGCGGAAGTGGTTGTGCGGTAAGTCCCTAGCGATTGGTGTTCGCGTTGAGCCCTTCGGAATTCCAAATTCCACGCGAGTCCGTCTAACGAACTCGTTTCGTTGGTGAATTCTTTAAACATTGATGAAATGGCGTTTTCTTAGATAATTAAGCGTTGCTGTTGTTTTGAAAATACACTCGATGACTTTTTTTCCTCGCCTAATTAATTTTGTATTAATTTCACGCCTGGCGAAAATATACTTTTAACTTGTACGTCTTGGTATGCAGCATCACTGGTGTGACTAATTTATTATTTGAAGAAAAAAAATCGCAGATAATATGTTCTGTGAATTGTAGTTTATCATGTGTCGTGATTGAGGTTTGAAATTTAGTCATAGAATAGGATCTACTAGATACATATTATGTTAATTATTCACATGCTTTATATGCTATTTTATACCGCTGTATCCTGCACTTGTTCTTACTCCATATGGTTCTTTGGTCTTTTAATTCTTTGGTTTCGGTCACGTTATGAAAACAACTTATTCAAATATCGATATCTTCGGACTTATTTTTTTTGTTTCTTCATTTTGATTGCTGGTTTTTGTTTTTCGATATAGATTAATTTTATTCTTTAATACATTTTTAGCCAAGTTTTTAATAAAAAATGATAGTTGCCTACCCGATTTAGGAAGGCGAGTCTTGATATCTTTGTGCTTCTCGTCATTTGTAATCATATGACTAATGTTCAACTTATGGTATATGTTAATTCAATGACTGAAAATTTTTATGAAGAGCTTTTCTTTGAAATACACAAAACTATCTCTTCTGAATTGTCAATTTAACTCAAAATGGTGGTTCGCTCAAATTTTGAGGAGGGCTGTAGGAGGCGTAAATTCCTCAAATTTTTTGTTCCTGGTCTTACGTGAAACAATAAGTCAAGAATATCAACTTTCAAAATTTCAACCTATTAAGTGGAGTTGGATCGAAAATTGGCTTTTTGAGGAAATTTTGAATTATGAAATTTTTTATATCTCGTGTATCATCTCACCAAATTAATCTACAAAAGTCAGACTTTGTATGTGAGGTTAGTTTGGCAGCTGAACATGATCTCTCGAATTTAAATCAAAATGGATTCAAAAGGAGGTAATCCAAATTTGAGGAAGGCTTGAGGTACCTCAAATTACTCAAACTTGACAAATACAGACTCATATAATTTATGAGGATAAAAATTACGCCATGTTGAATACACCTTGATAAATTGTGTTTGAGAGAAGACTTATTGCCTCAAAATATGGTAAGAGGTATCCGCAAAAAGTGAAAAATTTTTTATTCTAGTGTAATATAATAAAATGAGTCGAAGTGCTTAACATTTTCAAATTTTAACCGGATGGAGCAAAAATCTCCTTTTTGAAGAAAAATCACTCTAGGAAATTTCATGAATCGTCCATAATATGTCCTCGCCAAATCGATGTGGAAAGATCAAATTTTGTGTGTAGATTTAGTTGTCAATTTTCAGAATATAAGCTCTTGAATTCGAGTCAAAATTAATACAAAATGAGAGATTGTCTAAACGATGGCTTGAGGAGCTTCATATAGCTATAATTTGAAAAATATGGGTTCATATTTTTATTATGGGCAAAAAGTCCCGTATATCCAAAATTCAGCTTCTTAGATGGTTTTGGAAAATTTAGGGTGGTATAGCTTACAGGCTCTATTGTGTATGTGGCCCATAGTCACTAGGAATTGGCAACCTTATAATTACACAATCTGGAACAAGCCCTAGTTAAAAACTCAGCTCTAATAATGTGGCATAGCTGCTTGAATTTTTCTCTTATTTTCAAATTTTCTTCTTTTTTCCTTACATTAAATAACAAAGATAAAATTGAAAAATACCTAAACTTCGTATTTTTAGAAAGAAAATGCGTTTGAGTCTGAATAAAACTACTACTAAGTTAGGTAAGAATTCCACAAACCACTGAAGTGTGGAAAACATCGGTACATATTTGAAAAAAAAAGAAAAGCAAATAAATATGCCAGCACGTGATGTGGAAAGTCTATTTTTCGTAGTGGAATGACCCGAAAGGCGTTTAAAAATTTCAAATAGACTACGGTGGTTCAAACTGAGAACTCATTAATCACATCGTAGTTAATTAAATCGTTAAACTAAATAAATACTGATTTAACCAAATCACGCAACTGTATAGGGTATACCTCACGCGGATACTATATGTATACAAATACTATGTAGCGTTGACAAAACACACCTCACAATAAGGGTCGGCATTTTGATGTTTGCTAAACGAAATTATTTCCACCTTATAAAAATTGTTATCACTTGTAAACGCGCTGAAATGGGAACAACACTTCGGGAACGCAATAAAGGATACTTTATTTAACGATTCGATTAATTCTTTTCTCATTTAGAGCGAATGAAGGTTCGCTAATGGGCTAAACCTTTAATTAAAACGTCTAGTTGTAGCGAAGAAAATGATGGTGTAATGAAGTCATTTCAAAGACTTGCCAATATAAAAACGTATATTCGCTTTTCTTTCGTATCAACGGGTAAAAAATTATAATGACTTGTTCGATGAAAGCATTACCCCTTTATCCAATGTATAACCGCGAGTGTATACAAAGTAAAAGGCGAACTAGACATTCATTTTTATATGGTACGCTTGGAAAAGTTTAATAAAGGAAGCAAACTCGACTTTAATTGTATATTATGTGCTGATATAATGTATATGTTCATGGAGTAGTTGAGTTTTGTATTGACGTGGAATGAGCATGTAATGTTTTGTTTTTATAATTGCTACCAACTACCTACATGCTTTTACTTTGCGGTTAGCACGTACTACAAAAGGTTGAAAGATAAAAGGTATCTTTCTGACTTGTCAACTGTCGAGTTATTGAGGCGAGCTTTTGCGAATTTTCACGTTTTTTAATTTTACGAACGAAATACGAAACTATTTCATGTTCTATGTACAATACTCACAAATATGATTTCGAGAAGTGGAAAATTTCGCAAAGTAGGTCCGGATTTATTGAGATAATATTACGAAAGAGCTTTGGTGTTTCGGTGAATAGAAATATATTGGTACTTGTGCTGCGTTGATTTCTCCGCATAGATATTATGTAAGCCAGATTTTGTGAGGGTAGAAAAGTATAGAACTGTACTGTATAAAATTCCTACCTGAAAATCTATTTTTCATCATAATTATTAATCGCTTTAAATTACCAATGAATAAATTGAAACTTACAAGGTAAAGTTAGTGGGCAATTCTTTAAGTTGAGGCCTATTATCAACCCTTGTTATAGAGTTAATATAAAATCTGAATTCGATATTCTCTTTATCAGGTGTTTGTTCACAAGTTTACGCCATCGCTAACGGTCTTTAAAGTGTTCTAAATAGCAATTCACTGAACTTCGTACCCCTTTCAGTTTCACTTTATCAAGTAGCTCACGCGTAATCGCTCCTTAAACATAATCTTAATTTTCATACAAAATTCAACGTAATGGGAAGGTTAGAAGGAGGGGATTTCAAGAGTAAGAATGAAATCACTATCTCTACAACGAATGAGGAGCTGGTATTAAGATAAAAAATGCATCATTATTATATTAGAATATTCACTCTAGGATTATTTCAACGAAAATAGAGTAAACAAATTTCCTATTTAATTTCGCAACTAACCAGTTGAACTGGTAATGCTCTGATAAACTGTTGAAAGAAATGATAAATCTGGTAATATTTGCGTTGAGCTGTTTGAAAAACCAGTCAAATCGGTAATAGTTTGAACTGATTTATCTGAAAAACCACACAAACGGGTAGTATTCATGTTGAACTACTTCAAAAACCGGTCAAACTGGTAATATTTGGATTGAGTTGTTTAAAAAACCAGTCAAACTGGTATATTTGTATTGAAATGTTTACAAAACTGGTAAAATCGTTGTTACGTTTGAATAAATTGTTTGAAAAACTGGTAAAACTGGTAATTTTTGGTTGAGCTATTCGAAAACTGGTGAACTTGGTAATGGTTTAAATTCAGTTAGGTATCGAAGAAACTGGTCAAATGGTTGATAATCGAACATTTGTATAGGAAACTCACCACCGATTCCATTTTTCCCATGGCTGATTTACTCGTAAATACCACAATGAACCAAAAAATTTCCAAAAACTGATTCACGGGAACTTAGCCTATATGTCATAGCTGCATGTCAGGATTATTATTATATGTTGTTTGTGTTCTTATTCTCGACAACTACAACGAAAATTCCAGTGATAACAATTATTCTTCAAAATATCTCGAATGTTTAGAATATGTAGAAATATTGGAGCCACTGCGTTTCTTTTTAGCCGAAGACATTTATTATTCGAGTGAAAAGAAAAAAAACGCAAAATAATCGAATCAAGAATAAATTATGGGGGCCTTTTTCTGCGAATGAGTAAAAAATTTTCGTGATTCTTTAATTTGAAAAAGTCAGCTATCATATGGAAAAATATCCTTTTAAGTTTTGAAAATTTATTTCCGTTGGTTGCATTTTTTACCAAGCAAAGTGAAGAAATAAAAAAAAAATGAAAGCAAATAAAAAAGATTCATATGTGGAATAATTTTATCAACATTATGATTTATTAGTTCCACTCGGTTATGCTCTGTAAGCTGGAAATGTATAAAAGAAACGAATTTTAATTTAATAAATTTCAAAAACAGCCAAAATTTTAGGTGAATTTCTATTACCGAAAACGGTATTAGATAAATAACAATCAACTTTAGGCGAACATAATTGTTGGGAAATTTTCGGGCGTAAGAAAAACTCGTCGTGGCCCCAGTCGTTTAGATTAAGAGGCGTTTGTTTTTGGATGGCATTAAAAGCGGAATACATTTTGTAATTGGAAATGGAAATTTTATTGTTAGCGAGCGAAAACTGCGTATTAACGCGTTTGCGATAAAAGATTAAGCGTACGCATCGTGTCGGTGGCTTTAACGAACATTAAATTAAAATTCGTTTCCGGTTATTCGATTGTCTATACAATTTAATTTCGGCTCGGTAATTGTATTCGATAGCGAGGGTTGGAGGGGGAAAAACTAACAAGAGTAAACTTTTTGATAAACTTTTAATTCGTTTAAATGTCGGTTATAAGAAAATCAAGCGATGAAAACAAGTTATAATTAATTTGCAGACTAAATTTTGGCGGCGAAGAAAAACGATCTTGGAAGAAGAACGAAAAGGGTGAGACGAGAGGTAGTCGCTGAAAAAGAAAGAGTAGTTATTTAATGATGGTAGCTCTATGTCAAAGAGTCAGCATGCTAGTTAACCGTGTGCGGTGTTACGAACGAGTATATGGCGCGCATCTGTGTTCGGCACAAAGGCTAAAGGCGCACTATAAAATGATACCGTCGAAGCGTTTAAGTGTATAGGGAAATTCGGTTAACGTAGGCGTGATTTTTCAACTGTACAAAGTTTCATTCGATGAATTAAGTGAGGCGCATTTGCGGCGGAATTGGAATGAAATTTCATTTTGTTTGATACTTGTCATATTTACGAGGCTGAGGCGTTATGTTAGGTGCGAAGTTTTCGTACAGTGAGGAAGAGAGGTGATTTTGGTTGTAAAATTCGCCCGTCTTGTCACAATCTCAACGGCTCACACGTTTTATGCGGAGAGCAAGTTAATATACATATCGTTACTTGGATATGCATGTTAGACGAGTGTAGGCTGTGAATAATGTACGAAATCTTTTAATGTATTATGCAGCGTTTTCGTTACGCTAGGAATTGAATTAAAAGGGCTGAGAGACTGTCGACTCGGCTTGACATATCAAATCTCGCAAAATAACTCGAAACGTTTATTTCCACGTCGCAAATCTCATTTTACTTATACACTTTTTCCCCGGTCGTCGCTACGCTTTTTCTTTCGACCTATCTAGTCGCCTCTAATCTTCAAAGCGTAAGCGATTTTCAAACGATTCCATTTTTCACGACGCGAAATACAGATACGAGTTTTCGTTACGGAATTGTCAAGTACAATGCATTTCGGTGAGTTTGGGTTTGGGCTGTTCGCATTCACGATGTGTCTGTCAGTTCGACGTTTATATTAGAAAATTTTATACGCAGTTTTAAATTTCGAGTACCCGATGGTCGTAAGAGCCGAGTTCCTGGTTGTAAAATTCGAACTTGGTACGATTTATAAGAAGAAATTTTCGTTCATCCTATTTTCACGCGATAATGGGAAAAATCTTTAATTTCAATATACATGAAAACGAAATTGTACGCTGTTAACGATTAACGAACGATGGCGTAAAGCTGTGGAAATCGTAGCAGACTGGAATGAGAGCTTTACTGGCTGAGTATTATAGCGGTTAGTACGACGACGAAGGATGAGAAAATGAAGATTTTCACTCTTCATTGAATCGTACACCGTTAAAAGCTCGCTGTATGCTTCGTTAACGCTAATTTATAACCTTCTCTCGTCTCGCTCTTCCGTACTATTTAATACTCATTTTAACAAATCTGCCATCGACGATTATTCTGTGCTGTTGGCAGATGAGGTAATTTTTACACGCTAACCGACGTCGCCATTTGGTATTTTGTTTCGGAAAAGATGTAGAAAGGAGTGAGTTTTAAGAATATGATATTGAGCTTATTAAACGATAACGCAGAATTTTGAGGTAGAGGCAACAGGACGTGGAAATATGGTGAGGAAATGATACCAGATTTCCTTTGAAAAGAAGTATTTATGAAACCAGAGCCCGTTTTGAAAGGAGGGGTAAGAGGGCTGTAGCCAGGGCTCCGCCGGTTTGGTTCACACAATGTATGATTTTTGGCACCATCATAACTTGGTGAATTAAAATATATTTAAAATGCTATTGAAGCGCATTATAAATCAGAATATGCTGATAATAGTAATTAATATAATTAAAAATAATTAAATTATTTAATTAATTTAATATAAAATTAAATTCAAAATTAATAAAAAGTATAATTCTTTTTAAATTAATTATAATGATAAACATTGGGCAAGATCGACCCTGATGTAGGATACATGGCGTTTCATTTTATTCTCTGTCAGTGAATGTCTCAAAAAATTGTTCTTTTGTCTTTGGAAAAATTAAATACACACCCACTGGACACGCAAATTTGAGTATTTCTTGTAGTTGACCAAAATTGGGTCAAATTTTTCACCACCTTCTATTTCCTTACCCTCTCTACAATTACTTCTTTTCTCATTTTTTTTGCATTATTTCGAAGAAACGAACTCTCCGACGCGTGTAGTTTCAACTTTTGAACTTATCCGACAAATAAAGAAAAATTCTTAGACGCTTCGAAAACTGCTCGCGAAGCCTCTGGCATCCAATTGGGCCGCATCGTTTTATTGTTCAAATAGCCGTACACATCTGGCAACCCTACCCTTACAACAAAGCATACATTTTCCGGCCAACTAATTTAATGCAACTAAAAGAAAACGACGTACGTGGTTACGCGGTGGCGCCAACGTTGCTAGATTTATTTCTGAAGCTACGCCTAGACCGATGCAGGCATACGTTGATCACGGGCCAATGCACTTGCGAGTACGGAGTCCTGAGGTATGGCCTTTTCTGCATAGTTGTGTGAATTTGCATGTAGTCGCGGTACCGGATATGGTAGTTTTGTTGGAGGGAGAAATGAAGAGAGGAAACAATAATTTCCTAGTTTGTTCAAAATTGTCGAGTCAGCGAATTAGTGCGAGTGAAAAATAGGGAAAAATATTTTTCCACTCTTTTATTTTTTCCTTATATCTTGGTGTTGGAGAAATTTAATTTAGAAGGAAACTTCACGTTTGAAAATTTGGTCATGGAATTGTTTAACAAAATCTTTGGTGCTCGGTAACACTGCGGCGAAATAGTAATTTCGTTTGATAATGTTATTCATTAAAAGGTTGCCTTGTACAGTCGGTAAATTAAGAAATGCAAACGATCGCGCAGGATAAATTATGCATTTTCAATTACGTCGAATATCTCGAATCTCTACGGCGATATTGGAACGGCATTGAGGTTTTTCAAAAATACGAATTTTTTTCCCAAGACAAAACGTAATTATTCTTTTCGTTAGTAATCATTTGGCAAAAAACATTAATATTTTAGTTGCGACGGCGATTTGTGCACTGCGACGCGGGATTTTGTTACGCGATAGGCGTTCATTAAAAATTATTGCTACTCGTGAAACGACGACAGTATTATTTTGCTATTGTAATCAGCGACCATGCGGGTTTTTGAAAGGCAGACGTTTGAGTCATTTGAAATATTTTCAACCCTGAGAGAAATTAAATGAAAATCAGCGTAAAAACAGATTTGCGATTGGCATTTGTAATCGTTCGTCTGTTCTATCGGACAATAATTTCGACAATGTTGTTTTTTCGTTTTTATTCATTGTTACGGCGGCAACTGTTCTTTCATTTTAAAATGTAATCCCATTAAATGAATAAAAACCGGCGCGAAAGAATATTCGAATTTTTCACGAATATCGGTAAAAGTCGTATCGCGTAAAATTAGATTATTCCGGCGGTTGGTTTTATGATTCAATTTAGGATTTTGGTCTGACAACGCGAATCGAAAATATCAAACGTGAAGCCATCCTTTGTTACTTTCAACATATTATACGTTCGCGTTTATGTGTACTGTCATTTCCGATTGTCGCCGGATTCTACGTTGAATTTAAAATCGACATTATTATAGAAAGGCAACGAGTAAATATTGCGGAAAACACACAAAACATCACCAAGGTGTTTTTAAAATTCTCTAGAGAAATTTATTTCGTCCATCGACGACAATGTAAGATTGGCTTATAATGTTGGAAGAGTAATAGAATAAAAATGCGATATCGTAAAGATTTACGATTAATTTTATCTTCTTCTTAATTCGCCACTGTGCCCCCGTAAATGACGTTTTCTTTTCGAATTTTCGAAGAAATTACCGACGCTAATCATTTGATACGAGCATCGTTTAAAGAACTGCCTATAACTTTGAATGTTTGGTCGTTACGTTGTTACAGCGTCGAGCCGCAATATTGTTACGACATTTTTGATATTATCAAAATGTATTGATAGTTTTTTAAGTACAAGCCTTTAGATTACTATTTTGAAGGGGTTGAAATTGGGAAATTACATATTTTACCACTAGGTGTAATAAACATCAATCTTGAATAACACTAAAAGGTTCTTTTTCTAAATTCATCTTATTATCTATCATCAGAGGTGAAACAAAAATAGCTTACATTATTTTTCATTAATTTGCTGTTTTTTAGCTGAGTTTTTAACTTAAAAACGATAGCTATTATAGCCTACCTGATTTGGGAAGGGGGTCGGGGAAGCGTGGGGTCTTCAAATCTTTGCGTTTCAGATCATTTGTAATCATCTGGCAAATGTCCAACTTATACTCAATTTTTTTGATTTTGATCTCATATGAAAAAGTAACTCACAGACACCAACATATCCAAATTTCAGCTTTCCAAGTGCATTTTGAGGAAGTTGGAGCAAAAACCAGTTTTTGAAGGAATTTTGTTTTTTGTGGCACGCGGTAGCGCCGGGGTGGAATTGATGAAATTTGCTCAAATTTTGGTTAAAGACTCTTCTTAAAAATGCGCAAATATACTTTTTTTTGAAAAAATTCAAAATGACGGATCACTCAAATTTTTAAGGGTACTGGAGAAGGGGCAAATACCTCAAATTTGTTGTTTTTAATCTCATATGAAAAAGTGAGTCATGTACACCAACATATCCAAATTTCAGCTTCCAAAGTGCATTTGGAGGGAAGTTAGAGCAAAAACCGATTTTTGAGAAAATTTTGAGTTATGAAATTTCTTGAATCTTCCATATCTCTTCACCAAATCAACTTAGAAAAGTCAAACTTCGAGGGTAGGGTTATTTCGTAACCACAATACGACCTCTTGAATTTGGGTTGAAATGGATGCAAAATGGCAGATTATTAAAATTTGAGTAGAGTTTGAGGAGCCTCAAATTAATGAAAATGTAATTAATATGAACTCATATGATTATTGGGGATGAGAAGTATACAATATCCCCAATTCACTTCCTACATGATGTTGGAGGGCATAAGGAGAGGTTATTAACTTTAAAATGTGGTGGGGGTATAAGAGAGATCGAAAATTTTTTATTGGCATACCATTTGATAAAATGAGCCCAAGCAACTAACTCATACGGATTTTAGCTTCCCAAGTGAATTTGGAGGGGAGGTAGAGTAAAAACCCTCTTTTGGAAGAAAAATTGCCGTAAGACATTTCATTAATCATCCATATCTCCTCAACAAATCGGCCTAGAAAGGTCAAATTTCATGTATAGGATTAGTTGGTGAGCAGAATACGACCTCTTCAATTTGGGTCAAAATGGATCCAAAATGGCGTATCATAAAGATTGGAAGATAATTTGAGGAGCCTCAAATTGTTCTAATTTGAGAAATATGTATTCAAATGATTTTTTCATGGCAAAAAATGCTACGTTTGTTCCAAATTCAACTTCGTAAGTGGTTTTGGAAGGGATAGAATACGGGTTTTTAGACCTGGTATGGGGGGTGGCCTATAGTTATGAAAGGTTTAGCAACCTTATCATTACCAAACCTGAACAAGTCCCAGTTAAAAACTCAGCTCCAGTAATGCGGCATGGCTGCTTACGTTTTTTTTTCATTCTTTACGATTTTCTTTTGTTGAAACAACTTATCTTATTCGACTGGTACTTTTGTTCAGTTCTATGATATTATAATTACATAGTTTTGGTTTTGTTCGACATTTCTTCCCTGTTTTGTTTTGTTCTGTAATATTGTAATTGAATTGAATCATTTATTGTTTTGTTTCTACCACTTCTTTGTTTCTTTTGTTCGGCATTTGTTCTTCCTTTGTTTTGTTCTTCGCTATTGTAGTGAAATCGAATCATCTATTGTTTTGTTTCTATTAGCATTTCATTCTATTCTACTCGTGTGTTATTTGGTGTTTGTTCTTCCTTTGTTTTGTTTTACGCTATTATAATGAAATTAAACCATCTGTTGTTTAGTTTCAACTACTTCTTTGTTTTATTCTACTCATTCTTTGTTTAGTGTTTGGTCTTTCTTTGTTCCACGTTATTGTAATGAAAATGAATCACCAGTTGTTTTGTTTCTACTACATTTTTTTTTCCTATTCTACTCATCTTTTGCGTGATATTTGTTTTTCTGCCGTTTTGTTTTACACTTTTGTTCTGAAGTTGAATTAACTACTTTTCACTTCGTTTCTTCTCCTTTATTTTATTCTACTTTCTTATTAATTTGTCTTTTACAAACTTCTATCTTATTCTATTCTCCTTTATAATTGTTCTATAATGAGGGATCTACTTTGTTTGGTGTTTGTTCTTTTTTGTTTTATATTTGATACTCATATGATTCCTTCTACCTTTTCTTAATTTATTATAAAAGGAAGTTTTTATGTGAATTTATAAATATATACTATTTAGGGTGGAGCGGGGGGGGGTGGCACAAACGAAAATTTTCACAATACAAATGTAACTCAAACGATATGGTTAATTTCAACTCTCAGCTTTGAGGGGGGGGGGCAGTGAAATGTAGCTCATGTAGCCCATTTTTGTTTATTTTTATAATTCAAGGTTTTTACCGAAATATTTGTATGGGGATTTTTTTTTATTATTTATTTATTTACTTATTTATTTTAATTTATAAAGCGTGTCATCGATTCAAAACACGGTAGAAGGGTGAAATATGATTGAAATAGCGAGTCCAGCAATTTACTAATTTTCTGCTACATAATTGAGTAGTAATAGGGATAATAAGATTTTTAGGGAAAAAATACATCTGTTTTTGAGATTAAAATACACTCAATGGAGCCTAAGCTGTAAAATTGACCAAAATTGTTATATATTGGTGGAATAGAAAATTTAGTAATTTTCACTTCTGAAAGCATATATATTTTCATTCCAAAGGTTTCCGGAGGTTCTCCTCAAAAACGTTGAATGGCTTGGGTTGCAAATAACATTTTTTTCCTTTTTTTTCCAATTTGTTTCAGCTTTCCGCTAGCATCATTAATACATTATTAAAAACCCCTAAATTTTTTGTGGTGAATCACTCTACTGAAGTACTTTCTATTGAAATTAAAGCCTCAAGAATCTGCGCTTCACATCTTGCTTATTAAGTAAGAGTAGGAGTAAGATTAAGAGGTGAAAACAAGATACTTTTTAACCGAATACATTAGAAACTCGCTTGAACTTCACACTTAGAAAAAAATTGTGATTATAATATGAACCTTCGAGGTTTTAAAATTAAATGTTTGAAATCTGTAGGAAGCTCGAGAAAATCTCATAATTATTAGTGCAAAGAACTCTATAAGTAACATCTTTGAACCCTTCGAAATGGATACGGTTGAGAATGTTCATCTCTGAAATGCTGTAGAATAGAAAAGCCTAATTTTTGTGACAAGACACTGGCATTGAATTTTTAATATTAGTCAATTGGAAAGTCACTTGAAAAACTTTTTCGCCATCCCTTTCCATCTATGAAAAGTTCTCCTTACTTCGTCGCTCTTCAGCATATTGTTTCCTTTTCCCCCTGTTGAAAACTTTACTATTATAAAGTTGTATCGATCAAGATTAATATTTGTCGCCAGCGTTATAATCATTTCAAACCATGAGAAAATTGAGGTAATTTTTGGGCTGTCTTTTCAACACCAATAAAAAGCGTAACCGCTAACTCCACGACGATCCAGCTAACGAGAAAAACGCGAGAAAAACTCGAATAGAAACCGATAAAGCAAAAATATTAAACCCATTACGGGCTCGCTACCCTACGTAAGATATCCGATAAAAAGAAATATTTTGTAACATCTTTTGCGAATTGTCTTTGCGTTGCACTTATTAATCAGTTATAAAACATTGGTACGGTGCCAATTTCGTAGGTTCGCTGTAAATCGCGTCGTGATTCCAACGCCGAGTATTGGAATCGTGGCCGCGTTTTAACATTATATCGCACTTTGAAAATATCCTAAATTTCTATAAATCACTTTTTTCTTGTTGTTACATTTTAGCAAAACGGTGAAAGCTTTTGTTCATTAGAAAATAGAGGGGAAAAAAATCCTATACGCCTTTCATACGGCGTGCTTGGCGTGAGAAATGGCGCGCGAATAAGTGTCGTATTTTATGGTTAAAATATAAATAATGAAATTGATTTGGATGGTCGATACGATGTCGTTGACCTAGATTTTTCAAATTGTAAGGAATACCAGTACGAGGGGAATTTGGGAATTGAAATTTTCCAAGTCGAGTATAAAATTTTGAGCTGAATGAGCGAAGAGATGGATGATACGAATTAAACTAATTAGTAATTTTACGGATATGAAAATTACGTTCACTTTGGGCACCGACTTGGAAAACTAAGTTTGTAGTTATTAATTTTTTACGAAGAGGTGTTTTTTTTTTTGCCTCAAAGGTAGTAATAAAGTTTCAGGCGAAAATAGCGTACTTTAATGAATGTATCTAGAGATGTGGTGAAACAAAGGTGTATATTTTTTGCTTGCTCGGTTTAAAATACGAAGCGAATTTTTTTCAATATTTATAAAGTTGGGGAGTAAAAAAGCGTGGTTACGAAGTCTCGAAATATTCCAAAGGTATAGTTATTTGAGCGGAAGCGAATTAAATGGGTGCTTTTCAGGAGACGAGTGTAAGATAATACTTGTGGATGCTCGTTTGGCGAATTTAATTCCGAGAGTTGATTAATTTTGTAAGAAGCTCTGTCTGTGGTTGCAAAAGGCAAAGCGGTACCGATGCGTTTAGATAGTTAAGTACATGGTAGAGGTGCATACACGATGATGAAAATTTTATTTGTTTGTAATTGCGAGAAAAGGCGAAGACTAAGTTGGCGTGTATGCGATCGAAAATTGAAACGGTTATTTTTCGAATTCGCGGAATTCTCGCAATTCACTTTTAACCGAGTGAAAAGCTAGTCGACTTTTGTCGAAACTTTTGCACGGCAGTTAAATCTGTAAACTTGAAATAGTTAGTATTTGACTTGAAACTTATATCGTTTCCGATTTATACTCGTCGTTCGGAATACTTTCCTAAAGGTATACAAATGCTCGTCAACATACTTGATACTACCATCTGTCGTTTACGTTGATTTGTTTGTACCTTCTTGCATCCATTCTATAGGCACGTTAAGAAACGCTGTACGCTCAAAGAGCCATCCAATTAAAAGCGAGCTGTTCATTGGATCTCGTTAGTGCGTAGAAAAGGCGCGTATTGTGAACTCGGTGCTCGTGTTCTGGGTGACACGAGGATTATTACGAACGAGTTTGCCAGCAGAGGAAATCACTTCAAACGAGTTTAAATTATTTCAAAGTTGTTCATCTTTTTTGTCGACGCGATTTTGTGGGAGTGGTACCCGGTGAAGGAACTTTCTTTATATTCGCGTAGTGAAATTTTCAGCTTTAGTGGCGTGTGTGTACGAATAGGTTGTTGCAGAAGTGACGAGAAGTTCAAAAGCGGTCTTAATCGTGTTTAAAGCGTGTTTACGCGTTTGAGCGTGATTGTCGAGACGGGAATGGCGGGTTTGGCAGTTTATGGTGGTGAAATCAGCAATAAGAAGAATTCTCGGAGTTGATTATGATGTGGGTGAGGATTATTAGTTGTTTTAAATATTAAGCGATTTTTAGCGATAACTGAAAGTAAGTATGGTTTTGGAGTTCGGTTTATTGCAGATTTTGAAATATTACTGTGGTGTTATTCTTAACTGAGTGAAGTTTAGAACCACATATTCGAAGAGTTAAACGAGTTTTCGAAAATTATGCCGTGCATGAACTAATGAAGTTGAAGCACGAATATAAAAACAACATCACTTTTAAAGTCAAATAATATAATTTTATTTTTTTGTAACCAAGGATTATTGAAGATATGCTTTTGGATTACTTCTCGCTTTTTCATTCGAAATGAATATTTTAATGGAAGAAAAGAGGTACTACTGAAAAAAAAATTGATGATTGGGAAGAGGATTTTTATCTTGAAAGCTTGGGAGCAGGAAGCTCCACTAACGTACCTTGAAAGGCCATTATAATCTTTCAATGAAAACTTGTTGAGTCTGTTTAGTTCAACATTGTCATCAGCATCAGACATAAATTTCAGCATAAGTTGTTGGCTGTTGCCTAAAGCAGCAAATTTAACAGAAAAAATGGTTTGTTCGTAATATAATTTTCCAACTTACTCATTTTTTCCCCCTTGGTTTTAATTTTTTATATTTTTTATTCAAAATCATAAATTGAACAAATGCTTTTATTTTTAGTATTAACTTTACAACAAATATGAATTATTTTTTTGTGATAAATTTAGTACAAAAATTTATTAAGTAATGAGCTTGTATTGATGTCACATGTTGAAAAAATTTTGAAAGATTTTGCGAAGTAAGAAAATAATATTTTTTTTTTTATAAATATTGCGAAGTTGAAAAATTGAAAAATCAATCGCAAAGCAATATTTTGATTGAAAATGGAGGACTAGATAGTGAAGGTGACGTGTATTTTTTGAAGAATGATTTTCTTTCCCACGACAGCAAGTGAAACCTTTTCTCTTGCAGAAAGAGTTTCGTAATTTCGCAAAAGAGTTGCTTGCAGTGCTTAAGGAACAACATAAATCTCCTCCCTACATGTTGTAGCTACTAAAATTTTGTGTTATTGGGATGAATTGTTGAATTATACCGCAGACCAGAATTGATTTGATGGTGATATTTGTTCTGAACATTCTACAATTGAAATACGACTGTATGGACCTAATGAGTTGGGGGCTGGATTCCAAGTATCCGAACCGTAAGTCCCAGATATTTTTGAGGCAGTAGTAGTGAGGGCCAGCTCACCCGGTACTTAGTCACCCCATAATCATTTTAATTTATGTCATGTATTTCTTTTCTTGTTTTTCTCTCTTTGTTTCTTTTTTTATTTTTTATTTATCACTCTGTTTTTTTTTCTCTCTCATTCGGTATATGTAGTGTGGAAGAGGCCGCTTGCCTTTCGGTAGGCCTCACCACAAAAATGTTTGTGAAAAATATTTCAACAATGAAAATTTTTAAATTTAAAAAAAAAGCAAGGGAAACCTTACGTGCTTCGATGATCCATTAACATCGATATCATATAAATGACGTAACAAAAATTCACGTTGGAGGTGGAAAGAAGAATAAGGAGTGTGAAGCTTTCATAAATCGAAAAAATTTTTACTTAATAAAAAGCAGAAAAGGTGAAAACGTGATTTTTAGATTAAGAATAAATGAATCCTCTCTCACCCCCTCATCCCTCCAAAAAGTAGAAAAATTTATAATCATAAAAACTGAAGGGAAAAAAACAAAAGTTATAAAAACATCTAAAAATTGTAAATTGGGCTGTAGAAGAGATAAATTGTAATAAAATGAAATTTTTTAATTGAAAAATTGAAAAAAATGTTCGTAATAATAATAATAATATTACTAATAATAATAATGAAATGAAATAAACTCGCCTCGAACCCAGAGCTGTATATGGCGTATGATAAGAAAAACTTCGTATAAAATTGGGAAAATGAAAAATTATAAAAAAAACAACAGTTTTAATGAGGCATCATTAAATTAAAAATCACCGTACGCGGTACAATGAAGCACGAAACGAATAATATGCGGAAAAACGATTTATTGTTAGAGTGAACAAAATAGGATATCAGTGTTCAGCGTGCATCCGCAGTTCCGATTGCTACTTATGAATATTAGCTTTGGCTCATATCATGTCGCGTTATTAATTGGGGAAGAAAAGATTTAACCTTATGTAGTAATCCATGCAACACTTTATCTACGAGTAGCTGCGTGGAGCACTATAGAATTTCCTTGAAAAACTGAGGAATTGAAAAAATTCACAAATTTAGAAAAACATTGAAACATTAAGAAAATTCAAAAGAATAAAAAAAAAAAAAAATTGCCCAAGTTTTAGGATGTGAAAGCAAAAAATGGAACATTTCTTATAAAGTGTCTAAAAATAAAAAATAAAAATAAAGTTTAAAAAAAGAAAAATCTCTAAAAAACTTGATATGTGTATAATTCATGCTGTAGCGAGTAGCAATTAGCAAAAAATATTTTTGCATGATACAAAAATGATAAAAATCCATTAAAGATTAGATGGGGTTGATAATCGTGTTGTGAATAATAGATTCAAACTCAGAACTTAAATTTTGAAATTTCCTGAAAAAGTCAGGATTAAAAGGTAGGGTATTGATGTAGGATCATACATAGGTAATAGAATTTTGGAAAACTCGATAGAAGGGTATTATTCTTTCGTCAGCTTTGATTTTTTACTACACATTTTTTCCAAAAATGTTCTATTCAGTTTTTGATTAGAATGGCTGATGAAGTGGGTAAAGTGAATGAGGGTGCTGTTTATCCACAAAACAATGGAGCATTCGAAGTATTCCCGTCATAATACTGGGAACGGATAATTAGCCGTAAATTTGAGGTTTGATGCGTGGAATTTAATTGGCAGCGGTGCAATTGGCGGTTATTGAAATATCATCGAGCTTTATAGAACGATAATTATTCGATGCTTATAAATTTCAGCATTTTCATTAAACGATGGCTGGTTTCGATGCACCACCGTTGCGGCTGCTTTGAATAGAAATCAATTCATTATCACATCGAGAGTACCTTCGGGTTAGTGATAAAACCTGAAGAAACATCTTGAGATAGGGAAATAAAATACTATCGCAATAGCTGGACCTTTTTTGCCATGGTTCTTGCGATGTTTTCGCTTGAAACGTTAAAACGACAGCAATGAGATTAAATTTACGTATTGCGCTTTTACGGCGCACAGAAGAAAAGGTAAGACGGTAAGATGGGAAGGCCGAAGAGACGGAATGCCGATGAAGATTGGGTTGGGCAAAAACAAAAACTCGTTGAAATTTAAAATTAGATTTTAATCTTCTAGTCACGAATCGAACAGGGCAAATAAAAAAGCCGCGCAGACATCGATGAATTACGGTCGGGTACGTAGAGGGCAACGACGGTTCAGCGATGTGCATCGGACGAGCTAAAAAAGGAGGCATTCTTTGTGAGAAATTTTCCAACCCCTACGTACTTCAATCTGCATTCGCTTTACAGTCAAATAATTTTTAGCTTTTTACGAGAAAAAGCTCGCGAACCGGCACGTTATTACTCGTTGAAGTTGCAGCAAAACGAGCTTTTAACTCTATTACACCAACTGCTTATTTTGTATTTGTATTTAATGCAGCGTTGTGTGGTTCAGCGAAGGGGGTCTTAACGGGTACGGGTATCGTTATAAATTCGTCCGACACCACCGCATTGCAGTTATAGCATACAAACGATTTATAGCGTTCGGTACGTAGCGTGACACCCGAAACTCGCTTCGGAAAGTTTTTAGAAAAACGCGAAACGACGAGCCCTTTTATTTTTTTTCGCACCCCCGTGCCACCCGAGTTGTGTATTTTTAATGCTGCGTACCCGAATTAGTTTTAATAGGGGTTTGTTTGCCGGCTGTCTTCATTATGGGTTGAACTTTTTTTACGAGTGAACATCGATTGGTAGTGTGTAGCTCGAACAAAGCTTTTACAAAGAAGCTGTTTGATCGGCTAACTCCTATGTAAATGTTTTCACTTTTCGCCGAGCTCGTGAGCTGAAATTGGTATTTGAGGGAAACCGCGAAGACCCGAATTTGAAAGATGAAACGATCCGGTATCTGTAATAAAATTCTTTGGACCGGGTTGAAATGGAAAAAATTGCACGTTTAGAGATTGGAAATAGGGTAAATTGTTCGATAAGTTGGAGTTTGATTTATTTTAGAATTCGGATATTTTTGGGGTCACGTTTGAGCCAACGGTGTTGAAATAGTTTATGCATATCTTTCGTATTGAGAGCGATGCGATTTTACGAAGTATTAGAGCTTTAGCTTTTATGATATATTTTAAAATATTTTATATTGAAAAAAAAAGAAAAAAATTTCAGCATTTTTATAAACTTTGAACGAACTCAAACACAAACTTTCAAATAATACTCTGGACATTGATGGAATTATGTGTAGATTTTTAGTTCATAGGCCAAGCTGGTGAGAGGGAGGTGCAAAAGGAGTAGATTGCTTTTAGGCCAGGGTTCATAACAGAGCTTGGAAACCTAAATTTTGTATGTATTAAATTTTTTCAATGTTTTCATTGGATTTAGAAAAAACTTAAAAGAAACACTCGATAATAATTTTTTCGCCGTGCTAACTCTAGTTCTCCCAGACCTTGTCTATGGGCTAACTTCAGTTTATTCCTTCGGCGTTTAATTATATGTACTTTTACGCGACTAATTATCTCCTTCCTCCACCCTTACAAATCACAAAACATCTGTATTTAGATCTAAGGGACAAATTTTGAATAAATTTGTTTTCTCTTATTAGAACATGGAAAGGATGTAAAAAATTCGGAGATGTTTCTAAATCAAAACCACTCGCAGATACTATATCTTATAGTTGCTTATTCAGTTAGGGTTATACCTCTCCATCTAACTGATACCACATTAGCGCGCCTTTAGCCACAGAAGCTCTACATACCTGCATGATGTATTAAAAATACGAATTCTATTTTTTCACAATAAAAAGAGAAAAAATTACACTTGAAAAATAGTAGAGTAATTTTTTTTAATTAAAAAAAAAAATCCAAAGTTAGGTATAAACTTATTTATTAAGTTGAGAAAAATTACTTTATATTATTTTTAGTTACAATTTTAAAAACAATTGCCTTCAACTGTGAAACGCAAGATATCAAAATTATTATAATTACATTGAAATAAATAGTGTAAATACATCAAAGTGTCATTGTATTGTTTAAAAAATGAAAAAATCCAAAACATGAAGAAAAAATGTATTAAAAAATTTTTTGAATAAGAAAAAAATCTATAAAATTGAAAAATTGTGAAAAAATGAGAAAAAAGTTCTAAAAATTTAATTTATGTTTTTTTCATATCTTTTTCGATCACTGGAATGATCCTACTTAAATACAAAACGTAACCTCGCATCATATCACGCTCTAGTTGAATGTAAAATTATGAATATTTGAATTCTCAGGTATAATAAGAATATTTTTTTTTTTAAACTCCATTTTTTTCATTTTCGAGAATTCAAAAGTTCTTAACATTACATCTGAGATGAAGAGATGAGGTTTACGTCATTGAAAAAACTAACTTTTACCTTCCAATAACATCTACTTGATTGATGGAGCATGAGAACAAATTTTTGAATAATTTGACAAAAATTTGCTTATTTTTGAGAATTCAAGCCCTTATGAACTTTCATTTGAGTAAGACAGAGAAATGAGATTTGCGGCATTGATAAGAACAAAATTTTCTCTTCTGATAACAAGTACTTAATCGATGGGCCCTAAAACAAAGTTTTGCATAATTCAATAAAAATTGTGAAAACTGAAGGTTTCATTATACGTTATTTTCGTGAAAATTAGAATAAGTGTAGATCGGCCCCTGCGGGTTAAGGCTAGGCAAATATACATACAGTGACTAGGTATGTGTTGCCTAGCCATCGCCTAAAATCTGTTACACCATTAAACACTTTGTATATTTTACCAGCATCCCTAGGTTAAACTAGGTACCAGCTACCAACCCCTTTTAGGATTGTAAAACTACGTAATAATACGATTTTTTTAAAATTAAAAATCGATGTCTAAAATATTAAAGGATTGAAAGTTTCATGCAAAAAATCAAAAATAATGGTACGAGATTCAAGATGAAAAAGTGATTTTATGATGCATACCTTTCACTTATAAAGATTGCGGACCCAAGTCTGAGCTACCACCGAGAAAAGAAAATATACCAAAAAGTTGAACATTCGCCAAATGATTACAAATCATCTGAAACGCAAAGATTTAAAGAACCCACCCATTCTGGACCGCCTCTTCCTAAATCAGGTAGGCTGTAAAAGCCTTTCGGCTAAAAAAGGGAATAGAAATTTATTCCAACAAAATAAAATTAAGCATAAATTATAAATACAATTATCATTGCACTTTAGTACTTAAAAATCTGAATCGTCAGAAGGCGAAGATTCATTTTTGGTTACTCGATTGAAAACAGCTATTTCCTCTACCTATGGCGTTGTTTTTCCAATGAGCCATATAAAATTCAAATTTTCACCCCATATGTGGTAATGCTAATGAATGAGCTGAGTTCCAGCTTACAATTCTGCCTCTTGAATTATTAGATGGGCTCATGAACTATGAAAACTGTTTGTACCCCTAGGTGAATTCTGTCTTTTATGTAGGAATCAAAAGTTGCTCTTGTTTCGTGAAAACTGAAATATGCTTTAAAAAAAAGTAAGCAGCCATGCCCACAAAGTTTGACCTTTCTATGTAGATTTGATGATGAGATACAGAAGATTCACGAAATTTCCTGTAGCAGTTTCCCCTCCAAAAGTCATTTTTTGCTCTAAATCCCCTCCAAATTCACTTGGGAAGCTAAAATCAGAATAACTTGGTAACTTGAGCTCATTTTATCATATGAAATCACAATATAAATTTTCGACTCTTTATGTACCCCCACCAAATGTTGAGGCCGATAACCCCTCCTTATCCCCTCCAATGTCATCTGTGAAGGGGAATTTGAGATATGACATGCTTCTTATCTCAAATAATCATATAAGCTCTTATAATTGCATTTTTGTTAATTTGAGGCTCCTTCAGCTTCACTCGAAATTTTGATAATCCGCCATTTTGGATCCATTTTGACTGAAATTCAAGAGGTCATATTTAAGAGGTCCCCTGGCTAATATTGGTTTTCTTACCTTTTGGGAAAAACCAACTCTTGAAAAAAATGGCTGAAATGGAACGCCACCAGGAAAAATACGTGGTCGAACTGACGTGAAATGACCCTTTTCAAAAATATCGTACTATTTTAGTCTACGATCACTGGAACTCCGAGAAATAATTTTTACGGCCGTATCCATACTCAACCAAGGACTGCTATAAAATTGGCGGCAAAAAAAAAATTAAATTTCTCAACCGGAACAATTTTAAAGGAATCACATGTATGGGAAGTTTTGTCGGTATTAATGGATTCAAGAAAGCTCGATAAATCAGCTTTAAAAACTCGTACACCGCACAATGACCGCGCTTACGGTACGAATCGTATTTCAGAAATTGGTCATTGTAATGGTAGAGGAAAGATTGAATGGGCGTTACTTGAGACATTTGCGGCAGATGGCGAGCTTAACAATATACACGATTTGGAATGGTAATAATTTTTCTTCGCGTTTTGGCATGCTATCGTACGCCAATGTTGGAGAAAAAGTATTTCTCGAAAGTTGCGATACGAAGACGCTACCGAGTAGACGACTTGGGACGTGAAAAAAATGCTCCAAAGAATGTGTTAATTTAATCGACTCGAAGTACGAGAAAAAACACGTTTTCGTTTTAATACTGGAGTAGTTTCGCTTTTCGCTCGGATCATAGAAGTTGTTATTTATTCGCATTTAAATTGTGACAATAGGGAACAACTCGTTTCGAGCTCAAAGGTAGTAAAATGCTTAATTCGTTTTGTATTTGGGAGTTGCAACTTTTTTCATAACCGTATAAAATTGCTCTCGCTTTGAGAACTTAATTTCACGTCACGAGTTGGTTGTAAAAGTGGAAAATTGTATCGATGCGGATTGCTGGCATTTCTTAATTTAAACTTTAAGGTGGATTTTTTGTAGCGAGTAATTTTTTGATCTTTACTGCTCACAATCGGTGTGTTTTTGATTGTCAAATATTGACGGTTTATGTCAAACGAACGCAAACGGTTCTATTTATTCGTCGATTACGTTCGCGTACGCAGTCCGTCTCTCTAAATTAGTTCGGTTTCATTATGCATGACAGGGATTAGTGGAATATTGTTTACGGTCAGATTACACCGTGGTCGGACCTAGATTGGGAGTTTGAAAGGTCCATCTACGGAGTTATACGTACACCAACGTTGCATACCGTGACATGTTTATAATTACACTCGTTTCGACTCGATGACGTTGTAGTGTTTGAAAATGATCTGCGATTAATTAGCCAATTTTTTTCATTTTTAATAACATAAAGGAGCATTTTTCAGCGACTTTTTCGCCATAGAATACTCGAAAATAAATTAGCGAAAAATTAGCTTTCGTCGAAAAAACCTTATCCGGCTGCAACTCGTAGGGTAATAAATTATTCGAAAAATTCATACAATAAAATACAATCAGCGCGACGCGGCGTAATAAAAAGTAAAGTTTCGGACGATTTTTCATATTTTCAACTTCATCTTATAAATCAGTGGATGGTGGATGGAACCGAAGCGAGGAAAAATCGCCAACTTACAAGAAACGTTTCATTTTATACACCGAATAGCCCGTAAATTTGGAGTTAATTCAGATTTTTGCCATAATTTATTACCGACGTCGAATAAAATATTAAGGCCCGTAACAGGGCGGCTATTAATTAATCCGGGGTTATTAAACTGTTTGAATTTTAAGGTAATGGATAAACATTTATTATCCTCGGGTGGTATTTTTTTTATGGTAAATCTGTTCAGAAGGGACGTTACGATTACGTGTGTACACTTGGGACTTGAAAATGTTTGAATTGGAGTAGCATCTTCGTACTTAAGAACTTGATTCGGATTTATTCGCAAAAATTGAAGAGATTGTTAACGGTTATTTTATCAACGATGTGAATTGTGAAAAGGATTTGGGGAGTTAAATCTTAATTCCTTTTCGTCGTAGTGTTGCCTTCGAGACATAACTTTTCGCGAGAATCTCGCGTCTCGTTTCGCTAAATTTCATTCGTAATTTGCGATAGAGCTGCGTGACTTTTCGTGAGAGACTTGTGTTGGTTGCTCGTAGATATATATACATATTTTTTTTAATTCTTCGAAGTGCTGAAAATTCTTATTCTATTGAAAACAATTTTTGTCTATCTGAAAAAATTATTTAGCGAGAAAATAATTTCCATTTGAGGAAATTTTTTTCTCACGAAACACAGTGCATAATCGCAATTTATTTACAAAATGAACATTTTTAAAAATTTATAAAAATCATGAATCTGTCGCGTCGTTGTATAGCGACATATTTGTAATTTTTGTGAATTTTCCGTTTTAAAACATTTTTATTTTATGAATAAATGGTATGTATTCTGCATTTTCATGGGAAAATTGATGCAACACTAGTTGAAAAAATTACTCGATTGTTATTTTCTTCTAGAATATTTATTTGATCCTTTTGGTGGAGTTTTTCTGTTTTTCGCCAAAGAAATACGTACGATAGTTATTATTAATTGAAATTCATCATTTAAAAATTGACTTGAAAGTACATATTTATAACCTCAATTGAATGGAATAAAATTAACTCCCAAAATGTTTCATTTATTTGTTTATTTATTTATTTATGGTAGGTTGTAAGATAAAAAGTTATGTATCGATTCTGAATACCTACTTAATGAGTGGTTAAAAATGAATTTAAAATTCTGTTTTTCCATTATCTCTTAGGAATATGCTTAAAGGATTGAAAACTGATGCTTTACGGTTCAATATTAAAAAAATGTAAGCAGCCATGCTGCATTACTGGGTTGAGTTTTTAATTGGGGCTTGTTCAGAACCATGCCTAATAGTTTCCAAAACCACTTAAGAAGTTACATTTAAAACAAATATACTTTTCAAATTATAGCTACTTGAGGCTCCTCAAATTATCCTAAAAATTTTTATGATCTACTATTTTGGCCTAAATTTAAGAGACATTATTCTGGTTATCAACTAAGCCTACATACAAAGTTTGACTTTTCTATGTAGATTTGGTGAAGAGATATGGAAAATTCATAGAATTTTCTGTAGCAATTTCCCCTCCAAAAACCACTTTTTGCTCTAAATCCCCTCCTAATTCATTGGAAAAGTCAAAATCAGAATAAGTTAGTTGCTTGAGCTCATTTTATCGTGGGAAACCACATATAAATTTTCGATTTTCAGTATACCCCCACCACATTTTGAAGTTGATAACCCCTCCTTCTCCCCTCCAATGCCATCTGTGAAGTTGAATTTAAGATATAGCATGCTTGTTATCTCAAATAATCGTATGAGTTCATATAAATTGCATTTTTGTTAATTTGAGGCTCCTCAAGCTTCACTCAAAATTTGATAATCCGCCATTTTGGATCCATTCTGACTGAAATTTAAGATGCCATATTTTGGTCATTAACTAACCCTATATACAAAGTTTGACCTTTCTATGTAGATTTGGTGAGGAGATATGGAAGATTCATAGAATTTTCTGTATAGCAATTTCCCCTCCAAAAACCATTTTTTGCTCAAACTCCCTTCCAAATGTACTTGCGAAACTAAAATTTTGATATGTTGGTATCCGTGATTCACTCTTTGATATAAGACTAAAAACAAAAATGTTGAGTTTTTTACCCTCCCTCTAACCTTTGTCAAAATTTGAGTGATCCGCCATTTTGAGGTGTATCGAAAAAACGAAAAAGTTCCTTTTTTGCGTTTTTAAGAAGAGTCTTTCACCATTTTTCGAGCTAATTTCAGAAATACCAGTCAGCGCTACGCGCTCCCTGTCTTCTCCAATATCACGTCTGGACGTAAATTTGAGATATGTATGCTCCTTATCCCCAATAATCACATGAGCTTGTATTAATTACGTTTTTACCCGTTTGAGGCTCTTCAATCTCAACTCCAATTTTTATAATCCGCCATTTTGGATCTATTTTAAGCTTCTTTCTTTTTCTTTTATATGAGATCAAAAAGAAAAATTTTTAGCAATTTTCCCCTCCTTCAGTCCAGCTTAAAATTTCGTGTTTATACCATGCTGCCAATAGCCCATATGTTCAGCCTTGCTTAGAATTCAACCTGTAAATGGACTTCATATGATATAAATGATACTCAACTATGCTTTACAAACGTATCTAAATTTCTTCTCCTTGGCAAATGCTGATGGCATTTTGCTTACTCCATGAAATATAAAATTTAAGATATTATAATTATTGAGATCTAATGGTGTAATAAATTGACCGAAAATAAATTCAAAAATTTTATATCATTCTTTCCGCAGCTGAATAAGATCAGCTTGCATGTTGGATTATTCGTCAAAAATGACTTGGAAACTTCATCACCAAGTGATGAGATCGAAAAATTTTCTGTTGAATTTCAGCAAAATGTCATTTTATACGATATTATTTCACAAACAAAGTACTCACATCTGTATATCATTTGTGTGTAATGAACACCAATGTATGTATATAAGTTTACTAATGAATGGTGACATTGAATAACAACTTACATTCGTTCTCTGAACATTTTCATATGCTGAATAGTACTCGTTAACTGAGCACTCAGTTTTGAAGTTTGAGTTAACTTATCGCTCTTATAGACTGGCCAAAAAAATGGCAAAAATTTCAATATTAACAGTTGTGATAGTTGTGCAAATATTTTCGTTTGGGCTTTCCCAATCAAATGCAGCGAATAATCACTGCATTTTAGATTCTTATCAAGAAAGAAAGAATTTCGATTTAGTGAGCACGATTGCAACGGAAAATAGCGGAGTCAAGGCTTGGTTGAAGAAATGTAAGTTTTTTTTCTTCGTTGACACGTAATAATCTCACTAAGTTACCTTAGGTACAGATATAAATGTATGCGCATAATTACTCGAAAATTAATCTGAAATTTGTTTCAGTCCGGGAATACATGTTTAGGGGTTTTCCTTCTTATTTTAGTGGAAGAGATAAAGAATGCTTGAAAAAGATCTATAATTGCGCACTATGGAAAAGGAATATGACTGAATTTGAGTGTATTGATGTACAAGTATGGCAAGCCCGTGTACCTAGCAGTATGGAAGAAGGAAATGATGAACATCGCAGTGCAGAAATATTAGAATGCAAAACGTTTATGAAACCTAATGGTGACCAGCAGAATGTTAAAATAGCAGAAGACAGTAATGGAAATAAACCTAGTGAATCTTTTGCTCTGATGTTGGGACTACGTAAGAAATTTTGGAATTGGGAGACCACCTACGATGTGTACGTAGGCCAGCCCAAGGTCAATAAAAGTGATGATGAAGAGGACTTCATACTTAAAGGCGTTTTTAAAAATTTCAATTTGTACCAAGCGTGCATTTCAACGTCGTCTGTAATCTCTGTAATCAAATCAAAATTTAAAATGTCGCCGCCGTAATACTGGACATTTTATTTATGGCTTCATTTTTTGATGCAATCAATAATGATTTTCTTCTAATATAAGAATAGTTTTCCTTTATTTTTTGTCATTATGTTGTTTTTTTTTTCAATGTTCAGCTTCTATTTTAGTCGTTCTAATGAATTTTGCTATTTGATGAATGTAGTAAAGTTAGCTTTGTTCGAATTCCAATAAAATGTTACTTACTCGAGAATAATTCAAGACTTCGAATTCTTCGGAATGCGCTCGTAATAAAAAAGTTTTATGTTATTTGCATATCTGTATGATTATGATATAATACGAATCGTTAGCAAACGACTTATTTCAATCAAATCCTTCACGATCCAATGTTCGCCGAACCATGCTGCGTTTCGAACGCGCAAGGTACGAACCAGTTTTTTGTTCGTTGCGAACATGCGCGAACATGTGCTGCGCCCCGATCGCGCCTGGTACGAACAAATTGAAAATTTTTTAGTTGAATTATCAACGAAAAAGTAAGCTATTGTAGCAATTTTTTTTTAGTTTTGTTAAAAAAAAAATCAAGGAAGTTCATATTACATACAAATTTTGACCTTTGTAGTCAATTTGGTGAGAAGATATGGAGAATTCACGAAATTTCTGATCGTAGCGCAATTTCGCCACATGTTGTTAATCGAACTATTCTTTATATTATATTGATGAAAAAAATATCCTTGCTTAGAATTAAACCTGTAAATGGTCTTTATATGGTATAAATTATACTGGACTAAATTTCTTCTCGCTGGCAAAAACTACTGGCTTTTTGCTTATTCTATGAAAAATAAAATTTAATATATTTTTATTATCGAGAGGTAATGGTTTAGTAAATTGAGTCAAAATAAATTAGGAAATTTTGTATTATTCTTTCTGCGGCTGAATAAGATCAGCTTATATGTTAGATTATTTCTCAAAAACGACTTGGAAACTTCATCACCAAGTGATGAGGTGGAAAAATTTTCTGTTGAATGTCAAGCAGATGTCATTTCATACTGTATTAAGTACTTTACAAAACAAAGTACTCATATCTGTATATCACTTATGTGTAATGAACACCAATGTATTTAAATTTTCACTAATGAATGATGACATTGAATAACGATTTACGTTATTCACATTTCACAACATTTTCATAAGTTTAATAGTACCTCTTGACTGTGAACACATTTTCGAAGCTTCAGTTACCTTAGAGATCGTCTAGGCTGGTGAAAAAATGACACAAATTTCAATATTAACAGTTACGACAGTAGTGCAGATATTCTCATTTGGGCTTTCCCAATCGAATTCAGAAACTTTGCGGTGCATTTCAAAACCTTACGCTGAAGGAAAACATCACAACGTAGTGACCATGTTCTCGAAAGAATATAATACATGGTGTTTTATAACGGGTAAGTTTTCTTTCATGTAGTTAACGCATAATCATCTGCAAGGATATCTTTCAGATTTATAAATGTATGTGCATGATTACCCAAAAATGCAAATTGTTTTTTTTTTGTAGCTGCGGAACGTATGATTAAGGGCAAGCCCAATTACTTCTTCCTGACACAACCTTGCTTGATAAGCATCTGTAAATGCGTAGCATTGAAAATTTATAAAGTTGAATATGATTGTAAGGTAGCGGAGACATTCAATGCATCTATACCTGACAATTTGGTAAGACCGAATAAATATTACGAGGCTCCATCATTAAAATGCGAAATGCGGAAAAAATCAAATGATGACCAACAAGGGAAAAAAATAAACGATGTAAAAACAGAAGAAGACAGTAATCAAAATGAAGTTTTTGTAATCGTTCACGGATTGCGTAAATATTTTTGGGAACGGGACTCTACCTACGATATGTATGTAGCGCACTTCCAAAAAAATGAATTAACAAAAGTCGTTCTTGATGGAGTTCTTAAAAAATTTAATTTGTCTGAGGTATGTAAAGAAACATAGCTTCCAAATAAAGATGTAAAACAACCTTCATCATAATACTAGACATTTCAGTTGTTTAATTTTGTAACGCAGTAGAGATTGATTATTTCTCGTTTAACAAATAAGAATGATTTTCCTTGATTTTTTTTTGTTATTTATTTGTTGTTGTATTTTATTCAGTATTCAGCTATTATTTTAGTCGCTCAGGTGAATGTTGATATTTTATTTTATGTAATAAAATATATTGATAGCAGTTAAGTTTCTTTTGTTTGTACTCCAGAATAATCTGAAAAAATGCAAAAAATGAACGAAAACCAGATAATTCAAAAAAAAAAAAAACGAAAATAAAACCAGTATGAACGAGTAATAACCAGAAAAAACTGGAACTAGAATTTACGAAAACCAGTTACACCTAAAAGCTGAAAATAAAAGTAGTATAATTGAATAATAACCAGAAAAAACTGCAACGAAATTAATGAAAACCAGATAAACCGGAAAACCAGAAATGAAACCACTATAAATAAGTAATAACCATGGTAATCAACTAATTCTGCATACAAATTTCGACTTTTGCAGTCGATTTGGTGAGGAGAATTTGAGGATTCACGAAATTTCTGATCGTAACGGATTTTCCCTCTAATAGCCGTTTTTTGTTCCAGTTCCATCCAAATTCGCTTAAAAGCATGAAAATGAAATCATATGTTATCATAATTGAAAATTTTCGATATTTCGTTTACCCCACTACATTTTGAGGACGATCACCCCTATCCTTTCTCCCCTCCAATACAATATGAATATAAATTTGGAGTATGCTATAATTCTAATTTCAATAATCATATAAGTTTACATTTATCGAATTCAACCAATTTCAGGCTCCTCTCTTCCTCAACTTTTGATGATCTGCTATTTTGTATTCATTTCAACCCCCAAATACAAGAAGTTATATTCTAGTTCTCTGTTAATGCCACGTACAATCTTTGTTTCTTTTTTAGGTGCATTTTGATAAGGAGATAATGGAAGATTTAGGAAATTTGTGTCTCAAAACTTCAAAAAGGCTTTTTTTCTTAAGTCTTTTCCAAATGGACTTAGGAACTTTAAATTTAGATGTTTTTGTGTCTCAGTATCATTTTTTCATGAGAGATCACGAACAGAGATTTTGCTTTTCCTCTCCTTCACTCCCTTTCAAAATTCAAGTGAATCGTCATTTTGAGAAGAACGAAAAAAGTAGCTTTATCTATTTTTACGAAGAGTCTCTCACCAAATTTTTAGCAATTTTCATGTATACCTGCTGTTGCTGAGGGCATGGATAAAAATATGCACCAAAAAATTGGACATTTGCCATATGATTGTAAATGTTTTGATACATAAAAATTTAAGGTTCCGCTCCCTCACCTAGATCTCTTCTTCTCAAAATCAGATAGACTGTAATAGCTATTGTTTTTAATTAAAAATTGAGCTAAAAATTATGCTTTCAATTTTTTCTAAAATTTTATCAAAGCGAAGAACATTATAATTTCATTTTCTTTCATCTAATCAACAATTTAAATTAATCATTTATCTTTCATTGCAACAATAAATTAGCAAAAATTAAAAAAATGCAACACATGAATTGTTAAAAAATATTTAGAATTTTAGTGAAACTGACTATACATTTTTTTTCTTGCTTTTTAAGCGTCAGAATTCCATCGTTGAGCTCACAAAAAAAGTTCAGCTGTCAAAAACTCGTTTTTTTTTTTTTTTTTTTAATTTTAGGAAAAACATAATTTTTTATTTTCTCATTTCGCTATTAAGTTGAAAATGCCATTAACAAGTTCTGTGTTCGCACAGTGTATAAGGGTATAAAATTAGTCTTTAATTCTGTTGTAAGATGAAACCTTTTAATGAGCAATAAATTTTAAAGAAGTCAAATTTTTTATGCAATCAAATTTGTAGTAGATGGTAGATAGTTACTTGGATTTTTACAAATTTGAAAATTTGTTATAAAATCACCAAATGTATGTTTGAAATCGGAAAAAATATTCTTCTCAAGATGTAAGAAAATTATGTTCGTATAATGGGAGAGAGATGGGAGGACTGGAGGACACCCTTCAAATTCATCTCAAAAACTCTTCTTCATGAATCCCCCCCTTCACCATGAAATTTCTGGTCTCGCCAATGTGAGTTTGTATTGAGTTTTTTTATTGAAGTATTAACAGAAATATACATTTTCATTCTTGGTCTATATAGAAACTTGGTACCTGCTCCTTTTCCTTTCTTAAATGAGTCAAGCCACTATATCAGTTGGCTGCGAAAATTCGATTCAAAAGTATAATAGAGTGACTACGTAAATTGTTGGGAAAAGACCTTTGCTTGTTCTAGGTCACAAATAAAGTTATAAAGAATGGACAGCGATGATGAATCACCTACTTAAATTTTCCGAAAAGCGAATAATAAAGTTGGCTGACAGTTTTAGAAAAACTTGGCCTGCGTTTATTGGAAAAATTTTTTTCCATCACCTATAGTCCGTGTAATTATATGGTAAGGAAGGGCGAATTTGCGAAATTACCCGAGACATATTTCACGAACCTTCTTTATAGTAATAATAGTGATTTAGCGAGTCAGTCATTTATCAAAAGGCTGCGTGCGAATGAGAATTATTAATTTTAATTTTTAATTAACACGTACGCCGGTTAAACTGGTCGAGTGAGCTGTTAATGGGTTTTCGGTGGTACGAACAAAGTTCCATAAGGTTCTGCGTGTAAGTTGATGGTCGATGTAGTAGAAAATCTCGTAGAATCGCAGACGATTTTATTCGCGGCGGGTTAATAACGACGCGGAGGTTTTATTTTGAATATAAATTGGAATATTATTCGAGACTATTTGCCGGATATTAGAAACGATCAGAATTACTGCGCCGATTACGCCGTCAGAATGTACTGCACTTAAATTTGCGTTTATAATTTTATAACCGTCAATAGAAAGGGTTACGATTGTAATATCTTAACAAAGTTTCTTGGTGTTGATAATTTGCTATGGAAAACTTGAATTCAACTTTAAATTATAAGCCTCTGTGTGGCAGAAAATGCAGAATGTCTAATTAGTTTATCTAAGTTCATCGAAGTTATGTTATCAAGCAAGCAATTCCGTCATCTCTAATTTGTATTCCTTTTACCGCGTTTGTATTAATAGTTAACGAGAAATACAAGTTGTTGGTTACGAAAA
This sequence comes from Phenacoccus solenopsis, assembly GCA_009761765.1. NCBI lineage: Eukaryota > Metazoa > Arthropoda > Insecta > Hemiptera > Pseudococcidae > Phenacoccus > Phenacoccus solenopsis. Next base: position 16,800,937 of record CM019754.1, read on the forward strand.
ACGAATTCATACAAATTAAACGAATTTTTTCTTCGAATTATAAGAGGGAAAAAAATTCGTCGAGGAAATAAAGGCGACGGGGAAAATATTAATTAAGTCTTCGCCGAGATTCGACGCGCCGAATAGATTAATTTTTGTTTTTAAAAAATAACGGCGAATATCTTTATATCCGCTAGACAAGTATTGGGTAAATTTGTTCGTATCATAATTACAATCAAGAGATTCCAATGAGGGGATCTTAATCATTAATTAATATGGAAAAGATCGAAATACGTCAGCTCTCTGTCTTACTGCCCAAAGGCACTTGGGTATTTAAGAGAAAAACCTTTTCTGTAAAGTTCGCTTTCTCGTTAAAAATTTCTTTTAATTTCTTTAAAATAGTAGAAATGCGAAGGGAAAACTTTCTAGTAAAACTTTATCGGAAACATTTTTTAGAGAGGTGGTAATTTAAAAAATTGAAACTCCACTTAATTCCTGATATGGCGTGAGAAACTTGTTCTATAGCGAATGCAACCTAAGGCAATAAATGTGTACATTGCCCATACATACTTAACAATGGCAAGGATATATTTCGGTGGGATTTCCACTTAATTAAAAGCTAAACCGCGAAATTCAGTCAATAGCGGAGCTGTGGTCAACTAGATGTTGTGGAAATAATTTCGAATTAATTACGAGCTCGGGTTTACACGATGAAGGTTATCCGAAGCAACATGGTACCAAAGGCTTTCTTATCCCTTAATAAAATTTGATACGAATTAAAATCTAAAAATACGAGCCTAAAAGTTTTGTTAAATTTAATTTTGATGAAATTCAAGCGAGTATTTTTCGCATATTACAAATTAAATGGATCAAACAACCCCAAAGAATTAATCGGTGTGATAATTCTTTAAATTAAACTAAGCTATAGTGATAAATATGATAGAAAATATCACCCTTTGTACCTTTTAAATTAGGTATTGCTTTTAATTCTTTTCATCAAATGGATTCGCTTTGAAAAGCGCGACCTCGACGTGTTGAAAATTACGCAGCAAATCTCGTTTCAGCTTTTTAATGAAAAATGAACCGGCCGATCATTCGAAGCAGGTAATTTGGTGGGTTGAATGAATGGTGAAATTTTGTTATAATTCTCGTATTTTTACCACTAGGGTTAGTTCTTGGGGTGTTTTTGATGTAAATTGTAATTTTATATCAATAGCTGGTGCGGTATAAGCTTATTACGCGGTTTGAACTGCGCTACGAGAGTATTTTATTATTGAGTCGAATAATTTATTCGATTTTTTTTCACCTTTGAAGGATGTATTTAATTTTGTAGTTTTATCGGTGGTGTAGTTCAATTGAAAAAGGGTCGGTGGTTAGAATAATTATTGGAGGAGTGTAAATTAAATTGTGGAGTATGGTAGTTTTTGTTTACTTTGAATAGGTATCGCGAAAAGGGTATATTTTGGATTGCAAAAAGGGAAATACTTTATTCACTCGTATAACATAGCTTATAACTGTATTTCTTTGTACTTTTTGTGCCATCGAATTGGGTTATGAGATAAATTTTCTCCTGGTTTGGGAATTCATTCTGTCTAATGCTATATGGTGGCAACACTGTTTGGAGATGAAGTTTCTTTGACTAACGCTCAGTCGCTCCTTGGCTACGAACAAGTCAACATCTTCGTGGTAGTTGTAGATTGAAGAGATAAATGATAATTTAGCCTTCTTAATCTTGAGCGCGACTAAAAAATGCTGGCTTAAATTTTCTTCCAATTTATATGATAAGGTCATACCAATATTATACATATATTCCGCTCTTAAATTACATAAATCAAAGTTTTACTCAGTTTCAGTGTTTTGAATACTTCGTATTTTGAGCTTTGACGAACTAAAATTAAGTCTATATTGTGCATTTAGTCCACGCAAAAACAAGTGAAAATAAGTAGATATGCGCATGTAATGTAATGATCAACTATATCCTCTACTTACATCGCGCTCTTTTTCATCTCTCCTCCTCTTCCCCAACAGTCTTTCGCCTATACATCTGCATCCAACAGCATATTATGGGTAATGATTACTCAGGGTAACACTCCAGTGCCTAGTATCGTGACATAATCACCTAAGTAATGTAGGTATACTAACCTGCTGTACGAGCTCTTACTTAGCACTGGCAGTACCAGCCCTTGATGAGGCTCGTGCCTTCGTCTAATTCAGTTACAGATTGTAGATTGTAGACGAAGTGTGTCATGATTGAAATTTAAATGTGAGCACCATAGTCGTGATATTAGGCACTCCAATTTTACCTCGAGGGATGATTATTCATAATATGTCGATGAATGTGGATAGTAGAAGGAAGACTGTTGATGAGGGGGAAGGGAGGGCAGGGAGGAAGATGAAGAATAAGAGCATGCAGGTAGAGAATTATGATCTATAAATACATTACATGCACATATCTACTTATTTTTACTTGTTTTTATTAAGTCCATGATTATTTCGAGTGTTACAAAAAAAAAAAGAAACAGTGTTTTGGGAACGAACCCCAGAACAAGAACAAAGAACAACAAGAATAGATTTTTCATTATTTTAGAGGAACAGAACCAAGACTGAGAATATGAAATTAATGTGTTTGAAGAACAAAGAATAGAACAAAAACAGAATAGTTTGAAACTAAAAGATCAAAAAACGAAGCGAGAATCAAGTAATGAAAATATTGAAAAATGAGAAAAGTTGTAAGAATGAACCCAAGAACGAGAACAAAAAACAACAAAAACTGATTTTTCATTGTTCTCGAGGAACAAAACTGAGAAAGAAAACATGAAACTAATACTATGTGTGTAAAATAAACAAAAGATCAAGAACAGAAAAGTTTGAAACCGAAGATAGAAGAACGAAACAAGAAGCAACCGATGAAAATATTGAAAAAACGAGAAGAGTTGTGGAACGAACCAATAAAGAACTAAAGAACATCAAGAATAGAGATTTTTTATTATTCTCGAGGAATGGAATATGTTTGAAGAATGAAGAACAGAACGAGAGCAGAATAGGTTAAAACTGAAAGATCAAAAAACGAAATGAGAAGAAGAACAAAGATGATATGATTGTTTTGTTGTTCTTTGTTGTTCCAAATGTTATGATTCATTTTATGAATTTGTCTGATTTTCGTTATTTTCTCATTACATATAAAACAAAATAGTTTTTAGAACGAACCGGAGAATAAGAACAAAGAACAATAAAAATAGAGGTTTTTCATTGTTCTCGAAGAACAAAGCGAAGAAAGAGCACATTAAAGTAAAATTGATGAAGAACAAAGAACGAATCCAGAACCATTGAAGCATTAAGGAATTTGAAAGAACAGGAGTGAAATCATCCCTGTTGATAAGATCAAAGTAAGAACCAGGATTAAATGATTGGGTCTTTCAAACAAAAAGAACAAAAACAAGAACTGATGTGACCTTGATTTCGCATTTTATCATGTTCCTTTCCACATGTCTGAAGAAAATATAAAAATCTATAAATAGAAAATAAAATTCAATTTTATGACTCATATTGAAAAGGAAAACACTTTCACGCCTACTTTCATGTAGAATTTTACTCCAAAAAATGTTTGTGTAACATTTTAAATCGATTTTCAGGGGTCCTTAAATTACAGTGCATATGGTGAAGGGTAGGTCGAAATAGTTCTGAAAAATATGGAAAAATATTTTTGTCTTTGGTGAGTAATAATATTATTAATGACAATACACGTCCCTCTACCCTGCACAGAGGTTCAATGAATGAGACAAAGTTGAAAAAAAAGCTGTTATTGAATTTTTCAATTCTAGTGCAAACGTTTATTGGACTGAAACTATCACGGAATAAATATTTTTATATACCTTCAAAGCATCAAGCATAAATGAGGGATAAACATTGGAAATAATAAAAAAGAGAGGGTATAAATTTTGAAAATAAAAAAAACTCCAACCTCTCAAAACGAGTTAATTATTCAATAAAAAAAAAAATATGTATATTCCATCAGTGATTTCTAGTATTTTTTAAATTTTCCGCTTTGACACCCCTCCCACCAGTATAGAAAGTTGTTATCAAAAACGGGTGATGAGAACTTATTAAGGGCATCATATACAATAAGTAACTTATTTTTCATCTATAAAGAAGCTTCAATATATCGTTTAATTCTTCGTTCTGCACTTAAAAAGAGCGAATGTTACTTCCCTCTCTACGAACTTTCTGGTTTATGTGTACTGAAAATTTCATAAATCACTTGGCTTGGTTTACGTTCCTTTATAATCGAAGAAATGGAAGGTTTGAAACTAGATTTAAATTTTGTAATAGATTTTCTGTTTTAGCTGAGAGGAGGGATTGAAATTGATTAATTTGGTTTGGAAAAATTTTTCAATTTTTAAACAAATGTGTCCAGTTGTCTTGAAAATTCCAACAGAACTGTGAACGATACTGACTTCGTTAAAATTTTATGTTATTTTTTTTTTGACGTGACGAAGCGAGAAAGGTGGTATTTTGTTGAAAAGGTAATTTATCGAAACAATGTGAAAGCGGTGAAACAGTACCATGTCATTAAATTATTAACCATCTGGTTTTCACGTGGAGTCGACGATACAATACTTCGATCTACTAGATTAATTTTTCAATACGCGTACTTACCAATTTAAAGATTCATAGTGTTGACCGTACAAGTATGTTGTGGCTTGCATTATATGCACGCTCGTACTACCTGGAGAACAATTGTAAAGGAGGAAGTTGCGATGATTTTGTTGTTGGTGGTTGGTTAATTGAGGTTCTTTTATCGCTGGCTGGGAACCATTATTCGTATTTTATTGCACGACTGCGAATGCATTCAAGTAAAAATTGGCCAATCTGGCACGCTACGAAAACATCGTCGAAGAAATGAGGAAACGGAGGAGTAGGAACGGAGTAGAGGGGAATACCGGTACAAGGATGGTTTTAAAAGGAGAAATAATTCTGTTGGAATCATTCTTTCGAAAATTTGCCTTTTCCTGTAGACTAAATCGTGAAGTATTTTACGATAGAAGAATCACAGACTGGAGTACCGGTGCTGGCGCATCATTATAAACGCATACGAAGTGATTCGCGAGAGCAGTGGGCGAATATCGGCGGTGAAAAAAAGACGACCCTTCAATAAAGCCACTAAAGCCACGATTGTCGTTGTCAAGCTGTATTTCAAATTTCATACTTCGATTCGCTGGTCGTTTGTGTCGGAAAGTGGATGAGTACAAAGCGTAAAAATTCGAGTGCAGTCACGGTAATGCGTACTCATTTTTATCAACGTCGACGATGAATGAAGTATCATTGCGATAGACCGCGGATGTCCTGGATGCTGCGCTCTTGCTGAGATTACGCCGCGTCTACCCTTTAACAATATGTTCCCCTCTTTTTAAAGGCTCCAAATAGTAAGATAAACTACCCTCTGCCGTGTCGTTTAATGCAGTGTAGTTTATCTAACCTTTTATACCCTTAGTAATTCGATTATTTACAAAGGAAGAACATTACTGGAGAGAATGTAGATGTCTTTAAAGGTTTCAGTTCAACAACTTGTTAACTTTATCTCCTTGGAGAAAACGTTACACTTTTCTTACCTTGGGAGTGATGTGCGTGTCGTATGGTACCAATTTTCACGCAATGCAGATACCAAAAGTGACATAAGTCGCGTTATGCTACGGCTACAGTTTTTCGTCGAGTTATTTTTAGCACATTTTCGTATTCTTCGTTACCTACGTTTCGTTCGTTTTTTCCAAAACGTGATCGTTTTCAACGGGTAAACTTAATTTGCAATTTTTTTTCTACATTTTTGCAACCGATAAAAGGAAGTTTTTGTGTTGAAAAAGGCGAGAAAAGACTGCCGGACGTTTTTCATTCGTCTGTTTCTGCGAGCGGATTCTAATTTCAAAAGGCTCGCAGTTACAAAGGTTCCAAAGCAAATAAATAAATTACCCGGTTCGTGATTCTAATATCGTACTAGTCGGCGTGATATTTTATACATCATTTCGGTACCTAAACCGCGAAATCCTCTATCTTCGGTGTTTGAATTTTACATCCTGTGGTCTTAAATTTTCATGCTAATACGAGGTCGCTTAATGTACAGGAATTTTTGCGTTTTTCGATACACGCCAGGGGATTTCTATGCGGTTATCTATAAGTATACACCGAATGCTGTGTTACATTTTTAGTCAAAGGAATCCCGGTAGTTGCTCTAGGGAAGAATCATATGTACCAATGAACCTTTTAGATTCACTTTTGCTTATATTATACCAGCCACAGAGGTGTGGTTAATAATTAACTAAGGAGTCCGTAGATACACTTGATATCAAGAGAATAGTGTCGGTTTATAATGGTGAATGTTGCCATTTACCTGCTCATGTGAATTAATGCATGGTTGAAATATTCCCTTGTTGGTAACTAGAACAGAATTTTTTGTAATCTTTGCTATCTGCAGGGAAGTCTTTTTGCGGTGATACGATAATTATTCGTCGCAGATGGGTAACTCCTCGTTGCCAATTGGGGGGGGGGGTTGCGATTGTTTTTTCCTTCTTTTCAACTGTCTTTTGAGAATGAGGCATGTGTTGGTTAAATAAATGAGATTTTTTTCTACGAAAAATCATTCTATGTCAGGTCCTCCCCCCCTCCCCGCAATTTATCTTACACTTATCCTGCATTGATAAAATTATAAAGGTCTCGCTGTGCGAATTTTATTTCAATTATTTTAAAAAGTGAAATTTTGAGGCACTTTTAGAACGAAATTTCGTTTCCAGTAAATAATCTTCCACCCGCAAGTGGTTTAGAATCAGCCTGCATGAAATGTCAGTTACTAAAAAATTTTATCAACTTGTTTAAATGACTTTAGTCCAATCAAATTATAATTATAACCAAGAATAATTGGGAGCCAAAGTGATAGCCAATAGTGTTTTTAACAACTCCCAACTTCGTTGCTTCCCCACCAAAAAATCTACATTTTTGCTCCTAAAACCAGTTTTTCGTTAATAACGAGCGACCTAATCTAGATATAGAAAAAAAATTGGGATAAAAGATAAAGCTGATTAGAATTCCAACAAAAAGTATTACCACATATTTTTTGCCCAAGTTGATAGAATCGCCAGAAAATGACCTTGAAACGCGCCACTTTCATTGCGCATAGGGCCATAGCGAGACGTTTAATAACTGCTGTTTTGAGAACCAATGAAAATTCGAAATTCATTGTAATTTTTTTTGTAGCCCTAAAGAGATGTGAAATTAAACATTTTTGATACAATTGTAATTAATCATCAACTTATGAGTAGTCTGAAATATAATGCAAAAAATACAGGAGATAGAAGTTTTTCATTTATGTTGGAAATAGTTTGAAAGATCCTGAATATTGAAAAAAATAGGTGAGTAATTTTTTTTTCAAGTCCAAAAGGCAAAATATCGCCCTTGGATACACAAAATTTTTTAATTTTTCGAAATATAATTTTTTTGAAAATTTTTTGAAATATCATAAAATTTTCAAACTTTGACCCAATTATGTAGGGTATAAATATTAACTTGGAAGGCTAGGGTAATTTTACATTTATCAATCGCTACAACAGATCGATTTTCGAAAAAAGCAAAATGATCTTTTTAGAAGGTGAAGGGGGCAGCAAAAATACATTGCTTTTTAATTATTCGTAGATATTCTGATTTAACATGTTCTCTCACTACATTTTTCTGTCATTTTTCTATTCTTAAGCTATGTTCTGAACCAGTGCCGGTTTTAAGATCGCTGCTTGTGGAGGGGTTAGTTCCATAAGTCGAGTGGGAAAGATAGTAAATGGTTTAAATTACCAAAAAGTTGATATAAACATCTAAAAAAAAAAGAAGCTTACTGACATAGTTGTTGTATTTTTACTTTATTACTTTGTATAAAAATTCCTTCATTTTGACTTGTATCACAGACCCTCCTCTTCCTCCTACTCAAGTAAAGATTAACTAACTTGAAGCGTAAGTTAGATACTTATTTCACGTAGTGTGACATTTCACACGTGTATATATTTCGAACTGCAGTTGTTTTCTGCGTCAATTACCTGAGAGTGGAAAACAAATGGGGCTGTTAAAACACACGTTACAACGTGCTCACGCACCGTTACACGTTTATGAACCTTAAAGCAATCTCAAGAGGTATATAGTGTGCGCGAAATCCGTAATTCCGTATAGGTAAAAATTCGTAACGTTTTTCTATACCCCATAAACTATACGGTTGGAGGAATTAGTAGAAAAATTTTCCTACTTGGCTGAAATGCTAATCTGGATGAATAAATTGATTGAATGGAAATTTCAAAATTTCGAAATTTGAAAGAGGACCCTTTAGTGCTGCAATGAGTGCAGGTCAGCAGATTTTTAGTTCTTTAGTGATTTTATTTTGTGAATAATCTCGATGAAAATTTTATAAAAGTTGTATTTCTTTTAGTTATTTTTTCGTGTTTCGGAAATATTTTATTTTTTGAAGAATTATTCATTTTTGAGGATTTTCTAAATTTAAACAATTGTTTTTCATTTAAAAAAAATAATTCAATAACATTTCTTAATTTTTAGAAATTTCAAAATTTTGCGCAATTTTTAATTTTTGAAAATTGATTTATTTTTGAAACATTTTTGTATTTAAACAGTTTTTTTCAATTTGAAATTTTTGAACATTTCAAATTTTTGCAAAATTTTTCATTCTTGAATATTTTTAATTTTAACAATTTAAAAAAAAAATTGTAGAGTTTTCCGTGCTTAGACGTTATTTTATTTTATAAAAGTTAGTTTTTCATTTTTCAGCTTTTTTTTCTTTTTTTTTTTTTTTGAAGCAAAAACTAAGAATTTTATGTTTTTTAAGAACATGTAAAGGAACTTGACTACATTCTTCTTCCCTTTTGCCGGCTATTTATTAGAGTTACTTTATCGTTATAATGATTTGTGCTTGACTTACTGATGCATCACCTTCATAGAAGTCCATTGCATCTTTCTTTGAATTACTGCGAGTGAAAAAATTATTGAATGCGTATATGAATTCAACTTAATTTTTGAATAATGGAAAACAACAACAACAACAACAAATTATTAAGAAAATAACGTTAGAAATTACCTTAAATGTTGATACATATAAAAAATATTTAATATAGGTTGAGATGATATTTTTTTTGAAAGCCGAATGTGTGAGAGAAAAATATTGCCGAGTGACAACCAAAAAACTTAAAAGAAATTTCAGTCTTCAAAACTGAAAAAACTGAGAAGTGAAAATGTTGAAAAATTCTTTTAAAAAATGATTGTATTTTTTCCTCTTTTAAAATTCGCATTTTGTTGTCTGAAGTCTGAAAAAATTTTTAACCGCTAATTTAATGAAAATTTTAGTGTTTCGATAATTTTTTTAATTTAAAAAAAAATCACTGAATTTTTTGTATTTTCAAAAATGAATGATAAAAATAGGTAATTTATAGTTTAGTTGCAAATTATAAACTCGATTTAAGGTCTTCAGAATTCAGGAAAGAAAATATGCCCAATGTCTATTTTTCAATGGTTCCCAATGTATCACCATATTCCTTCAAAATGAAATTTCATAATTTTGTTATGAAATAATCCATATTTTGGGAACCGCTGTGAGGTAAATCCTAGAAGTGTTTTGTCTCTCGAGTCCCGAAGATCTGAAAATTAAACTTATGCTATACATGCGGTCTATAAATTACGCATTTATTATTCAATTTTAGATTTTTACAATTCCATGTAAATCTAGTTTTTGTGCCCCTCTAGCCACACTAGCGGCACATGGCGCGTAATTAAAAAAAAATACATATTAAAATTGAGTGCTTTTTCACAAAAAAAAAATATTGACTATTTTTTCTTAGTTTTCCAATCTCAAAAGCTAACATTTCAGGACAAAAAAATTTAAATTGTTTTAAATTCAATTAATAAAATTTTCAACATGTATACCTAACATATTAATGTACCCTAGCCGCAAAAACTGCCCATGATGCGTTAGAAAAAAAAAAAAAAAATTCATGACATAATTTTGGAATGATGTTTCTTTCAACATTGGTGACTCAGATTTTTCTCAAGTTTTATGGGGGTCATTTAGTATTTACTTTTCTGTTGCGCTTTCATTTTTCTATAATTCAAAATTTGATTTTCCTTATTACCTAATACAAAAACTGATTAACGAGCAGGATGAAGAATTGACAAAAAAAAATGAACTCAATGTAAAATGTTTCTTTCTGAGCTAGGAATTGACGATTTGGCAATTCAGTATGGTCTTCGACGACCTATATAAATGATATTGATTTAATCAAAGAAAATTAATTTTCAATCGATCTCAGAACCTCTTCCATACCTTGCGAACGACCGATTGGTCAAAGAGAGTGCTCACAAATAAAGTAAACTCGAATATAATACACAAAAATAAAGTTTTCTGATAATACCCCTTTTCGGTATATTTTCGTTGGCATAAGAGAAGTATCGATTTCGTCGTGTTAAAATGGTCTAATAGTTGAGCTCATGTAACAAAACTTTTTGGTAAAATGTATATTCATCATTCTATACACGTACTGGAGGCTGAATTATAAAGTGAAAATGAATTAAAGAGGTTCCCATTTTACATAGCAGCCGAGGCGAGTGGCGAATCAATAGGTTTTTTCACAGTACACCTTATGCAGCGACTGAATTCACAATATCGTGGGGTTTTTTTTATGTAGGTACGCGCTTCTTTGTTTAAGCGTTTTACGTGTTGAAGTACGCCTTATGTAGCTGAGGCGTTTTGAAGTCATCACTCCTATCTGGTCGTTATCTCGAATCTGGGCGAGAGGTTTTTCGACAATGGCGGCGTCGTATTGATCTATTCGTAGCCTTCGTGTACCCTTTGTGCTATATGGTTTTGCATTTTGGTGAGCTGGAGGTTTTTTATTGCTGAAATATACGATACGTGTTCGTTCGAGTTTATATATTCAGGCACAGGTGTCGAGTTCTCTCGACTGTTCGGTTTTGCGAGCTGAATACAGGTGTCGCGTGCGATTCTAATGGCGAATTTAATTTGTGTTACAGATCCGGACGCAGCAAAAATGAGCAGGCTGTTTTCCATACATATCTGGCTGACGTTGATATTACTGGTGTACGGTAACCGTAGACTGGATAAGGCGAGAAAATACCACAAATTCGCCGACATATCGAATATGGACGAGACGATAAATATATGCGATTTGCAAAAGTTTCGCGAGATCAATATGCAGTGTTATTGCGACAGCGAAGAGTACGCGAACGCTACTGAAGCTAAGTGTTGGATTTTCAACGAAGGCGAAAAAGAAGATTCTTTTATTTGGGAAGAATTCCGATCGCAACCGAAGATAAATTCTTTGGACGTTAACGTTCGCAGCACTCTCACCTATATACCAACTAAAGCGTTGATCAATCTACCGGAATTATATTCGTTTAATTTGATATACGGCAATATTAGCAGAGTGATTCCGTTCGCGTTCGCCAATTTAACGTCGTTGCAAAAAATCGAACTGAAACACAATAACGTAGAGGTACTGGAGAAATACTCGTTCTCTTATTTACCCAGCTTGAAAGAGATATGTTTAAGTAACAACGAAATCAGAGAAATCGGACGTGATATATTTAAAAATTTACCATCGCTGAAACGACTCTACATCGAAGAGAATTTCATAAACGTCGTGCAGGATTTAGCGTTCACCGAGTTACGTAATTTGGAGGAACTGGAAATGCATAAAAATCAAATAACCGCCATATCGAGGAACACGTTCGCCGGTCTGATGTCGTTAAAGAGGCTGGATTTGCATTCGAATCTGTTATCGGAGCTGAAAGATTTTACATTCGCAGAGATGCCGAATCTGGTGGAACTTATGGTCGATCAAAATATGATCGAAAGTATCGGCGAGAAAGTGTTCTACGGGATTAAGCATTTGGATAGGTTAATATTGGCCGAAAACAAATTACATATTTTACCGGACGACGTATTCGCCAGCTTACCCAATCTGCGAGTTTTAGATTTACGCGATAATCTGTTACAAACGTTCACGTACGACTCGGCGATGCCAATTTTGGATAAATTGAAAAACGAATCGTTTTATTTCTACATCGAAGGTAAGTGGCACGTTTTACAATAATTAAATCTATTCGATCTGTGTCGACGTAGACTGCGAATCGCGAACCTCTTGATATATTATTCCGATGACGAATGGGGAAACTGAATTGCATTTGCGACGCTATTTACCTACAACGTGTTGTATATGTAAGTGTAAAAATTCTCGACGAATGGAGTATTTTTCATATTTTCAAATAGTCGCAGACTTTTTGACAGTTTAACGACTTCGTTACGTCGTATTTTCGCGTATTCAGAAATACATTACGACGTTCGCGACGACTTGATTTTTCTTACGGCATCGAGATGGCAGGAGCGAGGTGGTTCTTTACGTTAGGTTTTCCATCGGAGACTTAATGACGTGCAGATTTCATATTTAACTTTACATTTCGATATAACTTCTCGACATTTGGTGTGCTGGGTTTTCACTGTGCGTTAGAAATGGCGAAGGTTTTACGAATTTGTATAATTCGCGCATTCGACGTGTCATTTGAATTCTTATGAATGTTGTGGTTGCGACAATTTTTAGATTTTTAGATATTTTTGATAAATTCAGGGTCACGGGAAGCCAAAATTTAGATTTAAGTGGGCATCCTTTGTGTGGTCTTTGAGTAGAAATTTTCGTTATGAATCGATTTTTTTTCATTGAAAAATTTGTTAAAAAATAATTTTTAATAGAAATTTTAATAAAAACAGTTTTTCTCATTTTTTAGGTATTTTGAATTTTAGTCTGTACTATTTTTCATTTTTGAACATTTAAAATTTTTTTTTTTAAGCAGGTTTTCATTTTTGGACATAATTATTTTTGTTTTTATTTATGCATTAAACTTGTTTTTTGTGTTGAAAAATTTTATAAACATGGAATCATTCATGGTTATTTTTATAAAGATGATTTTTTGAACATTTTCCCTTATTTTTTTTTTCTGTGTATTTTTTATTTTTTAAAAATAAATTGACGCCATGTACAGCACTGGACTAGTGGCGTGCTTAGGTAAGGATACAGGAGTCGGTATAAGTCGGTCAAGTGAAGGAAATTCAGTAAGTAGAATATACAAGTGGGATTATTTTCTAAAATGTATTGGTTTTCGGATTTGGAGTAGTTGGAGCTTCTATGAATGGTAAATTTTGAGCATTCTTGGACGATAGGAGTTACTTTCATTTATTTTAATTTTTTTTCAGAGTATTTCTCATTAAATTTTTTTTTTTGTATTATTATTTTCATTTTTTTTCGACAAGTCGTAATTTTTACTTTTAAGACGTAATTACCTTTATTTCTGTTAATGACATAATTACATTTTCAGTATTAAAAAATTAAATGAACAAGAATTTTTGATGAAAATTTTTATAAAAATGAAATTTTTGTAAATTTTTCTCATTTTTTCTTTTTTTCTCTTTTTTTAGATAATTCATGATTTCTAATCTTTTAAAATTACCGTGTATTTGTTTTAAACAGATTATGATTTTTAAATGTATCTCTATTTTTGTTTGCGAATTAATTTTTTTTTTCAGTATGAAGAAATTCATTTAAAAAAAATTATTGATAGGAATTTCTACATGCAAAAACAATTTTTTAAACGTTCTTCTTATTTTTTTTTTCTAGACACTTCTCAATTTTTGAACATTTTAAATTTTTTTGTATTTTTTTTTTCCATTTTTTTTTCTTTTTGGTAAATTGTCATTCTTAGACATATCTTATTTACTTTACTTTTTTTCTCATTTTTGTTTATGAACTCCAGAGATGGAAAGCAAGCTAAAAGCCAAAAGCCAAAAGCTAAAAGTGGAGAGTTTTTTACCTAAAAAGCAAAAGCTGAAAGCAAAAGCTAGAACGCACAAATAATTGAAAGCAAAAGCAAAAGTTTTATTTTTTCAGCTTTTCCAGTACTTATAAATTTTAAATTATCATTTTTTATATTCATTGATTATCTCGTCATCAAAACTGAAATGATAAAAAATTATTATGTTGTACAAAAAGAAAATATTCAAAATGTAGGGGAAAAGCCGAAAGTCCAAAGCGGAAAGCTAAAAGCTAATGATATTTGGGTTGAAAAGCAAAAGCCAAAAGCGAAAGCTGAATATGAAAAAATTTGAAAAGCAAAAGCCGAAGTTTTATTTTTCAAGGTCAGAAGCTAAAGCTGAAAGCAAAAGTTTTATCATACGGCTTTCCATCTCTGATGAACTCATTATGTTTTATTATTAAAAATTTAAATAAAAAGTATTCCTGATTAGAATTCTTTACAAAAATGATTTTTTTAATATGTTTTTCATTTTAATTATTTTTTCTAAATAGTTTTTCATTTTTAAACATTTTTTATATTTTTTGTATTTTTGTATTTTTTGTATTATTTGTCATTTTTACACAAATATTTTCACTTCTGTTTATGAATCATTAAATTTGATCGTAGATTAACCGTACATAGATAGCTTGCTGATATAGAAATTTATTGCTCATAATTTTGTTGAAAAGGTGCCAGAAATAAAGTAGTTGAGGAGCTTGTTCAAAGATAGCGCTTCAGCATATTTTCCCTCACTCCGTAACGATTCATCCTCATGGGTAAGCGGGGAGTAAGTGAATAGGGAATACATCATTGTCATCGAACTCTCCTTTCGTACATCCATGTAATCAGATGTAATATAATAAACGCTATCTATGTTGAAAGTGCAGAACTATTTTTACTTTCACATGCGTGATGAATTTGCATATTATGCGGATTTTATGCATGTCATCTGGTATAGGGTGGGATGATTTGGTATTTTATGGAGAAGTCTATTTTTAGAGAATTGGGTACAATAATTAGATGTACCAATAAATAAAGGAGATAAAAGAAAATATTGACAAGAAGGTCTCTCTCTAATTCCACTCAAGAAGTGCTGGTGGGTTATTTTTAGCTTATTTTAATCAAAGCAAAAGGTAACGATTTCTTACTTCTCATCCTTATAATACTGCAATTTTTACGCTTTGAAAATTATGAAAGTGTCTCTGTTCAACTTAAAATTGTTTTTTTATTTCACCAACCATTTCAATTGATTTCATACTCACTATCTAAGTCAGTATTTTTTTGCTATAACGTTTGTCATTTACCATAGAATGCATAAGCAGTCAGGGCGTTGTTCCGAACGATTATTTATTACTTTGGCCAAGCTGTGGGAAAATTTTAATCATCTTTGTAAGCTCATTAGGAGGAAGATTAAATATTTTTTGAACTTCGTCACAAGCTGCGTTGGCGAGACTATAAGTTTGAACAAAAGTTTACCAATATAGAATCACGGTATTAGCACAGGGTATGGGAAACATACCACATCCATATCGCTATCTTGCAGTTACGCATTCGCTGCAAATTAAAATGGTCTGTAATTAATTGGCGGTAAAGTGCGCCATTACAGCAGGTACTTCTAAAAAGAGCGGCTGATTTAACCCGTTAAATCCGTTTATTCAGTTAAGTTATTAATTGTTCACCTAATAACGGTTAATTTTAAATACAATCTGTTAATTTATTCATTAAATTAGAATTATGGAAATATAAAAGGAGGGGCGTTGCGTATAAAACTCGACGAGCGAGCAAATAATCTCGTGCACGACGAAGTGTACCTGCTTTGGAAATTAGCTAAAACCTCCGGAGATTATTTTTACGCGGTTGCGTCGCGAAAAAGCGAAGAAAAGGAGGCGATTTGGAGAAAACTTTTGAAATTACGACGCGACGAAGTTGTATGCGACATGTCGGCTCGTCGGCGCGGAATTAGCATTTAACGTTTCCGGTCGGCGACGAGTTGGCGCATTGTACGAAGGTATTGAGAAATATCAGTACGTCAAGTTCATCGTCTTAATTGTACCGAGTAATACCGTATTGCGCATTTGTACGGTGGAATGAAAGGAGGGGGAGGAAAAAAGCATATAGAGTGGGAATTCCGATGGCGTATAATATTAGAATAATATATTATTAACGGCGAAAGGCTAACGTTTAGTAGCGCTTGTCTTTGTGCGCGACTGGAGTACACAAAGTGCTTTATCTTGGACTAAACGGTCTTTTGTTGAATAACAGCAGGAAATTGTCGGTTAACAAAGCTCTAATTCAAAATAAATTGAATAAACACAACCCTTTATTAAACGGCGGGAAAGGCTTTTACTTTTGAGATATTCCGTTTTACACGATGCTCGGCTTTTAGTACGCTATCCGCGGTATCGTTTACTAGCACCGCTTAATATCGCATTCGCTTTTGTTTTACGGCGAGTCTTCTCGTTGTTCGTTTATTTCGATTCCCTTTGGACGCGATGGTGAAAAAATTCCGGACTGGATTCGTAACTGGTGAGAACCTAAAGTGGTTTGATTTCGGCTCGATATATGCCCCGGATTATTTATTAGCTGATGAGAACGAAGACATACTCAGCTTATTGATGAGTCGTCTCAGTGGTCCAATTAATAAAATAATGAAAAAAAATGAAATAATTGAAATAAAGAAATATGAAAAAGATAACTTGTTAGCATATTAGTATCATTTACGAAAAAATTCAGAACAACCATTTTTTTATAAATTTGTAGAGATTATCTCCACTGAAAATATACTAAAAGCCCTGGGAGGCAAACTGTTTTTTAGGACTGCCAATCTTCCTGCGGTCTAACTTCTCCTCTTATAACTTACACCATCTAGAGTTGGGATATGTTACCACTCCTACTAGGTATAGGTAAGCATCATGCACTTTGGCCATTTAAAGACCATTGCGCCCCACTTCTCATCATTACCTGAGTATCAGGGTCCCCATATGGAGCCCAACTGATATAATAACTGCTTTGCAGTTATGAGCTGAGCAATGTCAATAAGGGTCCTCTAATTAGAGCGTCACCTTATATGACCTTAGCTCAACCATCATCATCAAGATTACATCCTATTGATTTTAAGAAGTTAATCAAGCCCGTCAGTGCTGGGGAAGGCCCTGTGTTTGAACCTCCCCCTACCCCCACTTTGGATGGATATTTACTCCTCTCTCCTGTTAAGAAGAGGCAGTGCCATAGCACATGGTGTACCGTCTCCTCTTTTAATTTACACCATCTACAGTTGAGATCCATCACCACTCCTAGTAAATGAAGATGTCTACTTAGCTTACAATGTCCAGTTGAGATATCTAGAACCATTTTAAGAATTTATTTTGCAAATTCTTTGCTTGGATTTTTGAAATGTACTTTTGCTTGCCTCATTTCAGCTGCCTCTCTCTATCATGTCTGATGTTGAGCATTTGCCCGAGTATCCAGAATGGTTTCAACTATGCAGCGAGCAATAGGAATATTAGGCTTAGACCCTTATATTACTTCTGCTGTCCAGCATATTGCTAGCTTGGCAGTCTTTGCTTCTATATTAACCTTTTGGGTGACCTGGACTCCCAATAGCCTGATCTTAAGTCCTCCAGATACTTCTAATAAGGTCTTTTTATTTTCATGTAGTGTTTTTGAGTTACAGCTATATGTTATTCTCTGAATAGCAAACCAATTTTTGGTGCACACCGTCCCTCAACTTCCCTGTCTGGTTACTCTTTGATTTTTTTTAAGCACGCAGTAATTGCCGCTATGTTGGTTAGCACATCTGTAGTGTCTTGCCCCAGATGTAGCCCAAATCTACAACCAGGGCCTACCACAGCTGCACCGATGGTGTTGTCGATTGTTTGCCCAAGCGTTTAGAATGGCTTCAAACTTACAGCTTGGGACAGGAATGTTTGGCTTAGGTCCTTGTACTATTCCTGTTGCTAGCGTTTCTCTAGCCTAGTAACTTCAGCTTGTATATTTACCTTTTGAGTGACCTGGAGTGTTAATAGCCTGATCTTGAGTCCTCTAGATACCTCTAATAAGGTTTTTGATTTTCATGCAGTGTTTTGGAATTACAGCTATATAATGTTATACTCTGTTAGAAGGACTACAACTTATACCTCTGGGTTATATTCATCATTATCACGTATCAATAATAAATTAAAGATATTGTAATTTAGATGGCAAATGGTGTAATGAACTGATCCCCTGAAAAATTCAAAAATTATATTATTCCTTTCACTAAATAAGATCAGCTTGTACGTTGGACTGTTGGAATACACATTTCTCATAAACGACTCAAAAACCTCATATTGAAAGTAGCAAGGTAAAATAATTGTCTGTTGAATTTCAACTACGAGTAGATGCCATGCTCTATGGTATTACTTTACAAAACATTAAGTAGTTACACCTGTATATCATTCATATGTATTATAATGAACACCATTGTATTCAAGTTTTCACTAATGAATGATGACATTGAAAAACAACTTACATTATTTGCATTCCTCGAACATTTTCATAAGCTAAATGGTACATCTTGACTGAGAACGCAGTTTTGAGGCTTGAGTTACCCTATCGATCGTACAAGTTCGCCAGAAGAATGATGCAATTTTCCATATCGACAGTTGTGACAGTAGTGCTAATATTCTCGTTTTGGCTTTCCGAATCGAATTCAATGAATGGAACGTGCATTGCTGATAAAGTGATGATAAGAACTCATTCGGAGTTGGGAAATATGCTCTTGAACGAACATGAAGGAGTTGGAGCGTTCTTTAGGAGAAGTAAGTTATTTTTACATTGTTAAGCCATAACCATCTACTCCGATATTTTTCAGCTATAAATATAGGTGCATTGAGTTACCCAAACATTAATTTCAATAGTTTATTTCAGTCGCGGAATATTGGATTAGAGGTCAGCCCTATTATTTGTACACAAGAAGTAGATGCTATGAAGATATCTGTAATTGCGTATCATCGCAAATTAATACTGGTAATTATGAATGCATCAAAGCGGAAATGTTTTCGCCACTTGTACGTATCTCTAAAAATAAGAGTTACGAAGTTCAAGCAATACGCTGCGAAATGCAGAAAAAATCAAAGGATAACCAGCAAAATGATGAAATAAATGATGGAGAAATAGAAGATGATAATCAAAATAAAAATGATGAAGTTTTTGTAGCTATTCTCGGATTACGTAAAAAATTATTTTCTTGGTGGACCATCTACCATATGTTTGTAGGAATGCTCAAGAGTACAAACCCCGATAAAGTCGAGCTTTTCGGAGTTCTTAAAAATTTCAATCTATCTAAAATATGCAATGAATGGTAGTCCGTATACTCTATCTCTCGCTCGTTATTTTTTGTTTTCATTAAGTTTCTATGTTGCTATTTTATATATTAAAAATTATTGAAAGCAATACTATTTGTTTTATTTGAACTTCAACCGAATGTTTCCTCCACCATATTCAAGACTTCCAACTCTGAACGCTACAGAGTTACCACTGGGATGGAACTAAATTAGCTCATTTTTTTCATTTTCAGGTTTGATCACAGTTAAGTGTTACTTTTAATAGCTACAATAACATTTCTAATTTTATTATGAAAAAACTGACCTCAAATTCACTTTCATGAGTGATGTTGAGGAGATAGAGATAGGTTTCCAGCCTTAGTTTCATTACTGGTTGTCTGTTTGAAGGAATTAGCAACATCATCTGTCAGTAGTGATGGAAACTATCGATAGTTTTTTGCTATCGCGATAGTATCGTTGATGAAAATGAAAAATATCACCATGAAGAGTATCGATGGTATGAGAAATGGCTATCAATTATTCTCGATAGTTTCAAAATTGAAAAAATTACTACTAAGGAAAATAAATAAATAAAAAATTTCGTACATTATTATTATTTTTCATAAGTTTTTACATACAGAAAATTTTGAAAGAGTATGAATGAAGATTTAAAAAAAGTAAAAAAGTTCATTATTTACTTTTCGCCATTACCAGGGCTCGGGCAACGAAACGAAATCACGGAACGAAAAGGCGGTTTTTTACAAATGGAAACGAAACGAAACAAAAGTCTGGAAACAAAACTGCAACGAAACGAATTAAATTTTGAAAGTATTTCGTTTCTTCACAGAGATGTAAAAAATTACAATTATTTCATTTTTTTGGTCCTGTATTTTACCATTATTGTTGAAGACTGATGGTTAAAGCATACTTTCTCATTTTCTTTTTCTGTGGGTTGATTATCTGTATTATGTAAAATTATTGTAATTTTTGTACGCGTGCGCTAGAAGAGAGAAAAGACTTTTAGTGTTTTAGATTTGAGATGTACTATTTTACTTTACTGTTTCTACTTTCTACTTTTAAAAAAATTGATAAAATTGAAACAAAATTGAGGTAAGTCTTCAATACGAACTACTACAGAGGTAATAAAATTGTTGCACGTACGTAAGCAGCCATGCCGCATTACTGGAGTTGAGTTTTTAATTGGAGCTTGTTTTGATTTACTAATAACCTTGCTTAACCGTTAATGACTACAGGCCACACCCAATACCAAGTCTGAAAACCCCTACCCTATCCTTTCCAAAAACACTTAAGAAGTTCAATTTGGCACAAATGTAGTATTTCTTGCCATGAAATAATCATGTGAACACATATTTCTCAAATTATAACTATTTTAGGCTGCTCAAATTATCTTCAAATCTTGATAATCCGCCATTTTGGATCCATTTTGACTCAAATTTAAGAGGTTATATTCTGGTCACAAACTAATCCTACACACAAAGTTTGACCATTCTAGGCCGATTTGGTGATGAGATATGGAAGATTCATGAAATTTCCTGCAGCAATTTCCCCTCCAAAAGCCGTTTTTTGCTCTAACTCCCCTCCAAAATCACTGAGGAAGCTAAAATCAAAATACGTTTGTCACTTGGGCTCATTTTATCATATGACACAGCAATAAAAAATTTTCGACCCCTCCTGTACCCCCACCACTATTTTAGGTTGATAACCCCGCCTTCCCCCTCCAACATCATGTATGGAAGTGAATTCGGGATATAGTATACAACTTATCCCCAATAACCATATGAATTCATATTAATTACATTTTTACCAACTTGAGGCTCCTCAAGCTCTACTCAAAATTTTGATAATCCGCCATTTTGAATCCATTTTGATCCAAATTCAAGAGGTCATATTGTGGTCACCAACTAACCTCACACACAAAATTTGACCTCTTTAACTTGATTTGGTGGGGAGATATGGAAGATTCAAGAAATTTCATGACTCAAAACTTCCTCAAAAAGCCGTTTTTTGATCTAACTCCTCTCAATATGCACTTAGGAAGCTGAAATTTGGATATGTTAGTATCCGTGACTCACTCTTTCATATGAAATCAAAAACGAAAAATTTGAGCTATTTGCCTTCTCCAGCCCCCCTCAAAATTTGAGTGATCCGCCATTTTGAAATTTTTCAAAAAATCAAAAAAAGCACGTCTGCGCATTTTCAAGAAGAGTTTGAGCGAATTTTATGATTACTCGCCGGCGCTACGCGTGGGGGAAAAAATATATATATATACCAAAAAGTTGGACATTTGCCAGATGATTACAAATGGTCTGAAACGCAAAGATTTGAAGACCCCACCCTCCCCATACCTTCCCTTCCCAAATCAGGTAGGCTGTAATAGCTATCGTTTTTATTAAAAACTCAGCTAAAAAAAACACACACACAGGAAACGAAACGAAATAGAATGAAACAAAACGATTGAATTGATATATGAGAAACGAAACGAAACATCATAATGTTGAACTGAAAACGAGAAACGAAACGGAAACAGGATGGTACACGTTTGGTTTCTGAGAGCCTTGTGCAGTACGTCTTTCATTTTTGATGTTCATTTTTCAACCTGATAAGCATGAGGCATGTGATTTACTGAGACTATCGAAACTATTGGCGAAAATAGAAAAACAGTATCCATATTATTGATAGCCAAACGATAGTAAAACTATCGATATTTTTCGATAGTTTTTTTAGAAGTGATTGATACTATCGATATATTTCTATCTGCAAGTATTAATGTATGTGTCTCCATTAAAAACCCATCTCCATTGATATGAAGTAGCTGCTTGAGATTTTTTTTGCATTTTATTTCGATAATAAATATTTTTCATCGAAAACTTATTTACAACGAATAAATTGACAACGGTATAAGTAGAACACGTCAAACCTATAATGTTCGCTTTTAAAAGGTCTACGGGTATGGCACACGTAAGACAATATCGAAGAAAAATCCATTAATAACCGCCTCTCGCATAGACCTAGCGATTGATTTCGCAAACAGGATTCGTCATAAACGCTATCGTATTAAATTACTTCTCGTTAATCAAAACCCATAACGACGAAATCAGATTTCCTTTCGAACTGTATTAACGACGCCCATCACTTTGTTGGCTGCGAAATTCGCTCGTAACTTTTCCACTTGCCTTGGTTTCACCGGCGCTGTCGTTTCGGTGTCGCTCACTACTTCATCAGCCGCAGGAAGCGGTTAAGGTAACGCTTCGGTGCATTTGATTGGTCAGTTTGCGATTTCGTCGATAAGCTTTAGATATTTGTCTTCAACAATGGCTCGTGGGGTTTTTCGAAGCAGTTTTTAAATGGATAGAAGAATATTTTTTGATTGCAACCATAGATATGTATTCTGAAATACTGTATCAATTTTATCGAATGTAGAATGATTATACCGGCTGTGCTATTTTTATGCGTTCTCTTAGGGTTATGTAGTAGGCAAAATATCATGCATGTGTGTATGTGAAGTTGCCTATTCTCTGTGCGAATGGAATGGAAATCTCAAATTCGCTTGTTTTCATATGGTGAACATGTACAATTTAAATAGACCAATATGTAATCATGGCTAATCGGCAGGTTTAGACTTTTAGATAATGCTGTTAATTTCTCCACTCCCATATCCAGGATCTCTTGGCACATCTTATAAGCTGGAATAGGAATAGGTAGTTTGCTTAGTTTTTTCCTGTGAACTAAAAATACTCTTATATGTAGTGCCTAGTATTATAGCATAACAGGGGCCAAATCACCTAAAAGGGAGGTACAAAACATTTCTGATTCCAGATATTTCCCGCTGGAAACATTTTCCAAAAAGGGAGTCAGCATTTTGAAATTTCGTTGTTTCAGTTAAAATAATAAAATATCAAGTAGATACTTGAAACTTTTTTTTATTTAGTTTTTTGAAGACCTCACCCTTCTCCGAGCCATCTTTTCCAAATCAGGTAGTCTGTAATAGCTGTCGTTTTAAATTAAAAGCTCAGTTAATAATTTTACGTTTGTTTTTGTAATATTGTGAATTTTTTACAATTTTTTTAAGATTAGGAATAATTCACATGAAAATATTTTAGCTTCGAAATAGATAACAATTTTTTTCCTTTAATTAATAAACAGCATATTTGCTTTGCAATAATATTTCAGCTATTCCTACAACTCTAATCAAATAATTCAATTAATAATCATCACTCCCCCACAAAATACCTAAAGCATACCAAATACTTAGTATTTATAACTCACACCGTTCCGTCGAAGGAAATTCTTTACACTTTTTAATCAAAGAAAGGGGCGAATTTTCTAAAACAAAGTACCCACCGCAGATGAGCGATCTGCAGCACTAACCCCTGCTTTCGCATTAATTTATAACCAAAAAAGCGTACGCTATACGCGTTATCCGAATTTAAACGTGCTTTTTAAAGTATTTTTATTCGGATGTAATTTATAGCGCTAATATTTACATTATTTTATAGCATTAGGTTCGATGTAAAGAAATTTCGTTGAAATTTGCGAATTGGGCTACAATTTTATATCAAATTAGAAAAAAAAAAAAAAAAAAACTTCGAATTAAACATTATCTCATCGTGGTAGAAATCCGTTCAGTAGTTCGATACGACCTTGTGAAATATTAATTAAAAATCATTCCGTCAATGGTGTAAATTTTTAATTCTGTCGAACTTTATTAAAGTTATCCTTTTACTTGACGCTTTAAATCAAAAGCAAACAAAGCATGAATGGTTTGTCAACACCGGAGGTTATATTTCTTTTTTCGGTATAGGTATAGAGAAAAATTCGACGGATGAATTCAATTAAAAGTTGTCCTTGAGCCATTAGCAGCTTTGAAAGGTTTTTATTTCGGGTTTTGGAAGGTTTGAAATGGAATGATGTCAGGTTTCTTGACTATCATATGAATATAAGAGCGTGAAAATAAAAATATTGCATATCTTATGACTTAAATTACGAGATTTGGGTGTAAAACTAGTGAAGAGAGAATCATGAAGCGAGTGTTAGATAAATTGCATACCTGAATGCCGCAAATACGAATTATAGAATCATTTAAGGAGGAAAGTTATGCAATTTAATTATCACCATTTACTAGACGTATTCCATACTACGTATTATTTTAAAATTACTAATTAAATATATGAAGGCCATGAAGGGCTTGAAGTTTTTATTAGCAGTTGACTGACTAGTTCGGTTTTTTTTTAGCTGGGTTTCTAATTTAAAACGGCAAATATTACAACCTATCTGATTTGGGGAGGAGGGATTTCATATCATCTGTTTTTCAGGTCATTCGTAATCCTATGGGAAATTGCGTGCAAATTTTTTGTGAGCATATATATTTATTAGTATGGATGAAAATTGTGAAAATTGCTGAAAATTTGGTGAGAGACTCTTTGTAAAATTCTACACGTGGTTTGTGGGTTTGAGAAGTTTACTTGACAAAATTATCTTCAATGTAAACAAGTTCCAATTAAAAACTCAGCTCCAATAGAGCGTCATGGCTGCTTACGTTTTTTTTTCTCACGATTAATAAATATGACTTTGGGAGATGCTGCTATCTGTTTATCTCCCATGTATCCCATAGCCATAGCATGGCACCGTTCAATAACACAACCCACCACTCCCTCGTTCTTATTTCGTTCTTATTTTATGGTTCATCGAGTAAATCTGTTCAACTTAGTGGTGATGCAGAAAACCCACGCGGAACTCCGTGAAAGCCTATAGCTTAAAATTAAATTTCAACAAATCCGCCATTTCGGCCACACGGTCGAGACAAACTTCGGTAAATTATTTTCTCGAGCGAGTAAAAAATGTTAGCGTTGACCGACGTTTGGAAATTGGTTTTTCTTGTATTTTTTATTATGTGGAAAAAATTTTATTTCCTCGTATGGAAAATTTTCTAATTTAGTTTTCGACAATATGCCTAACGTATCGACTCCGCCGATTTATAAATCAAGGTGAAATGTGTCGAAAAAGCAATATGACAGCGAAATGTTTAATTATAATTTGAAAACAGATCGAATGGGTGTACGTGGGGTTAAATTAATACCCAAATAGGGTTTTATAATTTACACCACTAAATTAAAACTTTTCTCCAATTGTAAGTACATGCAGTTTTTCACTTTAAATATGCATTTTTCAACTACTACGATATATTAGGTGGAAAGACGTCGGAATTGTTTGCGTGAATGGGGCTGCGAATTGCGAAATTAGCCTTATACGAGTTTATGAAAAGTTTCTTTATGCATCTCAAAGTTGGTGCGTTTGCGAACGCCCTCATAAGAGGGGTTGCCTGCGTTGTGTTTTGAAGGGTAATTTATTATTAATGGTGTTTGCGAGTTGAGATTTAATGTCTTCTTTAACTCGGCTAACTGTGTGTATCTGTTGGAGTATTTTTTTTTTTTCATGTTGGCATTTTATTGTAAGTTCTAAGGTTGATGGATGACAGTGAAGCTTTTGGTTGGGTAACTTGGACAGTATTTACGGACAAACTGTGTGAAAGAATATGACTTGGAATTCAAGAATGATTCAAAATTATAAGAAATAATACTGTGGTCTGCAAAATCTACAAGGAGTGTAGAGAGTTATAAGCAGAATTCTACAGAACATATATTCATAAAATTATTCAAAATAGTACATACAACATTATAAAAAATCTTACCAAACTAAACTTATTACTTAAAAGTATGAAAGGATTGAAATGCAACGAAATTGTCTTAAACAAGAGCGAACCAAATTGAAAGTATAATGAGTAAAAAAATTGAGTAAAATGATGCAGAGTTGGGGAAAACTATGCAAAATAATTAAAAATTGTACTATTTAAAAAAAAAATCGTATGTTTAAAACCCATACAAAACGTAGAAAATTATGCAAAACGGTACCATATTGTACGAAATAATACCAACCATGGACAAAATCGCTGAAAGAGATGGATTAGGGACTCTTAAAAATGCTGTTTCACTCAAATTTTGAGAAAGAGTGGGGGGAGGAAAATTGTTTAAAAGTTTTGTTCGTGATCCAAAATCAATTTAAAAACATTAAACTTCATGATCTCTTGAATTCAAGTAAAAATGGATTCAAAATGACGAATGGTCGAAATTTATGATGACTTGAAGAGTCTCAAAGGCATCAAAATTAAAAAATTAATATCAACTATTATTATATTATGATAATCGGATAGAGTAATTATAATTTATCCCAAATCCACTTTCATACGTTGCACCAAAAGGGAGAAGAAGAGGCTCTTGTACCCAAAATGTAGGAAGAATGAAAGGGAGCTCGAAATTTTGAGACTATGAAATCATACGATGAAATGAGCCCAAGTGACTAACATACTTTATTTTCAGCTCTTCAAGTGAATTTAGAAGGGTGATGGAGCAAAAAATGCTTTCAGAGGAGATATTCGTCCAATTACAAAATGAATCGTCCATAATATATATTATGTATCTTTTTCCATTTACGCATAGCGCTGCCGGATGTTGATAAAAATCGCTCAAAATTTGGGAAGAGACTTTTCTTGAAAATGCAAAAAAGGTGCTTTTTTGTTTTCTCGATACACCTCAAGATAACAGATCACTCAAATTACGAATGAAGCCGGAGGAAATATAAAAGGCTCAAAATTTTTGTTTTCGATCTCATATGAAAGAGTAAGTGAAGGACACTAATATATCCAAATTTTAGCCTCCGAAGTTCATCTGTAGTGGAGTTACAGCAAAAAAAGGCTTTTTGAGAAAGTTTTGAGTCATGAAATTTTATCTTCCATATCTCCCCACCAAATCGATCTAGATTGATGAAACTTTGTGTATAGGGTTAACTGGTGACCAAAATATGACTTCATGAGTTTAGATCAAAATGGACCAAAAATGGGATTTTATATAATTTGAGTGGAACTTGAGGAGCCTCAGATTTGTAATAATATAATCAATATGAGCTCATATGATTGTTAAAGTATTTTTCTATTTCATCTCCTAACATGAAATTGGAGGGGGGAAGGAGGGGTATCGAACTTCAAATGTGGTGGGGGTGGAGAAAAGGTCGAAAATTTTTTATTGTGACATCATATGATAAAAGAGCATATGTGACTTACATATTCTGATTTCATTTTCCCAAATGAATTTGGAGGAAGGTTAAAGCTAAATCGGCTTTTGGAGGGGAGATTACTATAAGAAATCTCAAAAATCCTCCATATCTCTTCACTAAATTGACCTAGAAAGGTCAAATTTTGTATGTAGGGTCAGTTGATGAGCAGAATATGACTTCTTGAATTTGGGTTAAAGAAATGGCGGATTATCAAAATTTGAGTAGAGCTAGAGGAACCTCAAATTTCTAAAAATTGTAATTAACATAGCTCATATGATTATTGGAGGTAAGATGTATACCATAACCCCAATTCACCTCCATATATGATATTGGAGGGGAGAAGGAGGGGTTACTGACCTCAAAATGTGCTGGTGGTATAAGAAAGGTCGAAAATTTTTTATTGTCACATCATATGATAAAATGAGCACAAGTGACTAACCTGTTCTAATTTCTCTTTCCTAAGTGAGTATGAAGGGGAGTTGAAATGAAATCAGTTTTTGGAGGGGAAATGACTATAGGAAATTTCATGAATCTTCCCATATCTCTTCACCAAACCGACCTAGAAAAGTCAAACTTTGTCTGTAGGGTCAGTTGACGACCAGAATATGACCTCTTAAATTTGTCTCTATCCCCAAGTTACTTCCATACCTGTAGTTGGAGGGGAGAAGGGGAGGTTATCGGTTTCAAAATATGGTGGTGGTACAAAAAAAGTCGAAAATAGTTCACTGTGGTGTCATATTATGATAACATGAGCCCAAGTGAGTGACTTGTTCAAATTTTAGCTTTGTAAGTGTATTTGGAGGGGAGTTAGAGCAAGAACGTCTTTTTGAGGATCTCTTATTTCGCTAATAAAAATGCATGCACGACGTTGAAAATTTTATGTATGTGCAATAAAGTGAATTTTTGTTACACAATTTTTTATTCGCCTAATGTTATCAGTCCGTTAATGTTATTGATTTTGGCTCGGATAGTTGCAACCGGATTCTACTGTATTTTCCATATCTTCTCACCAAATCGACCTAAAAAGGTCAAACTTTTTATGTAAGCTTTTGAAGTTATGTCAAAATGGATCCAAAATGGCAGATAGTCAAAATATGAGGATTACTTGAGGCGCCTCAAATCTCCAAAATCTGAAAATATTAGTTCCTATATTATTATTGCAGACATGAAATACTAATGTTCCAAATTTAACTTCTTAAGTTATTTTGGAAGGGATATGACAGTTGTTTTCACTTTTCAGGCTTGGTACTGGGTGTGACCTGTAGGCGTGATAAGGTTAATGTGTTATCTGCAATTCTGAACAAGCTTCAATTATTAACTCAGCTCCAGTAATGCAGCATGTTTTTTTTCAATGAAATATCCAGCTAAAAATTAATTCTGAAACTTTTAGCCTCCGTAGTGCTATATTTGGGATTTTTGCGTTCCGATTGTTGCAAAAAAATTTCATATTTTTCTTTAAAAGTTGGATACATTTTTGTAATCACAAAGTACAACTTTTAATCACTACTTCTCTTGGCAAAGGGAGAAAAAATTCTCGACTCACCCTAATTCATATCGTAGTCTACGCCTAGTGTTCGCTTCGATCTGGACATTTTTACGAAGAATAGAAGACTCTTTAAGACAAACTACGTGATTTTCTCATCTATAGAAAACTACGATGAACGAACACGATGAGATGGTAAAGTCTCGTTCAAAAGGGGAGAAATCTAATAGAAGATGAAATCTACCTCCGGTTTCCTTTCCCATGTATAAAGCATCTAACGAAAAAGGGATTAATTTCGACATTGAAATTTTATTAGACAAGTTGTACGAATGAAAAACACCTCGTCGTTTCCGTTTTTCATATTTCGTCGAATAAATAATTTAATTTCTTTAGGATGCGAAGCAAAAGGCGAATCGTCGGTGTAACAATTACAAAGCGAGAATTTTCCAAAACGCTAGTGCTAGTCGTTCGCCACATGCGGAGTAAAAAATTGATTTGCAGCTAACTGCGACGTAGTATAAAATTACGATAAAAGATTTCACGCCCGAAATATCGATATTTTCGCTTATTCGGTACAACTGTACGGTTTCGGATGTGGGGTGGCGCGTAAAACAATAAAAAGAATTAACTCGTAACATATTTATCATAGACAAAGGCACGTTATCGGATTTTACGATTCGCAGAACGCTGTCGATATAAACCAGATGACACGTTGTATATTGGTGTGAAATTTTTCTACGTTATTTGGTACACGAGTAATACGGAAAATCAACACAAGGGGAGGTTTCGTATGGTGGCTCCGTTGCTCGTATGTCTGGCAATTTTAAGCCCCGGTATCTGGACGATCTCTCGTTCGTTTCCATCCTTTAAATATTTTTCGCCGCTTTTTTTCAAAGGCGTAAAATTAAAGCTTATAAATAATCCGCTCACGTTGAATGAAACAAATCTGTACTCGGCTTGTTACTTGGTCCGGTCCTGGGCGTTTTTTCTTTTCGCCGCGGAAAAGGGTAACCACGCTTTGTACTTACGCGCGAGTTCTTATACAGGACTATTGTGCGTTGCATTTTTAATACTGGAAGCACGTTAACTTTATTAAAGGAACAGAGAATTCTATTTTCTAATATAAGAAACGAGAACATCGCACCGGGTGATTTGATAGGAAAATATTTGCTTTTTCGGATTGAAAAAAGGGTATAGGAACGTTTGAATATTTTAAACTCTCGGGTGAAGCTTTGTTTGGCGAGCCTTGTTAATTATTTTTAAAACGTTGAAATTTCAATTTTTTTTTTCCGTCTTAATTATTTCTAGGCAGCTTTAAACGAGCAAAGAGAAAGAAATTGCGGTTGTCACGAGTAATTAGGTCGTCGAATGGGTGGAGTCAACATTTTAAAGTTTTGTAATGTTGAAAAGCAGTCGGGTAGGGTTTTTTTTTCGCTTTGCCGAGCGCAAAAAGCTCGGCACCGGCGTTCATTTACCATATTTCAACGTTCAAATGAAAAAAACCTCCGTCTCCGCGGTTAAAGCGGCAAGAAGGTCGGTATTGTAATTTTCTCTTAAGCAGCTGGCAGCTGCTTTCTTTTAACGGTTCATTATTACGATAGTTTTCCCTCTTCTGTTTTCTTAGTTCGAGTTGGCGATTAATTTGCCACGAATCACTGTCGTGTTTTGGATGAAAATAAAACATAAGGTTACTCGGTGTTTATGGCTTTTCGAAAGGGATAAAATGACACGAAGATAATTCGCATAAACGGTTGTAACGAATGGCGCAACGAACGAAAAGGATTTCTTATCCGATGGCTATTTTATGATTCACCGAAGCGAATGTATGGTCGAGCTGATAAATTTAATTGCACGTAAAATGAAGTGCAATTGGAACGAGAGCCGGAGGGCTTGGTGGTATTTTTAAATACGCTCGATACCGCTAATTACCTTTTGACCCTCTAAATTGGATTGTGAATAAGGAATTTCGTTGCTATTTGATAATGTTATCTTTGGCTTTACGGGTTCGAAAGTTACAAATTCACGTGGCTACGAGTTGGTCAACTTTAATCAACCGAAATGTTCTGTAGAGTGAGAATTATTAAAAACCTATTCTAGCCTTCTGCGCGAATTTGTGTTCGTTCAGTGTACATGTTGTTTACTTTTTAATGAGTTTGTGGTGAGCGAATGAGGATTGTGGAGATTTATCATCTGATTGAGAATGAATTAGAAGTTTTGAGAGAGTGAAAGAAGTCTGGAAAACTAGTCTGCGATGGATTACGAATTACGAAAGCATAGAATTAAATTTCAGTTTTGGTTTTAAAAACGAATTGAGCTCGACAAAGGGTGCGTGAGATTTAAAATCACCGACAATTGGATTCTATAAATGCGAATAAATTATCGAAAAATTAGTTATTTTCGGGACGATACCAAAGTTTAATAAATATGAGTAACTTAACGAATACTATTTTCAATTTGAGTGGCTTATCAACATTTATTAAATTTGAGAAAATTACCTTAAATTAGCAATTCCAAGTGAATTGGGCTGAACTCGTTAATTTCGAACATTTAGAATTAATTATAGATTATGTGCTAAATTCCAATAAATTACACGCCTCGTTGTTCAGAAATGTTGGGTACGATTTTGAAAGTTTATTAATTTTGAATAAATTTCAAAATATTAAATAGTAAGAATATTTTGCTTAAAACATATTCTCTTCATTCATACCCACCTCTTAGAACATAAGTTTCTGTACTATGGTCCTGAGGTCCGAGAAATATTCTCAAAATCCCACCTTACTCCTACAAATACGAAATAATTATCCTGCAACTTTATCCGTTCGTATAACATAGCTCAACCAAGCAAAGGTAATTCACAGATTATAAAACTATAATCCAATACGCTACCACAAGCGATAGATAGTAAAAGACACCAAAATTCGGTAATCTGTCATGATGTATTTATAATTTAGTAATTTTGTGTACATTACGTAAAATTTAGCAATTTTGAAGAAATTACAAGAAATATAAGAAGTTTGAATAATATATTCGTCATTTAGTACTTTTGAGTAAATTACGTAAAATTTAGTAATTATGAATAAATTACGTAAAATTTAATAATTTTGAGTAAATTACGCAAAATTTAGTAATTATGAGTAAATTACGTAAAATTTAGTAATTATGAATAAATTACGTAAAATTTAGTAATTTTGAGTAAATTACGTAAAATTTAGTACTTTTGATTAAATTACGCAAAATTTAGTAATTATGAATAAATTACGTAAAATTTAGTAATTTTGAGTAAATTACGTGAAATTTAATAATTATGAGTAAATTACGTAAAATTTAGTAATTTTGAGTAAATTATGCAACATTTAATAATTTTTATTTTTATTTTTTTTATTTATTGAGCGTTTATAACTGTATTAGTTATTACGCCCTATGAGGAGCTATACTTGGAAAAACAGCTGAATGACTTTAGGAAAGAGATGATGTGATCAATAGTTTTTGTATTGTCTGAAATAACTGCATTAGATATTTGTGAGTTTTATCGTTGGCTTTTGAAAAAGGTGCATTCGGTGAGAAGATGGATTACGTTTAAGGTAGAATTTCGACAAAAACCACATAAGGGAGTCTCTCTAATTCCTTGGTATAGATACGAGTGTGTTAATATAGTATGCCCGATCTGGAATCTTTCGGTTTAAATGTTCAAGGTACGTAGTTTGATAGAGAGATGAGACCATTCGGTGTGCCAACGAAGATAGATTTGATGAGTTAGGAAAGACTTGAAGTTGAAAGGGATTTGTATTTGATTTGTGGGGGACAAAGTTTGATCTTTCTAGGACGATTTGGTGAAGAGATATGGAAGATTCATGAAATTTTCTATAGTTATTCCCCTCCAAAAGCCGATTTCGTTTTAACTCATCTCCAAATCCACTTAAGAAAGAGAAATGAAAACTTATTTTTATGATATGACGCGGCAGTAAAAAAGTTTCGAACTTTCTGGTACCCCCACCCTCTTTTCAAGTCGATAACCCCCTTTCTGGCCTCCAGTAGCATATATCGAAGTGAATTGAGGTTATGGTACACATCTTATCTCCAATAATCATATGCGTTCAGATCAGTTATATTTTCACAAGCTCTACTCAAGTTTTGACAATCCGCCATTTTAGATCCATTTTGACCCAAATTCAAGAAGTCATATTGTGGTCACCAACTGACCTTACACACGAAGTTGGACCTTTCTAGGACGATTTGGTGACGAAATATGGAAGATTCATGAAATTTCTTGCAGAAATTTCCCCTTGAAAAGCTGGTTTTTGCTTCAACTCCCCTTCAAATGCACCTGAGAAGCTGAAATCAGAATGGGTATGTCATTTGAGCTCATTTCATCAAATGACACCTCAATAAGGAACTTTTGACATTTTGTATACCCCTCTATTTTGGGATTGATAACCCCTCCTTTCTCCTCCAACATCGTGAATTAAGGTGAATTGAGGATATAGCGTAATTCTTATGCCTAATAATAATCAAATGAGTTCATATTATTATTTTTACTAATTTAAGGCTCCTCAACTTCTACTCAAATTTTGATAAATCGTCATTTTGAATCCATTTTGATCAAAATTGAAGAGGTCATATTCTGGTCATCAATTTACCCCACGCAAAAATTGTTGACTTTTTCAGGTCGATTTGGTGAGGAGATATGGAAGATGCAAGAAATTTTATAAAAACAGATTCTCACTCTAACTGCTCTCCTAATTTACTTAGAAAGCTGAAATTTGGATATGTTGGTATTCGTGACTTACTCTTTCATATGAAATAAAAAAAAAAAAAAATTAAGCAATTTGCCCCTTCTCTAGTCTCGCTCAAAATTTGAGTGACCCGCCATTTTGACTTTTATCAAAAAAATAAGAAAAGTACTTTTAGGCATTTTTAAGAAGAGTCTCTTGCCAAATTTTGAGCAAATTTCATAAATACCCGCCGGCGCTACACTTTGGAAAAAATATGTATTCCAAAAAGTTGGACATTCGCCAAGTGATTACAAATGGTCTGAAAGGTAAAGATTTGAAAACCCCACCCTCCCTCGCCTCTCTTTCCGACATCTTCAGTATAGATTATTTTTGAAGTGAGAAAAGGTGATATAGTTTTTCCAGTAATTTTGCTTCCATTTTACACTTTGAATCAGATTATTTCTTATAACACAGCTTATCTTTTTTTTAATCTAACAATTCGAAATTTCAATTTAGCGCAACGACTTTTGAAGAGGCTACATGCTTGCGGGTATAATTCATGTATACCTTGTACTACGTATTCATAAGCTGCATTAAAATCAACACGAGATAGACTAAAGTCTTTGTATTTGGCATGTAACCACTTTGAACGAACCTTATAACCATTATTTGCTCATTTAGATCCCTGCGGTGTGGTGTGTAGACTGTAGATGTGTTCATTCGCACGACTAAGTGTATAAAATACAAAACCTGCAATCCCACCAGTCTCGTATTTTTTTCACGATGAACAAAAGTTGTAACTGGAAAGTATAAGGAAAGTCATATACATGAGAGATTTTTTTCACGCGACGCTGGACAGCGGACATGTTATTCTTAAATCTTTGACTATACGCATTGGCAACGTTGTCGCGAATTCGCGGACGTTTCCCCAAGTCGAATAAAAGTACCAGTTAAAAGTTTTTAATTCCGAAACGACGTACGAACTACTTCATTGGAAGTTTCGCGAGTACACTACTTGGGGCTTGGGTGTTTCGGGGAAAAACTTACGCCACACAAAGTGTCGACAAATTCAAAATATTGTCGAATACGAGCAACTCGTAACTCAATATTTTCACGGCGTATTTATCCGCGAATAATGAGGTAGAAAATAGCGGTAAATTGTTACCATTAGTTTGTTGTGTTTATGCGGCGAGTAACGTAACTTTTTCGTGGGTTCAGTTTTTACGTATGTGAAACCCGAACAATACGCTAGAGAGTACGAATCGTGGATGCGAAATCAAGCTCAACTTTTCGTCATCGTAACGCCTACGTAATTACGCTAGGATTACTTTATACTTGGTATATCGTTTCCATTAGTATGGTATAATCCTGGTACACGGTATTCCTTGTGTTTGGCGGCATTCGTTGAAATGAGAAATGAGATTAACAATTGCCAAATTACGTTACCGCGAGATGTGAGATTATTTGTATTCGATTAGAAATTATAAATGGAAACATTTGGTTGAATTTATAATAAACGTATGCGATTTGCCAAAAAATAGCAAAATGGAAATTTTTTATATTGTTGGTGGAGTGTTTCGAGGAAGTTGTTGATATACGAGGATATTTAAATACAGGCCTCGTAAGAGGGAAATATATGGCTGAGGTATTTGGCATAAAAGTTCCATTAATTATTTTAGCTAGCAGATAAAACGATATAAAAAATTATCTCCGTTGAATTAACGTTTTATTTTTCCTGGTACATTGTAGTTGTTCAAAACGAACTACACTTCAGGTCATTTCGTGCTCATTAAATCCAATATATGTACTATCGCTGCAGGCGAAATGGAAAATAGAATTTTTAGACAACTTAAAAGGTATTTAAAATTATCAAGAGTTATGTCCCAGTTCGTATAAAAAATTTAAAGTTACCCTAGTAAATAAATTTTCAAAATGGATTTTCCCATGAAAAATTTTTTGGGTAAATTTCCTAAATAATACATATAAATGAGCAATACCTAGGTAAAAAATACTAAAGTAAATAAGTAAGTAAATAAGTAAGTAAATGAGTAAAAAAAATGAAAAATTTACTTACGTGGAAAATTTAAGTCCAAAAATAAAATATCAATAAATAAAATGAATAAATAAATGAAGAAAGAAAGAAAGAAAGAAAGAAAGATAGAAAGAAAGAAATAAAGAAATAAATTAATTAAATGAAAATATTTCCAAAAATATGTTTATTTTTTTTTAGTTGAGTTTTCAACTTAAAAAAGCAGCTATTTCAGCCTACCTGATTTTGGGAAGGGTGGTCCGATGAAGGTGGAGTCTTCAAATCTTTGCGCTTCAGACCATTTGTAATCATCTGGCAAATGTCCAACTTTTTATACATATATATAGGTATGGTACGGTAAACTCAGGCCCGATCTTGGAAATGCTGCTATTCTTCCGAGATCCGATCCTACGTTGCGAGACCCCTTTTGGGTTTCGCAACGTTTTGTGTGTATATTTGAACGTATATAGCTTACAGTTTTATGCAAACGTTGGGAAGCCTGGAATATGGTGCTATCTTGGGGAGACCCACCTGGGCCTGACAAGGACAGTAATAAATCTGAAGCTTGTCTCATAAAAATCGTTGCATATCGTTTGTATACATGAATTTTGAATTTTTCTTACCCCTCTAAAGGTTCCTAATATGCTATGTTCAAGTGCTTTCCAAAAAGCTCATGCCGGAATTTCTAGCTCTTTAAATAAGACAGGGTCTCGGAACGTCTGTTTACTATCTACGGTCCAGGACGTGACAAGGATAGTGTCATACATAATTTTTTTTCACGCATTGGGTACTCATGAAATTCACTCAAAACTTGGTGAGAGTTTTTTCTTCAAAATGTAAGAGAACTACATACTTTTTGATTTTTCGAAAAAATTCAAAATGCCGGATCACCCAAACTTTGAGGGGAGCAGGAGAAGAAACAAATACATCAAATTTTTTGTTTTTGAACTCATATGGAAGAGTAAGTCATAGACATCGACATATCCAAATTTCAACTCCCTCAGTGTATTTTGAGGAAAGTTAGAGCAAGAACCGGGTTTTTGAGGAAATTTTGTTTTATATTCCCCACGCGTAGCTCTGGCGGGTATTTATGAAATCTGCTTAAAATTTAGTGAGAGACTTTTCTTAGAAATGAAAAAAAAACTACTTTGTTTTTTATTTTCTCGATACACCTCAAAATGGCAGATTACTCAAATTTTGAGGAAATTTGGAAAAAAAGAAAATCCCTCAAGTTTTTCGATTTTGATTTCATATGAAAGAGTGAGTCACCGACACTAACATATCCAAATTTCAGCTTTCTAAGTGAATTTTGAAGGGAGTTAAAACAAAAATTAGCTTTCTGAGGAAGTTTTGAGTCATGAAATTTCTTGAATTTTTCGTATCTTCTCACCAAATCATCCTAGAGAAGTCAAACTTTCTGTATGGAGTTAGTTGGTGACCAGAACATGATTTCTTGAATTTTGGTCAAAATGGATCCAAAATGGCGGATTATCAAAATTTGAATAGAGCTTGAAGAGCCTCAAATTTGTAAGCATTTAATTAACATAAACTCATATGATTATTGAAGATAAGACGTATACTATATACACAATTCACGTTCATACATGATATTGGAGGCGAGAAGGAGGGTTTATCGGCTTTAGAATAAGGTGTTGGTACAAGTTTATTACTAAACAAACTTAACTCCATGGCTGCTTCCTATTTTTTTTAATCCCAAGGCCGAATAACTAAGGGTTGAAGCCTCACACAAACAAATAAATGAATAAATAATTTTTTTTAATCAGTATCTCCGAAAAAATAACATTTCAAAAGTCCTAAACAAATGAATACTTTCCTGCACCCATTTATCGGATGGATTATAATTTTTTGGTTAAGTCAATTTATTCTTTTATGGCGATAGCATCTTCGGTAGGTTATTAATACTTGGTCAAGAAAATAAAGTGTCGAGAGATTTCATCACCTGAATGAGGAAAAATTCCCTGAAAAAATTTTTCAATTTTTTTAAACTGAAATTGATTTTCTTGAAAGCATCATATTTAGTCTGAAAGAAATTCAAAACTATTCAAAGCACTCTCATTTCGACATTCTAGGTAGGTTAAACTTCTGTAAAATTTTTCATTCGTAATTTTCAAAAGGGCATTTCACTTTCAAAGAGCTACGATAAATTTCTCAATACTCACGGTAAGTATTTATTAATTTTAATTTCGCTACACATTTGAGTTTTAAATTATAGTTCTAAAGCTTATATTTTATTAAAACCAGCCGTAAAAGGTAAAGTTACCCAGGTTAACTTTTTAATTGATTTTAGCTCTCTTGACCTACATAATAATGGGATAAAATACATTGAAAGTTACACTATACCTAATGCATGTGTAGTTGCGAACTCACTTTTAAATAATAAAGGTACACAGGTTCAGGTAACTTCGGTAGTGGAAAAAGCAAGAAGTTCTTCGAATGTTATTCGAGCGAAAGGTATTTTCAAGATATATTCGAAACTCGATTAGAGCAGTGCTAAGTATTTTGTAACTCGGTGCTGGTAAAATAATACATAATGATGTTATTAAACTTCTTTAAAGGTTTAAATGTCAACGTAGCGCGAACTCGCATTCATAAACTTGTCTTCACTTACCAAACGGTTTTCTCCTACACAGGGGTTGGCCGAATATAAATTAACGGACTGTTGTCGTCTTGAAATTAGCTCGGTTGTAAAGTTTACCCTAGTATAATGGCACTTTTGGTAATTTTTTCTCTCTTAGGCTTCCATAATTAACCATTCGGTATAAAGATGGAGGAGAAAGTTGGCTGGAAATTTTTTTAATTCCTAAATTATTCAAATTCGTAGCATACGTGAGTAAGAAGTTGAAAGGTGCGAGTGTTCGTTAGTCGGGCTATTCTTTGGATTTAATGCGCGAGAAGTGCTCGAATGAAAGAATGGTTTTGGCAATTAAACAAAACTGTCGTGAGTTCGGGTGGTTTCCTTTCCTATTTTGGAATGGGGTAGTGTGTAACTCCGATGGTAACTTTTTTCTACCTTTATGGAGGCAAAGAATATGGAAATTCGATATAGTACTTTTTGTGGTCGATTTCTGTTCCTTATTGGTTTTGAAAACAACAAATGAAGTCAGGTTGTTCCTAGTTGAAATATACTATATTTGGAACTTCAAATGTGGTTCATAAGTGGTGAGAAGGTCAAAATGTTATGAATTCCCATTATTTTTTGCAAATAATTTGGAAAATTAGTCTATCAAAAATATTAATAAAGTAAAATTAAAAACAATATATATTTTCTGAATTTTTTGTACTCATTCCAGGATCCCTACATAACATCTACCCAAGGTGTATACTTAATTGGGGTATCATTCTGGTTAATGAAAAATTTTTTTTAAGTTCAGGTCAATACTCTATTTTTTAAACTTACCTGCGAAAAATAGAAAAAAAATGATAAATTCTTTGTAATGTTTTCGAAACATTTTTATCGCTTCTTTCCATTTAATATTTTCACGGTGGGCAATTTTTTATTATTATTATATTGCATTGCATTCTCCACATTTTGATGAAAATAGAATACTTGCCTTTTATATCTCTTGGATTTTGAAAATTTTAAAGTTGCTCAATCCAAAGAAAAAA
The DNA here is from genome assembly GCA_009761765.1 of Phenacoccus solenopsis. Lineage (NCBI taxonomy): Eukaryota > Metazoa > Arthropoda > Insecta > Hemiptera > Pseudococcidae > Phenacoccus > Phenacoccus solenopsis. The sequence continues at coordinate 16,840,087 of CM019754.1, forward strand.
ATATTAACATCTACAAGCGTTTAATACCCATATGCTCATTACAAAAAATAGTTGCGGACTATAACACATAAGCGCTGTAGATGTGAATGAAGTATGTTATTATATGTTTTCAAACCTTAGATAAATATTTTCATCATTTACAATGAAGTTTGATCTGAATCACTACACATTCTATTATACCCCTCACTACCAAAGTTGGAGCTCCTAACGAAAACGTGCTTCGTCTTCCCCCTCTGTAATACTCCAACCTACTTTTCCCATACGTATAACGTGAGCTAACGAAAACGTATTGGTCTTCCCCACTACAAAGTACGTTTTCGTTAGCTCACGTTGTACATATGGGAAAAGTAGGTTGGAGTATTACAGAGCGGGAAGATGAAGCACGTTTTCGTTCGCGTGCGTTAGGAGCTCCAACTTTAGTTAGTGAGGGGTATAATAGAATGTGTGGTGATTCAGATCAAACTTCATTGTAAATGATGAAAATATTTGTTATAAGTTTTAAAAACATATAATAATTATGTGATATATTTTTCATTAAATATATTTTGTATTATGAGAAAACAATATAAAACAAACCTCATGTAATTTTCCGAGTATAGCTACGTATGATTTTTTTTCTAAATGTAGAGTCTAATAATCTGGTATGGTTTAGTGAAGTGGTGATATCGAAGACTATCTCGTGTATTATCATGTTTTGTTCTAATGTGAGGTAGTTAACTAAATAGGAAAATTAATATTGTCTACTCAAAAAATTTAGTTATTTAGTTGAAAAAATTACTCTTCAAGAAAAACTTTTAAAATGAAGTACATAATTATTAAAGGCACAAATATAAATAATTAATTACAAACAAAAAAAGAAAAGAAAGAAAAAAATAGAAAAACTACAATCTATTATTTTTCTTATCTACTAAAAAATCTGGATTTATCATCATTTGAAAAAAATTAAACATTTACTAATATGGAATGCTTGTTTGGTACAAAAGTATTAGACCATCTTGAAAAAAATATGAAAATAAAATAAACGTAAGCAGCCATCCCACATTACTCGAGCTAAGTTCTTAATTTGGGCTTGTTCAGGTTTGTAAATAACATTGTTAATCCTTACATATTGACAAGTCACCCAATACAAAGTCTGAAAACCCATACCCTATCCCTTCTAAAAACAATTAAGAATTAAATTTATTTCAAATGTAGTATTTTTTACCATGCAATAATTATATGAACACATATTTTTGAAATTACAACTACTTGAGACTCTTTAAATTTAAAAAGCCTATTCTGGTCATCAACAAATTCTACGATGAAGTTTGACTTTTTTAGGTTGATTCGGTGTTAAGATGCGGAAGATTCATGAAATTTCCTACCTCAATTTCCACTTCCAAAGCCATTTTTTGCTTCAACTACTCTCCAAATTTTTGAGGAAAGTTGAAATCAGAATAAGTTCATCGCTTGGGCTCATTTTATCGTATGAAAGCACAGTAAAATATTTGGACCTCTTGTGTCCCCACCACTTTTTCAGGTCAATAACCCCCTTCTCCTCTCCAAAATCAGGTGTGGAGCTGAATTTGGGATTAGTGGACTTTCTCCTTAAGTTCTAATAAAATTTTGATAATCCGCCATTTTGGATCAATTTTGACTAAAATTCAAGAGGTCATATTCTGGTCATGAACTAACCACTCGTACAAAGTTTGACTTTTCTAGATTGATTTTGTGGGGAGATATGGAAGACACAAGAAATTTCATGACTCAAAACTTCCTCGAAAAACCTTTTTTTGCTGTAACTTCACTCCAGATGAAGTTAAGAAGCTGAAATTTGAATATATTGGTGTCCTTAGCTTACTCTACTAAAAACAAAAATTTTAAACTTTTTACTTTTCCTCCGGGTTCATTCGAAATTTGAGTAATTTGTTATTTTGAGGTGTATCGAAAAAACAATAAACAACTTATTTTGAATTTTCAATAAGATTCTCTCACCAAATTTTGAGCGATTTTCGTCAATACTCGCCCGCTGCAGGTAGGCGAAAAATATATATATACCAAAAAGTTGGACATTTGGCAGATGATTACCAATAGCCTGAAATGCAAATATGTCAAGACCTCACCCTCCCCTGACCCCTTCCCAAATCAGGTAGGCTGTAATAGCTGACTTTTTTAAATTAAAAATTCACGTAAAAATTGATCAACATAATTATAGCTTTATTGCAAATGTGTCGATGTTTCATTCTTTGTGGACAAAGAAGTGGTAATATTCTCCAAGTTTTTGTATGTCTGCCTCTTCAGCAAGTATGTTAGGCAAAACGTTATGCATGAGAATTACATAAAAAGACCTATATTTGGTGTGAAGGATGGATACATCGAGATGAAAGACTCTGTATATGTGAATTGTTCTCAGGAAATATGGCATTTTGGAGAAAAATTATTGCATACAAAATCAATAAGTTTTCAATTTCCGCATTAAAAAATATGTTAATTTTTGCAATCAAGTTCATCCCAAAATCAAAACCTTAATCGAAAACAAGGAAGGTTTTCAACCTTGTGGTGCACTTAATCTAAAAATGAGCATGACTTTTTTTCTCAAAAATTAAAAAATAGCTATATATGACCATTTTTTCAAGAAATTCTCCAATTCAATAAGAATAATCAAATTTATCTTCATCACCGGGGGGAAAAAATGCAAAGGAAATTTCTTAATTGAAATTAATTTTACTTTCGTTCCCTCAAGATATTTGTGTCATAAACTGGAAAACCTTACCTTCAATAATTGGAAGGTTGAAAAGCGCCGCATGAAAACGCCATATGGGTATCTAATATCTATTTTACGTAAGGGTATGTTTTCTACGAGGCTGTTTTGACACCGCCGAAAAGTCGAGATTCGCATCTCGTCTCTTTAACACGCCACGTTATCGTTTACAACGAATAAAGCTGACAGCCAAGTACCAAAGGCAAGGGCGTGATTTTGCAAAAGCTCCATTTGATTTATACGGCTCGGTAATGTAAACGTTTTAAGTCGTTATGATGTGTATTATAAAAAGGCTCGATAGGTGAAAAGACTGGCGGTACGAGGGGTCGATGTCATTTCGAGCGTATTGAGATTTTTAGAACTGCGATACATCAACGAGGTGTTTATTACATTTGAATCGCGACTATTTTCAATATTTTTCTATCCGCGTAACACGTGACGAGACGCGTTGAAAATAGGATTTAAATTTTTGTATTTTAATCTTAAAGCCTCCTTTAATATTTCAACTGCGGTAAATGATTTGCTCGACGTTGGTGTATAATATTAGCATTATAAACAGTATTTCGCCTCAGATGGTAAGGATGAAATTTTTTGTGGAGGCCGCAATCTGCGTCGACAAATTCGTTCATTTGTTGCCTTCGTACTTTCATGAGAAAACGAGTGTTTGGAGAAGTTGTGTGAGGGCTATGCAAAATACGATAGGTAAACTTGCATATGTTTGGTGCGAGCCCGCATAGGGGTAGAAATTTTTGCGAATTTTATCCCGCAAGGCGTGAGTATTAGGCGTGTGTAGGCTTTCGTCTGCGACGCCTAGTTCGCGTATCCTGGCCCAGGCGTTTTTCCCTAGACCTTAATCTAGTTTATGAAATAAGATTAAGTTCGTTGAAGCATCAAGTTAGCTAACGAATGCCTTCGTCGTGTTCTTAATGAAGTTGCATGTGCGTCGGTGGGCGCCGACGCATGAAAAGTGTCAGGTGGCGTCTACAGATGCGGGGCGAAATGACGAATCAGCGCAATTTACCGTTAAATGGATTCGTCGGTAAAGACCCCAATTTGAGAACTCGGCTAAATGTCTCGTATTCGTCGATTTTTAAATGTAATTTTCGTAAATCTGCAGAAATGGGGATAAAGTCAACACCGTTTACAAATATGACGGATAAGGTTGCCGAATAGAAGCGAAGACCTTTTCACAAGGCGAAACACAACCATTCGTCGGATTAGTCTTCATCTTTTTCCTATTCACTAATTTTACGCGCGTTTCTTCTATTTGCGACGCGACGTTTTCGAACATTTACATCGTTTATACGTGCTCGGTTTTTTATTAGCGTGAGATTTCTTTCGAAATCGTACGATTTCGATTTCGTTTTTTTCTCGTTTCAAGCTAAGACCACTTATCTTGTAAGCGTTCCGGAAACGAAGTTTTTCAATTCAGAATGTGGTAGGAAAGTTATAGGTGAAAGGTAAATTGAGCCAGTTCCAAATTGAAGTATGATATGTCCTCAACTTTACGTGTGGCAGATATGGAGATTTGGAGCTGTGAAGGGGCCAACATTTCATCTCGTAAGCACTTTTTACTAGTCCTGAAAGTACTGCTTTGTACATTAAAGAGGTTTTTCAAGGATGGAAATTATGTAATCTCCTCGATCAGGAGTGAAAACTTGATAAAATTCATCACTGTATTCAGTATCCCTAAATACTTATAGAATGATATGTCATACTTTTATATAGTATATTATGTGTGGTGAAGAACATATAGGACTGATTTGACCACCCCTCCCTCAAACTAAACACAAAAGTTAAAATTGACGAATTTATGATATTGATTTCAATGTTTTCAAACATTATTGTAAATTGAAATGAAAAAAAAAAAAGTAAAAACATGCCTCAACATATTAGATTAATCGTATCTAGATTGTCTACCACCAATTAAAAATCTGCTTCTCATAATTTTGTTGGAGAGGAGCCAGAAATGAGTTAGTTATGGAACTCGTTCAGAGAGAGCACTTTAAAACGATTCAACTTGGTGGGCAAGCGAGTCGCAAAAGGATAGCGAATGCATCGATGTCATTCCCCTCTTCTTCTGTGCACAAGTGTAATCAAATGTAATATGGTAAACGCTATCTATATGAAAAGTGTTAAACTACATACTTTTATTCAATGTTTTTTTATTTCTCATTAGTGATACATTTTTATATGGCGGTAGGCTATCTAGTTATGGTTAATCTATGGTTTTGACTGAATCTTTGATGTTTGTAACCTAAGGAGGGTGAGATAGGGGGCTTCAAAATGGTTTGGATTGAAAAAATAATGAGTTAATCATCGTACTGAGTGCTGCCAGTGCCAAATACTAATGAAACTATGTGTTGCATGCTTATGTTAATCTTTTTGAATTTGTTAATAATTTAGGAATGTCGTGTATCCCTCATAAGGATTGACTCCTATTTTCACAATGGGTATAACGCAAAAAAAAAAACACGAACTTTTCATGTGGGAAATTGAACTTTCAAATTTTGAAAGTTTTATTGATAATTGTCTATCTTTATGTAAAATGATTTTGTTTCTATGTACACTCAGAGTTGACCATAATTTGTAAAAATTGAGAAGTACCAAACATTTAAAGAATGCTTCACTCCCCTCCTCCTCCACAGCTGTGGGAGAAATGGACGGTAGTTTTTCAACTTCTAAAACCAAACTAACTGGTAAGAAAAAAATTGAGCAAAATCGAAACACATGAGGTCCAATCGTGTTTTTATTCAAGTTGGTATAGAATGACCCAGAAGATTATTAAAAATAAAGCCAAACTTTATCACTTATGAGAAACGGAGAATATTTAGTTAGAGTAGTTGTACACTTTTAATATAGATAGCGTTTACCATATTGCATTTGATTATTCTGGTGTATAAAAGGAAAGAGGAATGACAATGACGTATTCGCTACCCAAGTTAAATCGTTGTGGGGTGAGGAAAAATTTGTTACAACGCTATCTCTGAATAAGCTACATAAGTGACTCATGTATGTTTCCTTTCCAACAAAATTGTGAGTGATAAATTTTTATATCGCGGTCGGCTATCTAGAAATGGTTAATTTATGATGGAACTTTAAAAAGGTCAACAATTGCACTGTAGGTAAATGTTGTAAGTCCGGGACATCAGACTTTTTCGTCAAAGTGCATCTCAGAGATGAAAATTATGAAATGTCACCAATCCCATAATTTTACAATGAGGCACCAGCCCCCTTAAAATATCTGAAGTAAATGTAATTTTAGGGCACACGGCTCAAAAATACTGCCCTAAATAAGATACTAAAATTTGTTTCAAGTATGACCCTCAAAGGAGGATGAAATCCTTCCAAAATGGGTTTTTATTATTTATCTCAGTGAATATAGAACCTACAGAAAAAATGATAATGAACAAAATAAATTTATTTTAAATTTTGAATAAAAAAGTTATGAAAATTTTTTTGAAAAAATGTTTGCCAAAGCCAAAAAAGCCTTTTTTGACTCATTTTTCGGATTTGACGATTCAAAATGTTCGTTGAGATATGTTTTTTGCATGAAGTTTACGAGAAAAATAGTTATGTACGAAGTGATTGAGCATTAGCTTATATGTTAATTTTATCCTACCCTTTTCGTGTAGCAAAATGCTAAAAATTGAGAATTTTTATGAACATGTCGCTACTTCAGAAGCCTTAGATTCTTTCCAAATAGTCACTGAGGGCTCAAAGTTTAGTGTAGGCACTTCCAAGTTGAAGAGAACAACGTATTAAAATTTCATCACAATTGAAAGACATTTTTTTCTTTATTGCATCCTAAGGAATAGATTAGGGTGGTTTTTTACCTTTTTAGAGCATCTTACGTATAAAATGGATTGGACCTTTTTTGTAGGAAATTAAAAGTACAATCATTTTGTGTATAACCTTTTTTCTTATAAACCTCATATTTACCGAGATAAATGCGAAAATCATATCTAAATGAACATGTTGATCTTCAGGTTCGAAAAGTGAGTCAAAAAATTTTTTTTAGCTTTAGCAAGCATGTTTCCAAAAAAATTGTTATAACCTTTTTTGTTAAAAATAAAAAATAGGTTAATTTTGTTCATCATCATTTTTTTTGTATGTGCCATATTTACTGAGATTATGCCAAAAAATTATTTTGGAAAGAGTTTTATACTCTTCAAAGTTCATATTTGAGACTAAACAAAAGGAAATTTTACTACGTTATTTGGGGTGGTGCTTTTGAATTTTATTCCTCTGGTCATTGTTGGGGATAAATTGCGTTCACTTCTCATCTATAAAAGGGGCTGGTGTCCGGTAGAGCAGTGGTGGGGTTGATCATTGTACAATTTTCATCTCTGAGATGCTCATTATCGAAAAAGTCGATGTTTACAAGATCTAAGTGAAGTACTTGAGGGAGCAAATTTTGACTCTTTGAAAGCCCCTCTCCCCGCCCTTTATTGACCACACTTTGGGTGGGGATATCAGATGTTTTGATTTATGGCTTCAGGTAGTTTATTTTTCGTGTATTACTTTTTGGCTATTGCTCAAAAATTGCCGTGAATGGAAATCGGTCACAAAAAGTAGACTACTAGGTCAGACAAATCATCGTACGTGAGTTTAATAAGAATTGCCTTACATGTGATATGAAGGCGTCCTCGTTGAGGTGTACAACCTTGTACGTATAATTTCAGTTTTGTTTTTTTTCATGCAACATTATATCGCGATGAAACAGAAGATAATAAAATTGAAAAAGGGAGTAAAAAAAACCTCTATATTATTTTCATTTTAACAGCGCTCGTCGTCGTTTTCTTTTTCGTGTAGATAAATATCGCGGCGTTTATTCGCGTTTCCTCATACGTGTATCCACTCATTGTTGAAAAATAGTCGTAAAAACGGCCATCAAGCGTTAAACTTGAACTTTAAGATGGCAGGAGTAAAGTTTACACGTAGGCGAGGAGCGACGAACGTCGAGCTTTGTAGAATTTAAAATACGCGGCGCGGAAAAACACGCACGTAGAGTCGGAACTACGGAAGGGGCGAAATGGAGAAAATTACGAGTACAACCGGAGCCGACTAACGCTTTTATCTTTTCCGGTGTACTTTGGTAATTTGGAATAAATTCAAGAATTCTTCGCTAGCGCCAATTTTAGCGTTTTTATTATAATGAGCGTAATTGTCGCGACGACGCGAAGCGTACAAGTTCTGGGGGATGGGGAGAGGTGCGTGGAGAAGTACTGGAGTGTGGAGTATTAATTTGTACGCGATTCGCCGCGCCTGGTAATGCGTTAAAATGCACTTAAACGAAAGTAAGCGTACGGGTGCGAATACATAGTGTGCGCAAATTTATGCACATTTTACGATTCGCCATAGACGCTGGAAGAATTCCAATAAGCTTTGCGAAATGACGTATGGTTTTACTTAAGCGAACCCTTTTCTGTACTAATTTGGATGACGGTATTTCTGTTCGTAGGTAACCGGCTCGAATGCGATTGCAACTTATCCTGGTTACGTACTTTAGCCAACGAAACGGCTAACGAGCAATTAAGGTTGAAATTGCAACAATTATCGTGCTACATGAAAGGCAATTATTACATCAACGACGACGTCGACCAAGAAATTAACACCAATGGGTTATCAGACAGCAGGCTACTCAGAGATAGCGCCATAGACGACAGTCGCAGCCACGAGAATATGCCCGATAACGTGGATCGTATGCTGAAACTGTTTAACATTCCTACCGAAACCTTACCCTGTCCGGAGAAGAGACAGGCTAACGAAATCCTCATGGAGCAGATGTCGAAAAACGAAAATATCAGCGCCGCAGCTACCAATTTGGTACTCGATATTAAAATGTTAACCGTTCTTTCACTGGTAGCCGGTGCGTTTGTTTTATAATTTATCCATTTTCGTATATTTTAAACTAGATAGTCGGTGTAAATGGCCTTTTTTTTTTTTTTTAATTATTCAATTGAATTGTTCGCTTTTAATGATACTTTTCGTGTATTTTTTATCGTGTATAGTGTACAGTATTTTTAAATGAGAAAAAAATTTATTTGTAAATGTCGACGATTTTATTAGGTATACGAATTAGTTCCTAGGTATATTATGTAATGTTATGTATCATGTAAATGTTAGCAAGTTCACGATTTCGAGCAAAGGGAGTATATGCTTTGAGAAGACTGAGCGATAATACTCGTTTGTTTGGAGAATGTTTAATACATGTAAGATTTTAGATTTAATTCATTCCCACTTATATTAGCTTTATCGAATTAATTAATTTTTTTTCCCTTTCTTTTGAAAATATGAGAGAAATTTCAATTTACCAATGAGATTTTTCTGGGTGTTTTTATATACTTACTTACACATTTTCACCTTCGTATCGTTTAACAATACCTACTTAATTTTTTTTGTGGTATAATTTTTATTTTATTTATAATTTTTTCTTTTTTTTTTTTTTTTATTATTATAACCCGTCCTTATATTTTCTCCGCACATATACTTTCTTATCTCGACTTTTTTCTCTATTATTTTGTTATACTTTTTTGATCAAAAATAACGAACATAACTATATTTTTACGATTTATTTAATTATGATTTTTATACGAATTTTAAACCACAGTTTTTTCCAAAAAAAAATTCTCTTCATTTACCACAAATGATCGGTCATCGAAGGAGATATTTTTTACATATTATTGAATTAATTTTGTGCCCTATAAGGACACTAATATTTGGAAGAAAGAATATGATACCATGATCTATTAATTTTTGGCATTTTAAATGTAATTTTTATATCTTCTTTTACTTAATAAATTTGCTTTATGCTTTTATAATTTATTTACGCCATGTATCTTTCGAATTGAAGTTTAAGATGGAATTCTCGATTTCGAATAAGCTCGTGCAATTTAATTGCCTAATTCAGAGTGGAAGGCGTATTTGTAACACGATGAAAAAACGTTTTCGACATCGATTTCATAAATAGGTCGGCTTGAGGTGGCCTGAAACCAAGTCGAGTAATTAATTTCAGCTTAATGGTATAAAATTATTGATCAACGCTGGATTCAGATACTAGGAGATGAAGCTGTTTGTGTGCCTTTGGACCTGAATGCAGGTAATATGCCCCATGCGTAAAATACACATGTGATTAGAAAAATTTCAAAATGGTACAAGATTAGATGATTTTTGAGATAATGAAGGCGCTTTTTCAAAATTTCAACGATTTTTGAAACATGATCGTAAATATATAGGCAAAATTCTTGAATTTCTTGATAAGATAAATCTACTGAATAAAATATAAACATGAAAGTGGCGTAACAGTCTTGATAATTAAAGACGACAGTACAAAAAAAAAAAAAATCAGCATAAGACTTGTTTTCCTGTAATTCGAGGCCGAAGGGGGAGAAGTACCTGTGTGCATAAAGGATTATAGTCTATTTTATTACAAAATTAAAAACGTACTCTCCCCTCTCCCCTCTGGAGAACTGCCTGTTCGAGCCACTAATTAGAGAAATTTTGATGTTTTCACAACGTGTGAGTAAAGTTGCATACACTTCATTATGAAACGAAAATTATTTTTAACGAATTTAAATAAGTACTTTCCACCCGTGCAACGCTTTTGGATTATGACTGAAATCGAATACTGATTTCGTTTATGTCATCAGGTTTCACCATTTACAAGTTATAACTTCTTAACATCATATAATTGAAAAGAATTTCGTGGATCTTCGTGATAACGCATCTATCTGAGGAAATAATCACAAAAATGAATTCCTATGGTCCGATATCACTTCAGGCATTTTGAGCAACTAAATCTGAAAAAAAAAATTTTTCCAAAAAACGAAGAAGCCCATTAAATTTAATCATTAAAAACATACAAATATAAATTTTTTAAATTCAATTGAATGTGGATTTAACAATTTTTTTTTTTTAATTAACGCGCCATTTGCAGCAACTTGGCTAGAAGCACGAGAATTTAAATGATAAACATATACCTACACCTATACATAAATATTAAATATTTTTGATTTTAATAATTTTTAATTCAGAATTTTTCAAATTATTCTGTTCAGCTCTTATAGCTGAAAACTCCTCAAATTTAAAAAAAAATAGCCTAATAAAAAATAATAACTGAATAAAATTAACTTTATTAATTATAATTTCAATAGGTGGTTGGTTTTTCGAAATTTCGATGTTTTAAAAAAAGTTGAGGTAAATGTCGTTTTCCACTAATTAGAGGTCGCTGATCTTAAATCTCGTGTTATATTTTGGCGGTCTCCTTTCCTTCATAAAATAATTTTTTTTTTTTGAAGCAATGTAATTTGGAGAAAAAGAAGGAGATTTTTCATCAAATAATATGTTACAAAAGTGTATAATTTTTGTGCATAAAGGGAATGTGATTCCTTCACAGAAGGATCTTTTCGCCACCCTAGTATTCTCATATTAGATCAACTGACAAACAAAAGTTCAAAGCTGAAATGGTAATCTAAAAAAAAAAAAAATGAAATATATACATAAATTTGAGCACACGCTGCAGTAACAAATAAATATATTACTTAAAAAAATCGTTACAACGTCTTTCTACGATAAAATCAGGTAAAAAAAAACAAAGAAAACATTCTCGTATTTAAAACAAAAATATCCTTCGAACAAACAAAAAAATGGTACAGGTAAGGTAAGTCGCACTTCAACACTTAATCAGATGTCTGATTGTCTTCGTCAGGTTTTAACATTTCGGCGGGAAAATTGATGCTTAATAAGTACGCAGGCGGATACTCCCTGACTTCGTAGTCTGCAAAAGGTACCAATTTATTTCTACCGATCACTTCTAACATCCAATTGAATTCTATTGCGACCGCTCGATAGGTTTTGTACCATTCTGTATAACAAAAAAAAAAAAGTTGATCATTATTTATGTAGATTAGCGGAATGCTGAAAATTTGTTGAAATTTTCCATACGTACCTGCGACTTTCCAACCCAAGGAATTTTTCTCTACACATTCATCGACGTCTTCGTCGTCTTCGTCTTCTTCAGAGACGATGATGATGTGATGGTGGTTTGGGTATTTTTTAAATTCTGTAATGGAGTTCAAAACGATGGCGCCGGTTTTTCGCATTATTCCCTGCAATAACGAATGAGGTAAGTGATTTTTACGTATTATTTATTTAGCTGGTCTAGTAGTTCATATTCAGGGGTAGGTGTGGAGAAGTTGGAGCGAAAAAGACGAGTCGCTGCTAGCTCAGAATTTCTAAATGCAGTATGAAAAGATGAAACATACCAGATTTTTATTCAAAAACAAATTTAAAAAATGCCTGAAGAAGGAAAAAAAGGTGGAAAAATTTTTGAAATTAGGAAATCAAAAATTTTAAAGGTACCCAAAAAAATTGTTTGAAAATGAAAAATATGAGAAAATGAAAAAATGAGGAACTTATATGCAAAAAATATTCATCTTAAAATATAAAAAAAATTCAAGAATAAATGGTGATATATTAAAAATAAAAATAATAACAATAATAATCGAAAATAAAAAGAGGATAATTAAAAAAAAGTAAATAAATAAAAATAAAAAAAGAATGAAATCTTAATTAAAAAAAAATAGTGACAAAAATTTAAAAAATGATGAATAAATTGAAAAAAAATTGTATGAAAAAATTTGCAAAATGAATATTATTTAAAGAAAAAACTGCATTAAGAAAACGTCTAAAAATGAAAACAAATTCAAAATACAAAAAAAGCCTATTTAAAAAAAATAATAAATAACGAAACATAAAAAAAAATGAAAATAAAAAAACAGAAAAAAACATCAAAAAAGGATAAAATTCTCATGAAAAAAGTCAAGTATGATAATAAAAAATGTTCAAAATGGAGCAATTATTTAATGGTGAAAAATCGGAAAAATTTAATTGAAAAGCACAATCAAAAATGTCCAAACATGAAAAAAAAAATTGTCAATTCTTGAGAAAAAATTGACAAAAATGTAAGAAATGTTCAATATTACAAGAAATACCTACCCAAAATAGAAAAAAAAAAGAAAACGAGTGATAAATTTAAACAAAAAAGTAACAATCAAAAAATTTCTAATGAAGAGAAGAAAAATAAAAAATTGAAGAAATATCTAAAAATGAAAACAAAAACACATAATATTAAAAAGTATGATGAAATATTTATTAAAAAAAAAAAAGTATAATGTAGAAAGTTTTTAGAAACTGAAAAGTTGTAATAAAAAAAAAAAAATAGCAAAATTAATAAATTCTCAACAAAAATATCCGCAACAAACATTGATAAATATAAAATAACAAAAAATTTGCAAAATTAATATTTTTTGAAAAAGAAATTATATTAAACAAAACATTAAAAAAATGAAGTCATCGCAAAATTTGAAAAATATTTAAAAAAATATAAAATACAAAAAAAATCCAAAATTAAGGAATAGAGAAAAAAAAGGATAAATTTCTCTGTTGAAAAAAATCAAGAATAATACAAAGAATAGTCAAAAATTTTAAAAAAAAATTGATGTTCAAAAACAAAAATATTATTTTAAAAATATTAGTAAAAATATTTGAAAAAAATTCAAGAAAAAAACAAAAATAAAAAAAATGTAAAAATGTTCAAAAATGAGTAAAATGTTTGTTAACACAAATAAAATAAAATTGTGTTTACAGAGGGTGGGGGAGGGGAAATGTAATCATAAATAAAATCAGCAAAAAGGAAATAGAAAAAATAATAACATAAAAAAAAGTACTCTTTGTAAAAATGTGAAAAATGCCCAGAAATGTAAGTAACGTTCAAAATTGATAAATGAAAAAAAAATTTAAGACATTAATACTTACAAGTCAATGAAATACTCAGAATAGAACGAATGTCTAATAAAAATATGAAAAAAAAACATGTTCAAAAAGTAAAGTTTTTATTGTTTATGATAAGTCAAATACTGCAACTTGGGCCATAGTGCTGGAGGGGACAAAACAATTACATTTTTAACAATATGTACCATTATTTTCTGTTCAAAAATTTATTTTCATTCGAAAATTTCTTTTTTATTTCTTGTTAAAAAAAAAATAACCAATTGTACCTCCCCCGTTTCAAAAAATTCATGCACAAGTCCCAAAAACTATTTCTTCTCATTTCTAGTAATGGCATTCGGCTCTCTTGTTTATACCATACCTGTAGCTGTTCTAATGTACATTCTTCAGGCACCGGTTCCGTGAAATAAATACAATAGTCTTGTAGCCACGATAATGGAGATGGCGTTAAGCCTTTAATTAAATTATACGTTCGCAAAGGTCCGCACTCGCCGGACGAATCTAAAGGAATAAATTTCGCCTGAAAAATAAACATAAGCAATAAATCTGGTATTCGTTCGACTACGTATATTTTTTTAATCTCCCATATAAACGCTTACCTCACTAACGATCTTATTCTTGGTCAAACATTCGCGTACCCAATTCATGGAAACGATACGCACGCCGCTCACAATAGCCTGTAAAAACTTGAACGTCCTAGCCGCCTTGTTGTTTTCGTCGATTTTCACAACCAAATGGGTACTTTTATCGTTCAACTTATCGGAATAAATGGCGCCGAATTTCTCGCAGAATTTCGTTATCATTTTGAGATCAGGCTCTTTGAGACCGCTGGTCGATACGTGAATTGAATCGAACGACGTGGAATTCGATAGTACGTCCGAGTTTAGTAACTCGACACTCACTTTACCGGAGTCTTCGTCGTTACGTTCGAGCGTGGGTGTCACGTCGACCACCGGATTGGGTTGTTTGACGTTCGAGAATCGCGAGATATCGGCTAGTGGCTCGATGGAGCTGATATTAGGCGTGATATTTTGTTTGACTGCGAGCCCGCTAATGGGTGTTTGTAGAATTTGATCGAAAAGCCTTCGAGGAGTTTTATTCTTCTCCAAGCTAGCGCTAATAAATCTACACAGAGAGGTGGGGATGAGAGTATGTAAAATTGAATAGATAAATTAATAACTCAAAGGCTCACCTCGTAGGTTGTGAAGTAGGTGTTCCAGCTACGAAATCTATGTCATCATCGTCGTCGAACATTATCTAAAAAAATTAAAAAAATGTTGGGGAATTGATTCAAAATATTTCCTCTATGATTAGTGGACAATCTGTGGGTCAAAAAATGCACTAGAAAACAAACTTTTTCATGAACTCACAGAAACCCTGAAATGAAATAAGACGTAATGTCCGTAACTTCAATTGTGATAAATGAGGGGAGAGAGGGGGCTTTCAAAGGATCGAAATTTCGTCCTATAACAGGGTGGCTACTGGATTTGGATAAACAAATTCCGTGCTATTTCCGCTTTTTTCCGTGTCATTTTCTGGGCTTCGACCCCCCCCCTCCCTTGTGTGTATTCGTTTTACAGGAAATTTCTTGAAGTACAGGACAGTGGGTACTGAGCGCACTCTCTCAGCATATTATGTAAACCTCATCTTAATCTGAATCACAGGGTTGTATTAATTTTTACAAGTTCAAAACAAGCAGACAAATTTTCATCAGACAATGAAATTTGTCCTTTTTTTTTCTTTGTTTTTCAATCAAAATATTGAAAATTCAAGAGGAATTTTTTTTGAAAATCCGTGCTATTTCCGTGCTCCCGTGCTATCACGAGCAAAAATCGTCCTATTTCCGGGTTTTCCGTGCCAGCAGCCACCCTGTATAAGTACTTTCTGGTAGGAGTGAGGGCATTATTTTTCGAAACAGGGTATGTCAGAAATAAAAATTATGCAATATCCCTAATACCATTCTTCATCAAAGAAGTATCAGTCCCTTCGAAGTTTCGACATCAAAACATATTGTCTATGAGAAAAAGAAAAAAATTAATTTCGACATAGTTTTGTGGAACCAGAATATCAACGATGATAATTATATTATTCGCATCACCTTGCCGTGGTATCAGTCCCCTTCAAAGATTTAAAATAATGTATATAATTGATAATAAACAAGAAAAATTCTCCATTTTGTCCTAAACCTAATTTTTTATATCAGGAGAAAAAATTAAAAAATATTTTTAATTTGCCAAGATTCCGGGACGAATTGATTTTCCTGAAAGCCATTCTCCCGAATAAGAAATTTTTCTATTTTTCTCCCACCCTTCCCGAATGCTGAAATCCTGAGAATGAACAACTGGCAAAATTTTATTAATTTCTTTTGTTGTTAGGCCAATACTATGTAGTGGGCTATAGCCCTCAAATACTCTATTTCGGAGTGTTCATTGAAGTACTACTGATAATCAGTTGCGATGGTGCCGAATCGAGTTTTGAACTGAATCTATTTTGGCTTAGGGGAATTCTTCACTCATCGTCTTAAACTCAATTCTACCAAGCTAGCTTATGTGTTGGTCTGGTAGGACTCACCTTAGGGTTCCTTCAACGTATCTGTCAAGTAATAATTTCTTATCGACTGTTGCTGCTATTTTATTTCATCGGTTTCATTCGAATTATGAAGAATTGTGTGTGATACACTTAGGGTATTCAACTTATTTACTTTCCATTATTTTTTTTTCATCCTTCGAACCTTCAGACTTGGAACTTTCAGACCTACGTTCCTTACCTCGAAGTTAGGTTTCGTTAGGCTGTCTCGCGAGTGGGGAGGCATTTTGCCCCCCCCCCATTCTACTTGACCTCATTCGTGCCTTTTATGATAAATACACAACATTGTTATCAGTCGCCATTTTCTTGGAACTATTCCTCAGATGATCAGATGCTTATTTAGTATATTATCAATAATAAAATTATGGAGATGAGTGTAGCAGCCATAGGTTTTCTGGTTGAAAGAAATGTAATCAAGAAGTACGAAATCGTTCCATTTTTAGGTAACAAATGAAAATGAAAATAAATAATGAACGAACCTCGGATGCGAATCACAATTCCATTTCATAAAACAGTAGGTTAATTTTAAGATATCTGGCAACATTTTTTCTATAAACGAAAAAATTTTATTTTTTGTATAATATTATAAACCTAGGTGTCTAGTTTCGTCGATGGAACTGTAGCATAAAATTAGTAGAGGCGAGGAGGAAGGGGGCTGGATGGTCGACTACATTATTCTCTCTATTACAACGTCCGTCTCGCCATAACTTATTTTCTATAGAAATGAAAAATTGAAAATTTTATCTTTCGAAAAACTTATTCTGGGATATGGTATTCAGGAAATCGAAACGTGGAATTGAAAATTCGGGCAATTCTTTTTCGCTGACATTGTCTTTTGGGAAAAGAATTACGGGATACCATATTCTGGAAAACAAAATCGATAATTAAAGAATCGGGTAATTTTTCACTAGGGGAAATTATCTTTCGGAAAAAAAAATTCGCAAAAATGTACCGGAATCGTTCAAAATTCTGAAAAAATAGAAAAAAGTACCATACCCCCTAAAATGGCTCGATTATTCAAACAATGTTCTTTACACGTGTCTTGAATTACAGCCAATCATTTTAAAAATAAAAGAAAATTTTCTGCAGTAGTTCTGAAAAATTTTCAAACTTCTACTACCTCACGCTTTCACCCCCCCCCCCGTCGGCTAATGTCGGCTTGGCGTACCTTCGAATTCGACGGAGATATACTATCAAAAAACCACTTCTTTCATTACGTCTGACTCTCCCTCTTCCCCACTGGTATCGTAATGGAATTGGAATTTTTTACTTCTAATATGACAATGCTCCTTTCATCAAAAATTATGATGAGATGCAGAATTTTTCTTGCTTATTACCAGTGATACACATCAATTTAAATCTTTGAAGGGGGCTGATACTTTATTGATTAAGAATGGGGGTTGGAAATATAGCATAATTTTCATCTCTGAGATACTCATTTTCGAAAAAAAACCAATGTCCTCAGCTTCTCACTGCCACTAGGAAGTACTTATGGGATCAAATTTCGATCCTTTGAAAGCTCCCTTTCACCCCTCATTAATCTCAATTGTTGTAATGGACATTACGTATTTCAGTTTAGGACTTCGGTGAGTTTATTTTTCACGCATTACTTTTTGTCGAAATCGGCCACAGAAAGTGAACTAAATTGTACTATTAAATTAAGAACACCTAACAACCTTGTCATCGTTAACTTTGTCATTTTCGTTGGCACATGAGATCACCTTGTCAGCGATTTTTTCGTTCACGTTGGATTCTCTTCGGAGAGAGCTGGTGGGAGAATTACGATGAAAAATGGTGGCCTCCGTATCGGGTATAACAGCGACAGAATCACTTTCGAAAAACGTCTTATCCTCGTCCGCTTGATCTTCGTGAAGACCTGGCTCGATGGCACCGATTACTGTATTTTCTAAAATAGACGCCGACGCGACTACCCCCTCTTGTTCGACCCTATCACACAACTCTTGTATTTTATCGTTGATGCTATCGTTGAAAACGATTTCGTGAGATCGATCGGTAACTTCATCCGATTTATCATTCACTCGAGTTATGTGTTCGACAGCGTCGGCTGAATTCGCGCCATCGCATTCCTGCGCGACTTCATTAGTCTTAGGACTGACTTCGGCATTGGGCACGGGTGATTCGACACGCTCGTTCACCGGGTCATCTCCCATCGGGAAATTAGCCAACAAATCGTCCGTATCGGTGATAAAATTCAACCTACAACTCAACTTCTTCTTCTCTTCGGTTCGATGTTCCGGGGTTAACGGAGCGTACCCAGAAACGTTACCAGTTTTGTTGGCGCTACCGATGGTAAATGGTGAATCGCAGAGAACGCTGTCGTTCATGAAATGCTTCTCGGCGAATTTCCTTTCGCTAGATGTGATCGACGAGATTAACGTGTATTTAGCGCTGGTATTTGTGGCCGGAGTTTTGGTGGTTTTATTAGCAGCGTTTAAATCCGGAGTTTTGGCCGTCAGTGGGACATCGTTGTTTTGTTCCATCGGCGTGTCGTATACGCTCGAAGGGTAATCGTTTTTTGGGTCGGATTTTTCCAGCAAATGGGGGAATTTTTCTTTCAACAGGTCTTCGAGTAGGTCGTCGCTGGTTTGGCAGGCGACGTGTTTACGAGGGGTGGGAAATTTTTGGGTAGGAATTGTGTCGTCGTAAGATGGTATTTCGGGTGATCGCATTTCCGGTGTTTTTGCCTTCGATGAAATCCTAAAAATGGAAAATTGAAAATATAAAAATTCGAGCTTAAAAAATTAATTTTTTTGAGGAATTATAGAAGATTAAAATTATAAAATAAAAAATATTAAAATTATTCTTTCGCAACCAATAGAAAAAAATTGATGTAGGGAGCGGGAACAGATAGTAAGCAGTAAGCAATAAGAGGCATTGCAAACGAATTTAAAAACGCCACAACTTTTTGAAATGACTACCTGATTACTAGCTTGACACTTTAATCGAATAGCTGAACTTCTTAAAAAAACTCACACTGATAAAATAAAATAATCTTTTAATTTTCTTTCTTAACCCTAGAAATTGCAGTTTAGGGGAATATGATTTTTTTTTGCAGCCAGAAATTATAAAGAGTTTTAATTGTCATTTTGAGGTAAACAAAAAAAGTACCTTTTCCACGTTTTCGAAGAGTCTCTTCTGGTGCTTCACGAAAGCAAAAAAATATAATTATATACATACCAAAAATTTGGACAATTGTAATATATTAAAAATGAGCTGAAATTCGATGTTTTGAAGGCCCCCCTCCACCCTCCTCCGATTCCTGAAATTGGGTAGACTGTAATACGAGTAAAAGGGTAATTCAAAAATACGAGTGATTTTTTTCAAATTCAGCATCTCTATAAAATAGTTTTTTTTTTTTTTACATTAAAAACAAACTACACAAATTTTAATGAAAAAAAAATATACATTTCAAGTGTTGGCACATTGAGGTTTAATAATGCAATTTCTTATA
The DNA here is from genome assembly GCA_009761765.1 of Phenacoccus solenopsis. Taxonomy (NCBI): domain Eukaryota; kingdom Metazoa; phylum Arthropoda; class Insecta; order Hemiptera; family Pseudococcidae; genus Phenacoccus; species Phenacoccus solenopsis. Next base: position 16,859,676 of record CM019754.1, read on the forward strand.
ATTAAAAAAAATCAATTTTTTTACTTTTCAGATCGACAAATTATACCCACCAATTATTGTATTCCAAAATCGCTTTTTTTTCAAAAGTAAATTAATCATTCTATAATTAAGAGATTTTCATTATTGATGAAATTTTTATATTAGATAAAATGCTGATTTTTCAACACAGATGCGCTTCCCTGCCACAAAATTTGTTTTTTAGACTTTATTTTCGAGATACAATTTTTTTAAATTGCACTTGAAATTAAAAAAAAATAATAAAATTGAACCACTCTACAATAATAGCTATTATCTTAAATAAAAAACTCAGCTAAAAAAATTCTATGCATGATAAAATTTCTCACATTTCAAAATTTTGAAAAAAATTACCAGCTAGTTTTTTATTATATTTGTAAAACTGAATACATTTGGGTAGATATGTATTTGTGGAGGAGGGGAGGGGGCTGATACCTCCAAAGAGTTATACTAGGATTGGTATGTAGTCACAAGTGGTCTTATATGCATTTTTCTTTCGCATATTATAATGCCAAATAGCATAACTGAATTAATTGCAATGAAGCCCCTGAAGTTTCAAATTTCAAACACCCCCACTCCCCACCTATGGGTCGAAACAAAAAATTTTTCGTACGAAAGTTGTAGGAAATTCAATGTAGAATAAAATTACACTAAGATATTTTTGACCTGCGATCAACCCCTGAGGAGATACAGCGAAAAAAACCATATTTGGAGGGGTTCCAACCATCTCTATGTAAGCTACGCTCACCACCAATGAAATGAGATTCTTATGCATCTTATTGGTGCGGAACTAGAGTGATGACCGGCTCGAATAACAGGCCGAACAAGTGAACCATTGGCAAATCGTAATAAACGCGAAAATGGTGGGCCCATATTTGTGCTTCTATTACGAAGAGTCTTTCATGGATGCACGTGAGGCTACCATACATCTATTAGCTAATATCGGTGTAGCCAACTTGTGTTGTTAGGCTTGTTATTCGAGTCAGTCATGCTAGAGTCTACATATTTATGACGAAAATCTATGTAAGGAATTCTTTACGCAAATGATTTTTACATGGTTTAGATTTACTAGACTAGAAGTATCAAGTTATAAAAAAAATATAATTAATCTTGAATTCAATCGTTCAAATTGATTTCTATTAAAATTAACTATTGAAATTAAAATAAATAAAAATGATTCATAAATTTAAAAAACTACATAAAAAACAAACAAACAAATAGAAAATGAACTTACTCGTTCTTTTCTTCATTTTGATCGACCATCTTTTCCGATACCTCCGAAGCTCCACAATTCGGGCTTTTCGACGATGAAGATGCATTAACCGCATTCTTAACCCTCTCGATGGATAATTTTGGCGAAATACGATTGAAATTTTTTTTCAAGTCTGATAATGATTTTTCATTTTTCGTATTAATTTCTTGTTGTAATTTTCTCACTTTATTTCTTCTCTTCTCTAGGGAAGATTCTTTGTACGGAGTGACGGGCTCTTCTGGGATCACCTTTTGGGGTGTAATAGTTGGAATTATTTCTGTATTGATTTTATCCACAGACTGCAATACTTTGTCTACATCATCCACTTCCATTGCAACTACCTCATTATCCACATCAACGATAGGTTTCACACTTGAAACGGCGATAGGCGAAATTTCCTTCACTTTTGTTTGAATTTTTTCCACTTCAGAAGTCGAGGGGGAGGCAAGAATATCGTCAAGTGGTTTACCAATATCTGCACCGAGTTTCTCCTTTGTTGGAGATTTCGTGGACGTTTTCTCAGCTGGTTGGGCTTCGCTAGTGGTAACTTCGAGAGGAGATTCAATGGGTTTATTTTTCAGTACAGGTTGATCACATTGACTGACAGGTGCTTCGTGTACCTCAGCTTGTACCATAATGGAAGATTTCATCAACGAGTCATCCAGAGCTGGGGAATCGTGTTTATTACGTAGAGGCGATATCTTCGATTTATTTTTTACATCGAAGTGATCGGCGTCTCTTTCAACAATGGGACTCAGATCTGCGATGGTTTTATCGAATAGTTTATTTTTAGCTTTCGAGTATGTCTTGCTTACTTTGAATTTTGTAGGGCCACACGGAGTGCTGCTACAAATAGTGCCTTTTTGAGAGAAAATATCCGGGTCTATGGAATCGGCGAATAGAGGTAAACCGAGTTTTTTGGGTTTTGGTTTTTCGGCTTTCCCTACGCTATTATTCTCAGCTGGTATCTCTGAGGTAGTTTCGGTTGTGATAGTTGTGGATGTTGGTTCATCTAGTTTCGATACGTTTATTGGAACTTTCGTAGGAGAAATGCTTCGTTCCGTTGATTGGATTTTTTCCGGCGAAGGAAGTGAAGTTAGTGTCTTATTAGTGGTTTTGACGGGTGATGTATTTTTTGTTGTTTTTTCCACTTTTAGAGGAATCATTTTTTTCGGCGTCGATTTAGTCTCTTTTTGTAAATGATTTATTTGTGGGTGCTGGATAGGAATTTGCTTAGCTTTAGGCGTGTTGGTAATTGAAGAATTTTCTGTGGAGATGGGTTGACCTTTAGATGGGTCATTCGTGGGAATATTTTTTCCTTCATTGGACTCCTGAGGATTACCTTTGGGCGAAGATTTTTCTTTGTTTATGAGTTTCTGACGATCTAAAAGACTATCGAGAGTTCCGCTAATGGACACGTCTCTTTTATTACGTTCTTTGACGGATTTAAATAAACGTTTTTTTTTATCGTTTTTGTCGTTTCGTTTCCAAACATCGAGATCTAATTCTTCGGTATCAGCGTCGCGTACGGTAGCGAAGGCATTTTCAATTTTAACCTCGCCGACTGTGCTTTTCACCGCCTCTAACATTGAAATGGATTTTTTGGGCGGTTCGAGAGCACGCGGTTGTTTCGATTCACCTATTGAAAGATCAACATTATGATTAGACTTGAGTTCGGTCAGAGGGAAAGTACAGTTTAAAGGGGTCGAATGCATACACCTCTTCAATTTGGTCAACTTTTGGTCACTCTGACCGATCTCATTTTGCGCAAATCCATAAAACATACCTTGACTTTGTAACTCCGGTGAACTGGTTTCGGAATTTATCATAATTTTGGGCAATCTCACGGAAACCTGTCGTTTATCCGAGTCCATTGGGGACTCCGAGTCGGTTTTCTTTTTCGCGCGTTTCAGACACTCGAGGCTAGAATCGCTTTGGAGATCGGTTTCGCGTTTACGTTTCGAGGTCGAAGAGCCACCGGCGTTTATTTCAGAGAGAGCGGGTTGCGTTTCTAAATAACTGATGGTTTTTCGACCATACGATTTACGCGTTTTGACCGTCTCGACGAATAAATTTTCCGAATCGTTTTCCAGCGAAGTAGCGTCGCTGGTTTGGGGCGTATTGGTTTTGTCGAATTTTAACCTTTTTCTAGAATTTTCGCCAGCAGTTAGGGGCGTTTTTTGTTTTTTAATTTTTGACGCGAGTTTTCTCGACTTTTTTAGACTCTCGTCTTTCGACTGGTGAGTGATGGGTGGGGTGTTGTTGTTGGCGGTGGATGTAGCCTCGTCCATGTCTTCTTCGCATTCGGGTATTTTGCTTCCGAACAGCAGGAATCTTATTACTTCGTAGAGGCTGGAAAATAACGAATATGGTTAAACGGGGATGAATTGAACAGTGTTATTAGTTTAGAGTGAGATAGCAAATCTTAGTCTCGTCTCATATACGTCTCGTAAAAACCAAACGAGAAGTGTCGTAGATTTCTCGTAAAAAATCTCATATAATATTATCTCGCGAGAGTGGTACGAATTTTTTGACAAATATTTTTCAACTCTAACAAGGAAACCTTTCCAATACTGTATCATTGATTTCGACTAGACACAGTTTGATGGAGAGTACATCATCTGGGAACACTATTACAGATATTTCAGCTGCCCAACTTAATATAGAAGGGGAGATGGATATATATTGTGAGAACTGGGTAAAATTATGAACATGATAGAAATTACGAAAAAAAAAAAGAACGAAATATGATACAAGTGAGCAAAAAAAAAGATTTCATCAGAAAATACTCTACAACAAAAAGATACCATGAAAACAACCCATTTTTGGGAAAATGTCAAAAAAAAACAAATACTAAAGTTTCTAGCATTTCTGTCGAATGATTTCAAATCTCAATGAGTAGGTAAATTACCAAATTTTTTTAAAGTTTTTAACTGAGTTTTCAGCTTGAAAACAATAGCTATTACAGCCTACCTGATTTGGGAAGGAGGGCTCGGAGGAAGTAAGGCTTTCAAATCTTTGTGTTTCAAACCATTTCTAATCATATAGCAAATGGCCAATTTTTTTTGATTTTTAATACAACCCAAAATGGCGGATCACTCATGAGGGGGCTGGAGGGGAAGAATGCGGGGCAAAAGTTCAACCTTTTCGTTTTTGATTTTTATATGAAAGAAAAAATTACGGATACCATCATATCAAAATTTCAGCTGCTTAAGTGCATTTGGAGGGGAGTTGGAGCAAAAAAACTGCTTTTTGAGGAAGTGAACTAAAACTTGAAAAAGCCTTAATCTTATGTACCATGCACTTCGTTGTGATCACAAAAAAAATTGTACTAAAATATGAAGAATTTTTTGTTTTTTAATTATATAACTGAAAAATAATGCAGTGACATAGAGTAAATTTGATTGAAAAAAGTGTGGTATCTCAGATCACGTGAAGGTAAAAAAAAAGAAATATATCTTCATATTTCAGTTTATAGATACGGAAGGAAAGATTTAAAACTAGAACCAGAACCAGAATCAAATCATTTGATCTAAAACAGGACTCAAAATCTTGAAATCAGAACTCATAAGAGTAAACAAAAGACATATGATTTTGTAGTCCAGACTGTTCGGAGTTATTTGATCTATTTCTAAATTTTGAATGTTTTTTTGAGGGAGCAGGCATGGAAGCTGAAAAATGAGATCGTCGATTACAAAACCCCTTTAAGTTGATATATAGTCATGAAAAGTCGAAATTCAAATTTTATATACCCTAAACGTTTTCAAATTTAAAAAAATAAAAGCTGATTACGCGTAGACGTAAACTAACAATATATCAACGATTTCATATCTTGGATTTATGCGTTCACAAAGTTTCATCATTTTTCAAAAATGTCTCAGAACACTCTCATATTTTGAACGTCTTGTAATAATCAAACATCGAAAATGAAACGAGAAAAAAGAAGCAATAAATGAGAAGTTACAATGTTTCATTTTGTTTGAAGTTACTTACAATCGATCAGAATTAAAATCTGATTTAATTTCTCCAATGATGTTTAATATTTTGGAAAAGTCTTTTATAGCAGTACGTATATTTCCTTGGTCCTTACATGTAGGACATTTGTCGAGATTATACTACATTGTTCGCAATATGTATGACCGCAATTGAAAGCCGAAGAATTATTCTTGAGTAAACACTTGCTGCATTGAAAAAAATATATACATGAATACAAATATTTAGGAACATAAATACGTATATTCTTAAAATCACCAAGACATTACCACGTGGAACAACTAAGAATGTTTTTAAACTTATTTTCAAGTATTTCTAAAAACGCGTACTTTTTCTGTGGGTCGATTTTCTCAATAATTCCCTGAAAATCAAACAATTTCAAATATTTAAATGAGTAAATAAAAAACTATAAGCTACCAAAATCATAAGTTTAAACAAATCCCTATAATATAGAAAATTCTGCAAAAAAAAAAAAAAAAAATAAATAAAAATCTGAACCCTTCCTATAACAAGTTTCATTTTCCTATCTAAGATGGTACTTATATTCAGCACTAGAGCGCAGTCCTAACGAACTAACTACCAGGCTTTCAAATATTACAAAGGCTTCCTAAACAAAAATAATATAACATTACGAACTCCAAATTTGCGATACAAGCACATTGCATTTTCACTAAATGAAATAGATATTAGTGATAGTGGGCGGTAAATGCCATTTGCTAGTTAAATTTGTATTATTTTTTACATAATTGTGTTAACAATACGAAGCAATGGCGGAACAAATTCAGAAAAACGTTCAAAGCGAAATAGATGTGTTGAAAAAATACGAAAAAGAGTACAAAACGTTACAGCAGCAACGGCAACAGTTGGATGGTCAGCTAAATGAAAATGAAGTGGTGAAAACTGAGTTAGATTTCGTTAAGGACAACGAAGAAGTGTATAAGATGATTGGTAAGGTATTAATCAAACAAGATTTAGCAGAAGCTAAGCTAACCGTAGCGAAACGAATCGACTATATTAAAGGCGAAATCAAAAGGATTGATAACGCTTCAGCTGTGACTGAAATGAAATTGGAAGAGTGTCGATCAAAATTAACCAAACTGCAGCAAGAATTGCAACAATTACAAATAAGTAATGTTAAAAAATAATCACAAATTCATTTCGTTATTTGCTTTGTGATATTTTTTTTTTTGTATTTGTACCTAACTTATAATGCTAATTCAAATGTTTCTTAAATATAGTAAGCACTTATTAAGTTTTCAAATAATTGTATAATAATAAATTTTTTCATTTCGTATAACGGCTCATAATTTTTAGAAATATTTTTAGGCGTCTTCGGTTATTTAGGGAATAGAACTAGTGATATATTTGATATCAAGTTATTTCATATACTGTCCAATATCCATTAAGATTGAGCAGATAGAAAACACCAAATCAGACGTTTCAACACCAGTTAGTAAAACGAGTTCTTATTACATAATGGAAAAACTCAGGCCTTGAGAACTCAAATATCGCCAACAAAATGAATATGTCATCGTAATCATTATTCACAAGTATTATTGAAATAACAATGATGAATTTTTGCTCACGAAATGTTGTGAAGAGAAATACCTCTCACTACATTATCAAATCATGAACAACAAGACAATAAGTAGACGGTAGACAATATTATATTGAATAAAGGAAAGCGAAAACAGAATTAAAACTATTTTTCTAAACGAATGATTATCAATAGCATTATAACACTCACCGAAATATGTTTATGTGCAGTGTTTTGCGAAATCGAAGAATGATATTTTTCACAAATTGTCTCAGTATTTTTGCCTATGGCATTAGAATCCATTTTGAATGACTATGACAAATTTAACACAAAATCACACAACTACTGTACATTGCCGAGAATTTCTTATTCATAGAGCATAACTGAATGTCGAAACACAAATGTGTTTGGCTGTCTAGAACACAAAAACACAGTAGAATAGCATAAAACTCAAAACCGCATCAACTTGAGTAAAATTATATCGAAAGTACGACAGAACTTAATGAAATTATGTACCGTAAATTTCTTCGAGTATATCAGTGATAATTATTGTTCGTCAGACGAATAGATATTGAAAAAAACAGGTCTGTAAAACAAAAAACGTTGTTGTCAACGTAAGCATTCAGTGATTAAGAGTTGGTCAATTAATTTGTTAAAAAAAAAGAGTAAAACAGAATATAAAATAGAAAATTAAAATGAAAATTATTAATTTATCCAAAAACTCTAAAGAATTCATGAAATTTCCCGCCGGAGAAATAAATTGTTTGGCTTTTGACATCGCGATATCATTTAATCAATTTTCTCCCTTTATAATAGGGCATTGTTAAATGTTGCCTCCGTAGTTTCAAATTCACATCTGATTCACAGATAAAATGTTGAACGCGATTCAAAGTTGAAGAGAATCTTTTTGCCCCGAAACTTTCATTTTATCGCACCATTGACGTACGAATTTACCTTCTTGAAAAATTGGGAATGTGTATTTTTACAGGTGTCAGCAATTTGAGAAAGAAACCATAATGGTTAAAAGACACGCAATATTATTCGACAAAATTTAAATTACGAACTTCTCTATCAAAGTTGATCTAAATGATAATAAAGTCGTAATCATATGATAGGTAAGGTGAACGAAAATCGAGTTAGAACCAGTAATAAAGTGAAATGTTTTCGGGACGGACAAAGAGCAAATTACTGATTTCTGCGCATTCTGCGTATTAGTGCAACTGGGCAAAAGAATCAACCTTAAAAGTAGGGATTTTCTTACCAAAATGGTGATGTTAAAGGGTTGATACACGTTAGTAAAGATTTTAAATAGTTTTCCAACTAATAATTCTAGTTTTATCCTCTTTTACATATTCTCGATACGTGATACTAAGTGTTACATACTCGTGAGATACATTTGGTTGTATTGGTAGCGTAAGTTTTTACTGCGTATAAGACGAAGAGCCCGTTTCTCATGTATATGCGTGTTACCTGTGTACTCTCAAGTATTCGACTTTTATCGTGAAAATTTGCGTATATTTGATCGAAGGCTGTTTAAACCGTTTGTTTCGCATTACTTTCCAATGTTCCAAGTACTACTCAGTTTTTAAATCATCGCATTTGTCAGAGAAATGAGTGGACGCCCTAGAACAACTTCATTCGCAGAAGGAAATAAACTGTCTTCTAATGCGCCTTTGGGTGGCTTCAAAATAAGTAGTAAGTAAATCTTGGTTGATAACAGTATCGTCATAGTAACTTATAACGAGTAATAATCCGCTGGTACTCGATTGATAACGAGTTGTATATTGATATGTGTCACAACAGCTATGGTCATTGTCTCCGTTCTACTTCTCCATGTATTTGTATCCTTATCAAAATAATCGTTGTTCGATTACCTTTATCGGATTACTTACGCGGATCCGAATTATCTACGAAATTTCGGTTCGAAAATCGTTCGTTTCATCAGAGCTTCGTTTGCCTCTGTACATGTCTGCAGGTTATCAGTTCATGGGTAGGATTTGCTACAGATGATCACCAAGTAACCAGACGCCTATTGTATTGCAGTATTGCATCAGTGGTCGATCCCTGCAGGAATTTTGGGTCGTGTTCATTTTACCGAGTTTTGCGAATAAATTTAACGAACAGTTGGATTGGAATTGAATGCCCATCGCTAGAAGAATGAGATTGAATCATCGATGCCGATAAATTGGGTTTTTACGGCGAAATTAGGCCTAAGCTATGTCACTGATAAGGTGTGAATTCCCATCGATCGGTTTCACCTTATTGTTTAAATATTCATGCAGACCGAGTTCACTAGTTACAGGAGAGATTCGTGCTATAGAACTGATGCAATGTTGGATCGTATTTAAAAGGTTGGTCTTAAGGTCCCATATAAATTATAATTTTCGATATCGTAACGAAGCAACAAATTGCGTAATTTATTTTAAATTTTGGCATCGATAGTTTCCTCGACGAATTAATATGGTTTGCGAGCGAATAAATTCGATAAGCAGGTTTGTTCATTTTCGATGAGCGTTGAAAACACGGTCGAATTTTTCGACAAGCGTTGATGGGTGAATTTTTTAACGCTAGCCAGATGTTAACGAGACGATTAGCATAGTGAGAAAATTGTATGTAACGAGGTCAATATTTCTCGACGATAAGTTTCCCGAAAAACAAAGTTCCAATTACTCAGATATCACCTCTCTAATTTTGGATTCCGGGCGTTCTGCCAGTATCTAATCAACTCGACGATATGAATGAATTTCGGGTTGTTTTGCCACTGGATTCGAAAATCTGTAATGAATATTTCCTCGTAGTACTTTTTTTCGTCGTTTAACGCAAAGCATCGTTAATTCGATATATCGAAGAGAAATAATTTACGATGGTAGATATGGAGGGAAGAAATTACTAATTGTTGTTAAACACTTGTACATTGTTGTGCAAAACGAACCCGCAATTTACAAATATTCGGATGACGTTTCTAAAGCCAGAACCGCTTCGTACTCGAGCGACGTGTAATTTCACTTTTCGCAATTTCTCAAAGCGCAACTCATCCGGTGGTTATTTTTAAATAATTCTAATTTTCATTTGCCGATGAAAAGTTACCGCAGATAAGTGCTTCGTCGAATTGGTCTTTTAATCGGAAACGTCCAGTAGTCGATACGCGATAATTCGTAGCGACCGCCGATTGATACATTTAATAGTGGTAATTAATGAAAAGCTAATAGGTTGCGCGATGTGAACGAACTGAAGACGTGTCGGTGCCTTAGAATTATGACGAATTTAGGTAGGCAGTGGGAGTAATCATCTGATACGAATTTCGGTTCATTTGATACTGGTTAATTTCGGTTTGGGCTTCTCAATCACGTCGAACTTGTCGTCAGTGTTTGTCAAGGTCGTGTTCCGATTACGTGACAGTAACCTTAGAAAATCGAGTTTAAACGTTGCAATAGGGTGGTATGTACTTAGTGAATTCGAGATGTTTGGTTATTAAACTGCCAAAGGGTTCGTTTAATTACCGTTAAGTGGCAGCAGTAGGCGAATCTAAAGTTTCCATAGTGTGCGCGAAAATTAAAAATAAAAGGTTTGGTAGCTCGAAGTGGGTTTTTCTTAGAATCGAGCTATTTGTAGTTTGACCGAAAAGTTTATGGTTGTATAAGCAGCACGTGTTGGGTGGTCAATGGGTTAAATGATTCGCAGATTTCACGAAGTAAATGAGTTTTTAATTTTAATTCGAACGAGAGAAGTGTTGATTTTTTAGACCAAAAATTAAACTAAGGATGGAATTTTTTGGGAGGAAATTTCAAGTAATTTTTTGGGTTGGTAATTTCTCATTTTCAATTCCGTGTGTTTTTTTCATCAGATTTAGTTGAGTTTTTAATTTAAAAAGATAGCTATTACAGCATGCATGATTTGGTGAGAAGTCAGGGTCAGGGACTGCGGCTGGAATTTTTCAGGTACCTGCACCTCCCGTGAAATGAGTACTTGCAGGGGGCTTCCTATCTCCGCTTCCTCCTCCGCTGTGCCAAGTCAAGGGGTATCAAAGTCATCAGAAATCTTTGTGTTTAAGGTCATTTTTTTATTCTCAAGTTTTACTCTCAACGCGAGAGCTTATAATTTTTTTTTTTTAATTTCAAAAAAGAAAATTTGTTGGATTTATTTGTATTTTGTTTAACACTCGAGAACAAATTGATAATAAGAAATGCAAAAATATTAATTAACCTTGCAATGGTACACTTTAAAAACATCGAAAAATTAGTTGATTGTGTCCACAAAAACATCACATACCGGATACACAAAATAAATGATAATATTTTAAAGCAGGAATACCAACCACCAAAAAAAAGTAACTTTTCTATATAATAATTTTTTATCGTATAAAATTGTCTGTCTTCGCTGTGGTCTTCGCACAGTTAATGGGAAATATGCAGGAAACAATTATTTTTATTTATTTATTTATTATTATTATGGCGAGAAAAAATTATTTTGCAAAAGCGTTTAGTCATCCTCTTTCCTCATCCCCCCCCCCCTAGAACAACACCTACGCCCTTACGGGCAAAATTCAACGCATAACGTATTTTGTTCCCATAGCAAAGTGGATTCTGTCGCGCTAGCGTTGAAACGTGTAGTGCACTGCATATTGCCTATATCGTGCCTTAAAATCTAAAGTGGTGAAATTCGCCACAGTGTAATTTAAGGGTTAAATAATTAGTATAACGGACGATGTCGCTCCTTATATTGGATACAAGTATTGAGATGTATAGCTAATTGTTTTCAGTTAACTACATTTTTGTAATTTACTTTTCAAATTTCTGAAGGCCATGAAAATAGTTCCATACGTGTAAGTCGAGTCGGATGCCCTTACTTCTTTTTTCAAATTTTAGCCCAGACCGAAAAAAAGTTTCGAGTGCGTCAGTATATTTTATGTATTGTAAAAACAGGAGGAGAAAAAAAAACGTAAGCAGCCATGCTGCAATACTGGAGCTGAATTTTTAATTGAGGCTTGTGTACATTTTTGCGCGTAATTTTGTTAGTTAAAATTTTCAAGCCTACACGACACACAGTTACCGAGTCCAAAACCTCCATCTTACGCCTTCCAAAAAAACATCCTACAAGTTTATTCAAAATATGTAGGTTTTTTTGTCCACAAGAATCGCAGAAGGTAATATTTTTCAAATTTTACTTGTATGTCGGACATCCGCTATTTTGGATCCATTTTTGATCGATTTTGACCCAAATTCAACGGTTCATATTCCAGTCCTCAACTAGCTCTACTTACGAAGTATTCGACCTTTTTACGTCAATTCAATGAAGAGATATGCGAGGTTAATGGAATTTCTCCCCCCTCCCTTTTTCCCTTCCAAAAACAGTTTTTTCACTAAGTTTCCTTCATATTTGCTTAGAACGCTAAAATGTAGCGTACGACACCATAATCAAAAATTATTGACTTTTGTTCATCCCCCCCCCCCTCCCCCACATTGTGAGGACAGTAACTCCTCCTCCTCCCTTCCAGAATTACGTATGAAGGAGGAATTGGCATAGAGAATAATTCTCGTTGCTATGAATCATATGAGTCTGTATTTCTTAATTCTGAACTATTTAAGGCTCCTTAAGTTGTTCTCAAAGTTTGGCTCATCAGTCATATTGGATCCATTTTAACTAAAAATTCTTGGGGTTGTATTATGCTCTTTTACCAGCTCTACGTACCTACTTAACCTCTTTCGGTCTATTTGGTAGAAAGATATATAAGATTCGTAACATTTCTTGCCTGCCCCCCTCCCCGCCTTTCCTTGAAAAGTCATTTTTTGCTCCAACTTTCCTCCGTACTGACTTGAAAGGCTAAAATTGAAATATGTCAATCACTTGAATTCATTTTATCGCGCGACACCGTGATCAGAAATTTTTGACTTTTCGTTCAACTTTGATTTTGAAGTGAATTAAAAAAAATTGTTTCGAGGAATTCCTTCAAGAATCTCTTACCAAATTTTCAGAAAATTTCATCTATACTCACTGGAAGTGTACGCATGATGGGGGGGGGGGTATTGTAAAAAGTTGGACTTTTTGATATATGATTATTTATGCCTCGAAATGCAAAGATACGGAATCCCTTCCTACCACTGCCTCTTATTCTCCAAGCAAGTAAATCATTTTTAATGAAAAACTGAGCTAAGTAGCACCAACGGAAGAGAGTATGTGAAGCAATAAGACTAGAATTTGGACTAGAACAATTGTTTAATAAAATAGAAATGAAAAGCAATTTTTTTTTTTCTAGCTCCGAAAGTTTATATCCTCAATTTATCTTCAACATTTCAAGTCAATCTGTTAAGATTTATTCAAGTTATTGTGCCAGAAAGAACTAACCTAAAGTCACAAGACGCACATTACCTCACGTTTCGCTGGCTCCCAAACTTGTTCAGTTACAAAGATTTATTCACTCTATTTATGCTCAAAATATCGAGCCGATTCCTTGAGATTTATTTCAGTTATGGCGTCGAGAGCGAAAAAACTTAACCTGTGTGCCGTCACGCCACCTCATGTCCGATCGATTCTAAATGCTGATCAGCTCTGAAAAGATACTCGATTTACCACTTTGAAGTCGATAAGTGCAATTTGATTCGAATTATCACGATGGGAAAAAGATTTTCGTGTAAGAAGCATACTCGAGTGAAGGCAGTAACGGGCTTTAATTTAAAGTAAAGCCTTCTAAAAAAGACGCACGTTAAGCGAGGGTATCGTCTTTGAATATGTGTAAGAGAAAGAGGATAATGAAGAGCGTGACAATGGCTTATGAAGAGTAAAATCGTATAAATTTATGGATATGCTACGTAGATATCGATTTTTGCTTCTATCGATAGTTCGGTGTGCATTAGTTTTAACTAATTCTACCGAAGCGATGATTTTCTCGGTCGTCGTCGCCGTGGTTACCTCAGCATTTCGCTTTGTTCGCTCACGGTCGTGTTTTTTCGTGATTTTGTTTCGACGTAAGGTACGCGTACGCTGTACGGTAATGTGTTTTGTGTATGTGATTTTCGTTGCCAGGTTCGGGTGTTTTTGCCTTATTCGTTGATTCTTAGGTTTAGGGTGTTTGGGACGCGTGTAAAGGTTATTGATCTTCGTGGGAATGTTCGCGAGAGATTTACGTGAAATGTGTTCAATTTTTCGCGTATATTTATCGCGACTTAGTCGCGTAAGAAGGATGAGAATTGATGTAGGAAAGTTTCAATGATACATGGAATAAACGTTTAATCGAACTTTTTCTGCTTATCAAACGAATTTCAACATTAATGGGAATTTTTTGTAGCCATTTATCGTACCGTATGAGCTTGGAAATATCCCAATAATCTTTCTCGTGAAGATGAAGTGATCATCGCTCTAATCCATATCGGGCGAAGGGTGCTGCGTTCTCATACATGCGCTATTTAGTTGATAGACCCCCCTTCCCCTATATATGGCATGTGTAATACACTTTTTTCAATAGTTCGTGTATTAAGCCAATGCCCAAAAATACTGCATTCAAAAAAATATCTACTTTAATTTCTAAATTTACTTGATCTTGGAGCATCCTGAAGTTCCTCAGCTTCGCATCCTTATAAACTTATCCATCAGGAGGTGTAGATTAAACGCCTGTAGTTTCAGTGCTGTACATGACGTGAATGAAGAAATGAAAATAATTATGTTCAGTAAAAATTTTGAAGAATTTTCATTCGACTTTTTAAAAAATTTTAATATTTGTTCTTTTTCAATTGCTTTACTTATGAGCAATTTTTTATGTTTTGATGTTTTATTTTTAATCGTTTCTAAAGATTCGTTACATTTCTTGATATTCCTCCCCTCTCTCCTTCCCCTTTAAAAACCATTTTTTGCTCTACTCTCCTTCATATTGACAACATTCTGATTTTTCGTTCCCCTTAGTACATTTTGAGGACAACAATCCCTTTCTCCCCAACTTCTTCTCTTCCCCCCCCCCCAATTACGTGTGAAGTTGGATTCTCCTCGTTTTTGGACATTTTTATTTTATCATTTTTTTTTTCATAAATTTCAACATTTTTCGTGATCGGATATTTGTCCTGTTTTAATGATTTATTCGTTTTTGTACAAACAATTTTTCAGTTTTGAGCATTTTTCGGTGTTCACGTGTTTCAATTTTTTTTTCTTGATTTTTATTCATTTTTTGGACATTTCTGCATTATTGGATTATTACTTTTTTTTTTTTTTGGAATTTTCTGTAACTGTTCTTATTTTTATTTAATCATCAAAGTAAGCAGTCATGCCGCATTACTAGAGCTGAGTTTTTATTCCATAAAATTCTATTATTAAATCTTTCCAATAAAAAAAATCTCGTCAAAAATCTTCCACATATTGAAAATTTAATTAAAATTGAGAAAAAAAATTGAAAATTAATTCTATATTTTCAATAACTTGAATATCAAACCTATATTAAATAAAAATTCCAATACACATAAATGTTATAGACTTGAATAATACATAAATTATCTTATAAAAGTATATTAATCTATAGATTTTTATGTAAACAAAAATAACTATTATACGTAATTATGTGATAACATGATTTATAGTACGTAGAAAATGCTATAATTTTTTTTTTAAATCAAATCTAAAAATTGGTCTAAATCCAAAAAAAAAAGTAAGACATTGAATGGAAATTGAGCACTTTTCAAAATTAAAACTAACTGGAATTATAAAGAAAAATAATTACTAAAATTATTAATTGATGATAAATTAAAGTAAAAGATTTGAAAAAATTATAAATTTTTTGGTTATTATAAAGTTAATTTTACAATCAATTTTTATTTTTTTTATTTTTTTATTTTCGCTCATAATTAAATATAATTAGAAATTTTAATTAGTGATTTTTTTATTATTATTTAAAAATTAGGAAATTTTATCAATTTGTTTGTTTGTTTGTTTGACTGACTGACTATCTTCTTGTTTGTTTATTTGTTCGTTCGTTTGTTTGACTGACTGTCTTTTTGTTTGTTTGTTTGTTTGTTTGTTGTTTATTTATCTGCTTGTTTGTTTTATTTTGTTCAATTTGCGTTCTCTGTCGATAATTGGGAGTAAAAATTTATGGGTTGATTCTAAATTTGGAGAATAGGTACAAGAATTGCAACTTGAGGTCTCATTGTTTTTAAAGTTGATCTGTGCGCTGAAGGTTGAGCTTTTGAATTTGAAAGATTTTTTAGTTTTTTACAAATATCTCGCGAATGAAGGGTCGTGAAGAAAAAAATGCATAGGAACGAAATTGTAGAAAAATTTTATTCTCTGCAACTTCGGCTCTCGTATATTTTCTATAAAAGCTCATAGAAAGTTGAGCATTTGAACTTTGAATTTTATTTGTATCATTTTCTTACCACTTCTGCGTACGCACGAGTTATTGTTCAACGTTATCGTAAAGTTCACTATTTACTTATAGCCGTGCCTAGTTTTTTTTCTGTTTTTAAATAAAAATTTCGATATGTTTTAGCAGCGTATTTCGCGACGCTTCGAAAGCGATGGCAACCGAATTCGAGCATGTCGTCGCGAAGAGCCCGAGGCGCGTAAATACTGCGACTCGCTGTTCGCGAATTTTCCACGCTCTCCGGAGACGGCGGGTTTTTTGGAGCTTGTGCTTCGGATGGAATAATTCGAAATACCTCGTTTTGCCCACGTTCGCTCAATTTTGTCAACAAACTTTTCTCTCGTTGCAGTATAAAAGCGTACATAATGTAACGAGCGGAGATTTTGCGCCGAATTACGTGGCTAGCTACCAGCGTAATTCAAGGTGACGAGTTATTAGGTATAAATTCGTAATCACGCGGTCGCATTTAATTTGGGCAATTTCGCGAAATAGGGTCTCGTCGCGTAGATTTCGGTGCATAAGAAATAGGACTTCTGTGGCGGTGATGTAAGAGTGATCGTTTTGCGTGCGAGGTGTCGGAGTAGGATGGCCGTAAGTCGGCGCTTTCTCGCACGTTTTATACTTTCACGACGGATATGGGATTCACGTCGCTCCTGGTGGAACGTCGATAGGCAACTGTTTGGAGTTGACGTGTAAACGAGGTTGGTGAAATGGATATGAATGACTGAGTGAGTAATTGGAGGAGATGGTATTTTTGGAGATTTTTCTTTTTATGTGTGCGTTCGGTGAAGAAGCGAGCTATTGTGGTGTACCTGATGTTGCCAGGAACGATGGACGGTGCTTCGTGCTGTATGTTTTTGACAGTTAGTGATTGAGTGATGGTGCATGGTCAAATAAAAATCTTAATATAAAAATTCAGTGTGCGTCTGTCAAATGTTCTAAAAACGTTTAAAGTACTAATTCTAAAAAGCTCGTATTTGCATCATATTTTTGCGTCATATGCTGGAATGTTTAGAACGAAGAAAAAAATTTTGATACGCTTCAAAATGGCGGATTATGCAAATTTTGAGGGGAGCTGGTGAGGGAGAAGGAGATTGCTTGAAATTTTCGTTTTTAATTTTTTTATGTAAGATCAAGTCGAGAACACCAACATATCTAAATTTTAGTCTACTATGTGTATTTAAATTGAGGTTGAAACAAAAACAAAATGTTTGTTTAGGAAGTTTTAAGTTATAAAATTTCTCGAATCTTCCATATCTCCTCGCAAAATCGACCAAAAAAAGTTTAACTTCGTGTGTAGAATTAGTTTGGGACCTGAATATGGCCCTTTGTAAGGTTCATTATACTTATTATGCAACTTATTAAGAAAATTGAATAAGAGGCTCCAAGTAGCTCTCATTTGATGTACGATATGGACCCTACTAGAGTGGGCCAAATTTCTTTTTTTTTTTCGTAACCTGAACGAGAGGTGGTCACAATAATCGATGAATGACCTCATAACAACTTCATAATTTTTTTTTTAATTTCAGCCCAGGCCCATTCACACAACCCCCTCCCCCTTTCTCCCTAAATATGAAGTCGATGTTAATATATTTTTTAATTTTTCAAAAAAAAAATGGAGAATTAAAAAATTTATTGTTTTACAAAGTTATATTTTGTCGTACAAAGACTAAAAAAAATTTCAGTCTTTAATTTTTTCATCTTCAAATAGAATAAATTTTTTTCATTTTCAAAAATGAACGATAAATTTGTAATTCATAGGTCGTCTACATTCATGTGCTTCACACCACGAATATCGAATTTTTGATGACGTCATCGTATAACCCTTCGTTAGTACACCTCCATTCTTGTATGCATTGTCTTGGTACCCTCTCTCCTCCCGCCTCCCCTGTGGATGATTGGCTTCTGATTGTTAACCCTGCTATGCTGCACATTTGACATACTGTTTTTTAGCTCCGTAAGTCCATAGACAAAGAAAGTGTTGAAGAAAGACACAGTGTAATGCCTTCAAATTTTTGCCTATTATTTTGCCTGCAATTCTGAATAGGTGCAATATATATAAAATGAAATAAAAATATAAATAAATTAAAAAAAAAATAATTTTAAAATAATATAATAAATAATATATCGATGCTTTTCTTCAAAAACCACGTAAGTGCGACTTAGGCAAAATTCACTTTTAAGTGGTTTCTTATGTAAAAAAAATCGAGGAATTCGATTTTGAAAACCTCGTAAGTCCAAATCATCAACT
Source organism: Phenacoccus solenopsis (assembly GCA_009761765.1). Lineage (NCBI taxonomy): Eukaryota > Metazoa > Arthropoda > Insecta > Hemiptera > Pseudococcidae > Phenacoccus > Phenacoccus solenopsis. Next base: position 16,878,064 of record CM019754.1, read on the forward strand.
AGCGCTTCTATCTGTAAAAAAAGAAACCTCGTAAGTCTGTCATCAAAAGAAAATACTCGTACCTCTCCTGAAAAATTTATATATTTTGGACTTACGTAAGTGGTTTCTTATGTAAAAAAAATCGAGGAATTCGATTTTGAAAACCTCGTAAGTCCAAATCATCAACTAGCGCTTCTATCCGTAAAAAAGAAACCTCGTAAGTCTGTCACCCAAAATAAAATACTCGTTCCTGAAAAATTTATATATTTGGACTTACGTGGTTTTTGAAGAAAAGCATCGATATGTAAAAAAGAAATCATATTATTAGTATTTTCATTAAAAAAAAATTAATTTTTGTTTAAATTTTTAATCTAATTAAATTTAGTATATGTATTTAATTAAAAATTACATGTAATGAATGCAGTCAAAATTTCAAGAAGAAGTAGTGAAAAAATGAAAAAGTTACAAAAAAGTTTTCATTTTTGGTAAAAAAGTGGAAATTTTTTATGAATTGCAGTACTGTCAGAATACATGATTTCAGTTTCTTCTGGCGGTCTACCGTTTAAATTTGAAATTTTTTCTGTGATAAATTTGACTTCATTTTTTTTAAGGGCGAGCAGTCGAATTGAGACGTTTCTGAAAAATTGATAAAAAGTAGTGATTTTCAGAGAAAAAAATCCATTAGATACCTTGGGACAGGAAATGCAGTTTTATCATTATTTTCATTTCTTATGAATTTTTCATTTTTTTTTTTTATGTGGTCATACTTTTTGCACTGTAATGAATTTATTGGAAAAGTTGTTATTTTTTTGTAATTACTTTGGGAACATCATTAATTAATGAAAGTGCACTTTTTTCCCATCAATTTGAAAATTTGAATTGCTGTTCTTCTCGTGATGATTTACTTCACTTTTTGCCTTTAGAAAAAAATGAAAAATGAAATCTTCCGGCGTGTGTATGAATTTAAAATGAAATAATTGCGTGAAGTTGTACGGTGTTGTAGGATTTAAATCTCTTGAAATTGTCTAAAAACGCTGTAAAGAAATTATGTAATAGTTTTTTCAAATTTCTGAGCGAACGATTATTGGATTCTTTGGAAGAAGCCAAAAAAAATTATTAAAAGATCCTCGAGCAATGCATTGTCAAGAGTAAACGGTAAATTCGACTATAGTAATGTGGCGTGGCTGCTTACGTTTTCCATTTTTTTTTTCGCTTATTAATTACGTATGGCGGGCGAGCCAAGAGAATAGTAGATTAATTTACGCGACCCGTATCGATATATTTCGATGTACGTTGAGCGGAGAAAACGTTGCCGATAATTTGTCGTCAAGTGTCGCGAAACTTTCGCGCTTCGAAAGAACGAATATGTATTGAGTTGTTGGCGACTCGGAAGAGAATTTTTTCATCTCGAAGTATTTCGTGTGGCATCGAAAGGACGAAAAAAATGAAGGCCGGATTCGCTAGCTTACCCTTTTGTTTTTAATTTCATTTTCTAGTTGGGACGCGTTTCGACTATGTGTCGTCGGCTCGGATGCATTTTACAAGGCGATAGAGGCCTTGACACGGTATAAAGGGACTACGCAATAACGGATCACAAAGAGTAATGAAATTTGGACGTTGGTGGAGTAGGTGAAGGCTGGAGTGTCGGTAGTGCGTACCTTGTTTTTTGTGAGAACGAGATTCTTCCGCGCTGTATGATGGGACAGATTAGAATAGAGCGACAGAAATTTGATATCGTAATTTTTCTCTTATTAGATGTGGTTTATTGGGGTTTTGAGTAGAGGCCAAATTGGATCTTTGTCTGCGAGCATAGTTTTTACACCCTTCGATACTTTTTCAGGATGTCTATTACACCCACGTGTGCAGTAGAACTTCTGTATTTATTCGAGTTGTGCTACAAATTGAAAAAGTCAAGTAAAATTAATGCATTTGACTCGAACGAAAAATTGAAGTGAAAAAAAAAACGTAAGCAGCCATGCCGCATTACTGAAGCTAAGTTTTTACCTGAGGCTTGTTCAGGTTTGAAAATAACGTTGCTAACCCCTAGTCTGAAAATCCCTACCCTGTCTGTTTCAAATCTACTCAAAAGTTGAATATTCAGAACGAATATAGTATTTCTTGCTGTACAATAATCATATGAACACGTACTTGTCAAATTGTTACTACTTGAGTCTTCTCAAATTATGTTCAGAATTTGTACGAACCACTGTTTTGACTCAAATTGAAGAGGTCATATTCTGGTCATCAACTAACCCTACACATGAAGTTTGACCTTTCTACATAGGTCGATTTGGTGACAAGGTATGGAAAATTTATGAAATTTCTTGCAGCAATTTCCTCTCCATAAGAAATTTTCTGCTCTAACTCACCTTCAAATTCACTTGGGAAGCTAAAATCAGAGTAAGTTGTCAACTTGGCAGAATGTCTAATGGTACTGCTAGTCATGTTTATCCTGCTAAGTCCTGCTTTTTACTTGTGTGTTCAGTTATCCTGCTGTTGTCTAGCTTTTATGCAAAAAGTCCTATTATTTTTTTTCTCGTTATTGCAATCAAACTAAAATTTTTTTTCTAGATGTTCAAAAAAAATCGACCTCTCCCTCCCCTCCACCCCCTTAGTAAAAACTCCTGAATTGGCTGAAAAAGTCATGCTAAATGTCCTGCTATTTAAGTCCGAAATTTTTTTAGATGACCTGCGTGTGCTCATTTTATCATATAACACCGCACTGAAAAAATTTCGACATCTCGGTATTCCCCGCACATTTTGAGGTTGATAACCCCTCCTTTTCCGCTCCAATATCATCTGTGAAAGTAAATTTCGGATGTAATACACTTCTTATATCCAACAATCGAATGAGTTAATATTAATTAGATTTTCACTTATTTGAGACTCCTCAGGCTCTACTCAAATTTTGATAATACGCCATTTTGTATCTATTTTTGCCTAAATTCAAGAGATCATATTGTGGTCGCCAACCAACACCACGTACAAAGTTTAGCCTTTCTAGGCCAATTTGGTGAGGAGATACGATAGATTCTAGAAATTTCATGTCTGAAAGTTTCCTCAAAAAGCTGTTTATTGCTCTAACTCCTGTCCAAATGCGCTTAAGAAGCTGAGATTTGGATATGATGTATCGGTAATTCATTTTTTCATACGAGGTGGAAAACGAAAAATGTGTACTTTTTGCCTCTCACCCCTTCCTCCCCCCCCTTCATCAAAATTTGAGTGATCCGACATTTTTAGGTATAACAAAGCCGAAAAATTTAGAGGTTTGCCAGATAATTACAAATAAATTTGAAGACCCCTCCCCGACATCCCTACTTCCCAAATCAGGTAGGATGTAGTAGTTATCGTTTTGAAGTTGAACACTCACCTAAAAATTATGTATTTTGTTCGAAAGCGAACTCAGGAATGGCTGATGCGGATCTAGCTGTGGGGGTGGGGCTAAATGAAAAGTTGTAAATTTCTAATTTCTGATTCCTGTGTGAGATAATGAAACGAGCTTAAGTGGCTTGCATATTCCAGTTGTAGCCTAATAAGTAAATGGAAGGAATTGAAGCAAAAATGGCTTGTTGTGAGAAAATTGGAATGGAAAATTTCACGAATCGTGCATATTATTCTTCACCAAATCGACTCGAATCAGTTCCGGGTTTAGGATCCCTGCTTGGGAGGAGGTTTAGTTCCTTAAAATCAAGAGGGAAAGATCGTAAATTGTTTAAATTACCAAAAATTTGATTCAAACAGCTAGAAAAAAAAAGAAGCTCTGAGGGGGTTAGACACCCAACCCTCCCCCCCCCCCTTAAAAGCGGCTATGACTTGAATAGGTCAAACCTTGAATGTAGAGTTAGTTGGCGACTAGAATAAGACCACTCGAATCTGCGTCGAAATGGTTCAAAATGGCGCATCGTTAAAATTTGAGGAAGCCTTGAGTAGCCTCAACTAAGTAATATTTGAGTAATATGGGCTTATATGATAATTGTAAGCAAGAAGTAATACGTATCCTGAATTCATGTTTTTGAGTAGTTTTGGTAGGGATAAGGTTGGGATTTCTAGACTCTGTACTGAGTGTGATCTGTGGGCATGAAGGGGTCAGTAGGGATGAGAATAGGGTTTTTTTAAAGGCAACAGCATTCTGAATTTTCCAAAAAAAAAAAAAAAAATTTGATCAGCAATCGAATGAGGGAACTGAGAAAATTTATTTACTTTCTTCTTTCTTTTTATGAGGTTGTTGAAGTTACTATAGTTTTTTCTTTAAATTGTGTAGATTACCTAAGTGTTGAGAAAATACGAAAAAAAAAGGAGTTATTCGCGTAAAATTATGTTTAGGATTCATTTCCTTCTCCTCCTCCTTCTCCTTCCTGCATAAAAAATACAGTAATGTATATGCTTGTATAATCTGAACAGTGTATTTTTCATTCGAAGAAAAATTTCATTCAAACTTCATAAATGATTTTTGTGCACTTGTAAATTTGGTACAGCAAACAAATTCGAGGGGAAAAACCAGAGGTGCTCCCACATCGCTGTGTTTGTTATTAGGATCGTTACGAGGAAAATGTCATTCCTAAAAGTTTTCATTTCTGCGTAATAAAGTATACAGGGAACTCGACCGGTTTTCTCGTTTTCATGGTCCTAGAATCGCGATCGTTCTTACTGCGAACCGCCTTAGCTTTATTTTCTGAAAAAAAAAAAAAAAAAAAAAAAAAAAAAAAAAAAAACTCGACGATGGACTACGACTGCGACGGCGGGTGTGTGGCGACACGTAACGACGAATTTTATTTATAGAAAAATACCCGTTGGTTTGGCGGCGGCGGCGATGACGATGTCGAAAATCACCGAAGTTTGGTCGAGTTAGTGCACGTGATACGAGATGGGGATTTGGCTTGGCGGTTATTTTTTTTTTTTGGTCTTTTCATCTCATTGCGAATGTATCGACGGTTGAGAGGAGACGCGATTTTCGGATTCGTGTTCGTTGTTTTTTTCTCGTAAATTCGCGACGATAAAATTAATCGTGCGACGATCGACGTCGAACCGAATGATCGGTGGTGGAAGTGTTTAGCTCGACGAGCCGTTTACATCGAGACCTATCGTAAACATGAAATGGTGCAGTACGTATCCGATAGCGGCGAAAAATTCGTACGGTTATTTCGATAATAAATCGATGCTGAAATTGAAAACAGCGCGTCGCGTCGACGACGACAACAACAACGATAGTTCGCATACGATGAAAACTCGTTCGCGACGCGTTAGCGTTTCGTATTTCAATAAACTGTTTGGTAAATTACGCGTAATCAAAGGTGAGTGTGGACGAGGATGCGCGATCCAACGGTTTGGATCGCCGAGCGGGAAAGGGACGCGATGTACGGTGACGGTAGTACGAGACGTAAATGAACGGATTGCTCATTTTTTATAGGTAAAGATGGAAGCCGCGTGACGACTGTGGTGGCTACCCCAGGTCAAGGGCCAGATGGACCGCTCGAAGTGTCGTACACGGATTCGAAAATTATCGGTAACGGTAGTTTTGGAGTCGTGTACCAAGCGAAGCTATGCGACACCGGCGAAATGGTGGCTATCAAAAAAGTACTTCAAGATAAACGATTTAAGGTGAGTACCGGAGTTGCGTGTGTGTATGTTTTTAAGTATTTCATTCGAGGTTTATTATGTATTATAAGAGAATAAAGTCTCATTGTTACGTGATGTCGAAAATGAGTATGGCGAGGGAAAGTAGTAGCCAATGAGTTTCACAAAACGTGAAAAAAAAAATCAGTCCTCCAGAGCTCGTAGAAACACTCTAGAATGAGGTTTTTGAATATTAAAAAATTTAATGAAAATAATTTTAGACGATCTTAAATCTTCGCACTCAGAAGTTACCTATTATCGTCTTCTTAGGACTGAAAAAAAGTTTTAGCCTCCCATTTTTCGGAAATTCAGGGCGTTATTTGGCCGAAAATGCTTTCCGCGTTCTTAGACTTTTTGAGAAAAACTGAAATTTGGCCCACCCTATGGGCGATGTGGAAAATATGATTGAATAGTCTGATACGAAATTTAGTGTAGATTAACTTATCAGAGTACTGATTTTTCCGTATCGGTTATTGTAAGCGAGAAAAATTCGAAGAACCAGTTTCGAGGTTTCACACCCCCTTTAGGTAGTCAAGCGTCACAGCTTCGCATTAGAAGCTTTACTATGTCGTTGCTAGACAACTGTGCCAAAAACCAGCGCTTTATTAGTTATTTCAAATACTTGAATATTTATATTACTTCTTATCGCTCTTATTATATCGCTTTCTGTACCGCCGTAATTTTTTTCAAGGAAATCCTACACTTCAATTTCGAGTGATAAAAAGAAGTAATGGAGCGTTCTCGTAGGAAATTTAATATAGATTAATGAAGTATTGAAGTAGTTCTTCGTTTATGTCCTCATATAGCGATAAAAGTTGGAAAAGCTAGCCTTAAAAATAAAAATAAAGTAATTTCACTGTACGCTTCATCTTCAAATCCGCTTTACGAACAGATAATGAGCGTTGTGAAAATTATGATGCGACATTTTTGCGGAAAATTTGGTGGAGATTAATTTTGTGTAGAATTGAATTTTTCTTATCTGGTACTGTGACTGAGAAAAATGCAAGAAACTGGAAATGTACAATTCGGATAGGGCACTGAAAGAGTTGCGCCCCGGTGGCAACTCTTGAAAATGCTGTAGAAGTGATCTTGGATGCTGATTACAAAATTAATTTGGAAATGAATATTGTGATAATTCTACTTCATCCGGTTGAAGTTAACGGTAAATTTAAATAAATTCAAAAAAATTAACAAAACTCTATGTAAATAAGAAATTACATCAACAATTATTTCATTTATGTTATTTTATAACGTCATGAAAAACAGAAGCGACACTAGCGCGCCACTGCCCTGCTGCATCTGAATAGCAGGGTCATTTTGCTAAATGAACGTATTATCTCTTGTAATGTAAGATGGGGAGTGACTGGGGCTATAAAAGCTGAACACCTTTTCTTCTAGTTTTGGTTTTGGTTCTAGGTTCATTTCATGTTTGGGTTTGGGTTCGGGTTCCAGCTCTAGTTCCCAGTTTTTAAATCATTTTGAAGTTTTTTTTTCTTCTTGGTTTAGGTTCTGATTCTTGTTCCAATCCCAGTTTTGCAGCATCTGTTCCGGTTCCAATTTTGGTTTAATTTTTTGTTTTGGGTTCTAGTTCCTGTTCCAGTCCCAGTTTCAGAGCTGCTGTTCTGGTTGCAGCTTTGGTCTAGGGTTCATTTTTGTTTTGATTTGGGTTCTGGCTCTGGTTCCCAGTTTTCAAATTGTTTTGAAGTTTTTCGAATTTTTGTTTATATTCTAGTCCTAGTTTTGCAAAGCTTGAGTATGTTGGAAATTCATTTTGTTATAGATTACGAAAACTGTGAAGCGCAAAAAAGAGGATGGCAAACTCAGAATCGGATCTTTTTTCTAGATTGGTTCTGGTTCCAACTGGTTGTAGTTTTTCTGGGTTCTGGTTCTTGCTGCAATCCCAGTTTTACAGCTGTTTTGGTTCCAACTGGTTGTAGTTTTTCTAGGTTCTGGTTCTTGCTGCAGTCCCAGTTTTACAGTTGTTTTGGTTCCAAGTTGATGGTTCTAATTTTGGTTCTGACCCATATTTTTAGTAAAGGTTTTCTGGGTTCTGCTTCTGATTCCTGTCCCAGTCCCAGTTTCGCAGCCCTCATTAAGTCGAAGAGTTCATTTTATTGTAGATGTTGTAGAATGTCTAATTTTGGTTCTGACTCGGATTTTTAGTTATTCTGGGGTTTTCCAGGTTCTGCTTCGGGTTTTTCTTCCATTCCAAGTTTCATAGCTCGTATTACATTGAAGATTTCATTTTATTGTAAATGCATCGAGAATTTGAACCCATGTTGTTCCGGGTTTGGTTCTCGTCCCAAATTTTTAATTTCACATAATGGTTCCGGGTTTGGTTTTGGGCTCATTTTTGTTTTGTTTCTGGTTTTGGTTTTTAATTCATTTTGGCTTTTCCGGATTCTAGATGTAGTCCTAGTTTTGCAGCTCTATGTGAAACTTATGCTACGTGATATTAACGGAGCAGTATAGGCAATGTACAGTGCAGTACACATCCCGATGGTAATGCGTGAGAATTATTATTATCTTTTGAATAAAATGTGGTATATTTTGAATTTTTTCCCACGTATATCGTAGGGGATGGCGGGATATGATCTAAATTTTTTCACATTTAATTTTTTCATGCAAATCATGTATTGAAAAAAAAAGCTGTTTTTCTCTGCAACGGATTTCAGAAGTAAATTTTCTTATAAATTTTGGTTGATAGGCAAATGTTCAAGATGGAAAAATAAATAAACAATGAAATTAGTTTTTTTTTTTTTCGGAATTTAGAGTTTCTGTCCTGACAGGTGAACGTTCCGAATTGTGAATAATCGATTTCGACCGGACAAAGTTTGATGGAAAGCATATCACCTGGTAATGTTGATTAAAGGGGGGGGGGAGTAAAGGCGATCAAAATTTCAAAAACTAGGTAAAATAACAAGAATCATGAAAATTACCAAAAAACAACATCAACAATAAAATTTAGGGAAATATAACACATTCATCAGAAAAACCCCCACATTTACAAAACACTATGAAAAGGCCCCCGAGGAAGGTTCATTTTTCGGAAAATGTTATAATTCGGCTGGATATCAGCATTGGCAGCTTAAACTATTTTTGATAGATTTTGGAATTTACTACTCGTACGTGAATTTTGATGGGAGTGGGGGGGGGTAATTTTTGGAAAATCGTTATAACTCGACTGAGTATCAACTTTGGCAGATAAAACTGCATAGATCCTTTATTGACTCGATGTCCGGTCGAAATCAATTATTCGGGTTTCGTAAGGTTCCCTTGTAAAGCTGAAGCGAATTTTTTGATTATAATTTAGTATAAATGAATTTATCGAGTTTGTATATCTGCCCCTGTGATTCAGGAAAATACGTAAAACTAGCCAATATAACGACTCTGTCATTTTACTAAATGAGCCATTTTCGCTGTCATTTCTTTTCTACTGTTTCTGTCAGCGGAGTACGTCTTCGAAATTCTTCTTTTTGATTCGATCGAGACGAAATCATTACTCGTATGGTAGCTGGAGCCATCTCGTACTGAAACGTGTTTTCCCAAAGAGAAAAATTCGATGCCGGTATTGTGTATCCGCTGGCTGGCTGGTTTATCGTTTGAACTTGAAAGAAATATAGATTTATATTTTATCCCTGGCCTTGTTCGTTTGAAAGTGTTGAAAGCGTCGTGTTTACGGGCCTCGGATTACGCGCGTAGAATGTACCCGTCGTAAGGATGTAGGGAACGTTTCGATCTTATAAGGCGAAATTTTCTGGTCTAATGGGTGTATTTTTTTCCGACTCGTACCTTGACGCTGGACAAGATGACGCGTGACTGAATAAACGTGCGCTATTCGAAATATATGTATATAGAAAATAATTTCAAAGGTATAAGCGCGTCGTTGCTTCGTTCGTAGGTTCGAATGAAAATTTCAAAGCTTTATGTATTTATTGTAGCGCTAAAAATAAGGAGGAAAAAAACAAAAAAAAAAAAGGTCACGAGCAGTTTGTTGAAAAAAATTTATTTCGATGGTAGGTGAGTTTTGTAAGGGGAGAAAATCTAAGCTCCCTTTGAAAAAATTACGTTTCTTTCCTTTCGTCACGTATTTCGAGGACAGTCGTTGTAAACAAGGGTATTAATTTTTTTGAAAAGTAAATAAGAATTAAACGAGAAAAAAAAACTTTTGAAGAAGGGTGCGATACTTGTCACGCAATCTATGTTTGATATGTACTTTGATATTATTTTGATGGAAATTTAAGTGGTTTTCGCTGGAATTCTCAAGTGTAGAAAAAGTATTGCCAAGAATGAGAATTCGAAAAGTAGGGATTACGAGCCATAAAATGCGAATTACGCTGTGCGCGTACTTTTAGATGTGGAATGTTGATCAGAGCGTTGAGTTCGAAAGTACTGCCACTTCCCATTTATGAGATATTGAAAATTGAAATCAGCGGGCATTGTGGAAAAGCGCATCGAAAGGTAGTAGATTGGTTTTCACTTTCTAGTTACACATGTATAATGCTCGTGGTACGTGTAATAGAAGTCTATCCAAGTTGAAAGTTCTTAAACAGATGAGTAGAAAAGAAGAAAGATTTTTCCTATGTTTAAATCGGCCTCGTAGAACATACGATAGTCGTAAAATAATAAACGATGGAAAAATTCCTATTTCTTCCATAACGATGTTCACGTTTGTTTACCATTTGTTGGAGGGGTTTTTCGTTGGTGGGACTATTTTCGCGATTGTTGTGTTTTAATTTGCGAAAAATATCTCTAAGGATAGATGAGTCGAAGTTGAAGAAAAAACTCGTGGAAAATTTCAGGATTCGTCGGTTCGTTTGTTATCAGCTCGAGATAATCTCCAGTTGAGCAATGTTGCGCTGTAAAGTGTTTCCATAGTTCATTTAGTTAAGTGTTGAGCCCGAAAATATTGTCAGCTGATCTTTTTCGACGCAAATGGTAAATTTGAAAATGTTGTATGAATTTGGTTTGGATTAAACTAGTACGTATTAAATTGAAGAACATTTTGCGGTAAAAGTTGGTGCGATGAATCTTCGCTATCAAACCGGAAAATTCTTCAGAAAACTGTTGAAATGTTGGATTATATATTCAATAGTTTTTAAAAAATTGGGATTCGTAATGTCGAACGATTGATTTTGGTATTAAAATTAAATCTTTTTCTAATCAGTTAATCCGCTCAATCGAAAAATTCCGCCTCTAGATGATTGATTGCGTAATTTAATGATCCCCTTTGGAAAATTTACTTTCGATAAGCATCCAGGTAATCGATTTTCGAATTGTAACATTTTCTTAAAGACTGCTTTCAAAAATTGAATAATGAGCTATACTCGAATAGAAACTTGATTTTTTTTTGTGCCACGATTGATTATGAAATTTAATTTGAAAAAAAAAAACTTGTTTTATTACTGGCTATGTGTTGAATGTTGAATCGAAATAGTTCACATTTCTCGCTTCCTTCCCCCCCCATCGAAAAAAAAATGAAAATACACGATGCATGATTGATTACCTGATTTACAAGTAATTATTGTATAGAATTTCAATATTTTATTTATTCGGTTTTCTCTCAATTTTTTCTTGATAGATAATTGATTTTGAAATTAAATTTAAAAAAAAAAAAAAGTAGTTTTATTTAGTCACCAAGTAATTAATTGCGAATCGAAGTAGAGATTAATTATATAATTTGATGATTCTTTAAAAATATTCCTGATTATTCTTATATTTATATTTTTTATAAAATAATCGACTATTTAAATACAAAATTTATTTGAAACGTGATGAAATGATATAACATCCATTTATTTATTATTATTTTTTTTTTTCAAATTATGGAATTTAATTTTAATAAATTGTCATAATAACCAATTATTCAATTATTAAATCAAAAAATTTCCTCCCTCCTTCCAAAAAATACTTCTTTGAAGAATTGATTATTCTCTCTCTCCCTCCCCTCCCTCCTCCCCCCCAAAACCAGAATATTTATTGAAATGTGTTTTTATCATTTTTTTTTATTTTCAATTGATTTTGGAATTCATTGTTGAAAAATTATCATAGTAACCATTTCGATCAAGTGAAATGTATATTTTGATATTTCATTTTCAATTTATTAATTTTTCATAAAATGAAAAACTTCAATATTAATCAAAAACAAAAAAAGTAAAAAAAATGAGATAAATTAATTTCACCATCTACGTGAGAAATTCGCTTCCTTCTTTCAAAAAAGTATTTTACCTCTGGAAAAGATTGGTTATTTCGGGTGTCCCTAGGTAGAAGTAAGGAAAGCAGAGAAAAAGGATGATTTCAAGAAATGATGAAAGCAAAGGATAAACGGTAATTTCAAATCAGAAGTGATGAACTTATTCTCCGACCTCGTCCCCACCAATTTCCCTTTAGAAATGAAACCTTATGCTTTTTTTTTTTTAATTTCGAAGATCAACATATTCTTGTGCTGTTAGTTATAACACATGTTGCTTCATTTTGAACTTGGTATTCTTTTTGGTAGGGAGGAGGAGGGGAAATAAGTTATCCAGCGGTGTTCAAAAAAAATCCGGTATCTCAAAAATTTCAATCATCGTGTTATTGAATGAGTATATTTTGAAAATGAATAAAAGAATGCCTGCTTATTTAAGTCCACGTTGGTAGTCAGTTACGAAAAGGACACTGAATATAATTACAAAAAAAAGAAAGTAAGAAAAGGAATAACGCTTAAGCTGATAAAATAATGTATTTAATATGATTCCCCTTCCTTTCCATTAAATTACTAAATAATTATATAAATAATAATTAATTATAAAAATTAGAGCTGACCTATTAAATAGGTTTTAATTGAAAATATTAATTTTATTGATTAAATTTGAATGAAAGTATAAATTAATTTTAAAAAAATAATTTTTAAATAATATAATAAAATTTAATGTATTAAAAAAATATATTTTATAATTTTTTTTATAAAAATGAAGTCCATTCCTAATTCTTCCCCTTCCCCTTTGGTAATGTTAATGAATCTGGTTGGGTAACTTCACCATTCAGAATATCTACAAATAATCGATTTTTCGTTGGGAAATTTATTAAATGATTAATGAAAATTACCTACAAGATATATGAATTTGAATTATAGGTTTAACTTTTTTTTCATCTTTTTAGATGAATAATTGTTGATGAAATTAAATTTAATTTCAAAAAAAAAAAAGTTCTATCAACGTATACTTAATTTTCAAATGAAAAAATCCCCTCTCCTGTTTTTTTTTTTTTTTTTTTTTTTTTTTTAATATCCAAGTAAATGATCAATGAGTCGTTTTTCTTTTCCAATGAATGACTCGATTAACATATTGGAAAACCAATAAAAGACCTATTTAAATAATTGATTATTTGTTCAAAATGTGTATAAAAATGTAATCGATTGATTTGGAAATTTTCTTACGCACTCGCTCTTTCCCTTAAAGAATTACTCATAGATGAATAATTTTTGACGTAGTTTGAAGAGTTTTCCTAGTAATATGATTTCGTAATTGATTGATATATTTATTTTTTTTTTTTCAAACCTAATTTCGATTATTGATAATTGAATTCGAAAAGTAATTACTTGAATTGAAGTTTTGCTGAAGATAGTATTTGAAAAATTCTACTATCAAATGCTATGTTAAGAGGGGAAAAAAAAACCGATTGAAAATACTAATTTTATCGAAATAATCGATTTCGAGAGAGAAAAGTGTTCGAAAATATTTGTGTCGCTGGTTGTTGCGTAATTGACTGAAACTGGTTCGTAATAGGAACGAATTGAAAGAAAATTATACAACAATATCGGTGTGACGTCCAATTCGCATTGAAACAAATATGTATTTCTTTGATTTTCGAGAAAGAGAGAAAAAAAAATACGTACGAAAACATCGCTGAGTACTAGGCAGCGCGTGCGAAACGAATTAGCGCGTATCGCGCGCATAAATAGCGCTAGCTTTATCATCGTTTAAGCGAAACGAAATGATGAGCGTCGATGACGTCATCGTACGGCTAGCGATTCGTCTTGTCGACGAGGAAGCTTCGTGATTCGGACGTCATACGTGGTACTTTCGATTAAGGTGACGGTTAGGTTATTTAAAAAAAAAATAAATAAAAAAAAATAGAAAAAGGGAAAACAACAACAACAAAACAGTACGAAAATAATCTCAATTAACGACCCCATTACCGACTAGGTCGTGTCGTAGTAAATCTAGCCGAGGGTACACTTCGGTGTTTGTAATTACGTAACAGCAACGTCGGCGAGATTGAATTTCGCGCGGTGAACGTGACGTATTTGTTTACCGCGGAGAGGGGGAGGTTGATTGTATGAGCCGGGACACCCTGTATATTGATCGATTTTCGTCGTTATACGTAGACGAACAATATGTAGAGCGATGGTATTTATAAAACCGCCGCGATGAGTTAATTGTTGACGATATAGACGGCGAGTCCGGGTGGGCACTTCCATTTCGAGGTTCGAGAGGGAGACTTTTTCACGAGACGGTGGACGGAGGGGAGTGGTCAGAGGCGAAGGAAAATGACGCGGAAGAAAGAAAAATAAAGCTCGATGGAAGAAAAAAAAACGGTCGCGCCTCGTTACGTCGCGAAAACACCTCTCGAGATGAAGGATTGGCGCGCAGATCGATGACTGGGTTTAAACGAGGCTAATTGTTTAACGTGCATTGTAAAGGCGTGATTTTCCAAGTACTGTCGACGATGCTCGAGAATGGACGGAGACGTTTTATCGCGATGGTAATTAAACGACGCGATGCTCCGTTTTTCGGCCGGACGAATTGAGTATGCCACGTGGAGATTGAGGATGAGAGGGGGGGAATTAGGTTGTGTTTGGATGAGAGCGGCTATGTTGGAAAAAAGGCGAAATTTAATTTCACTATAGTAGTGAACCGTAAGTAATGGGGATGTAATTTAATTCGAAGTGTTACATTTTGGACGATTTTGAGGACTCCTGAAGCGGTGTTACAATTCTGTTTCGGAAATGCAATGGTGGTTTCGGGCTCAGAATGAGGTCGACATAAGCCATTTATTTAATTCGTCTGAGGAGAGAAAAGTAAGCAGCCATGCTTCATTGCTGGAGCTGAGTTTTCAATTTGGGTTTATTTGCATTTCAAGGTAACATTGTCGAGTAAACTTTTCCACACCACAGGCCTCATCCATTACGGAGTCCAAAACCCTCGTGTTATTCCTCTAAAAAAGTTTAATGTAAAATATGCGGTACTTTTTGTCCATAAGCATTGAAAAAACTCGAATTTTAGATGGTTGAGGATTGTCCCAAATTTTAGCCATCCGTCATTTTTTACGTTCGATTTATAATTAGGTGATTCCATTAATTACGTGAGGCAATTTTGAAGATTTTTTGAACCCCCCCCTCCTATGAGATTTTATGAGATTTGACTCAACGTCCTCCCCCCACCCCCAATCTCATGTGAGATTTTTCAAAATGCGTGTTTCTGGTGTAAATGCATCGGATTTATTCTAAGAAGAAAAAAAAAATCTCAAGTATTATGGAATATGATTTGGTTATATTTTAGTGAAGAAACATCTCTTGATTAATTTAATATTATTTTCTCGAAATTTTACTCTGTTTCTTGCGAAAAAAAAAATTACGTGATATTTACCTAGACCCTCCCCTTCTCCTCCTCTCACGTTAATAATGGACGTCCTATCATTTAATTAATATTAGCTGATAATTTTTTTCACTACACGAAAAAGTTACTCATTAGGCTGGGGGGGAGTTTCGGGGTTTTTCAAATAATGAAAGAGCTCATCATAACCGTTACTAAATGACCTGTGAAAGGCATCATGAGAATTTCATCTCGCCAACTCAATTGTTAGACTCCCAAGATGAAGTTGAAGTTTTGAAAAGTTCGAATGTCAATTTCTTCATTTTATCGGACACCTTGCCTTTTGGAGCGACAACTTATGTACAACATTTATTCCATTCTATCTTTTGTCTGCTAGATTCTGTATATTCATTATTTATAGTAGGAGTCCTCTCTTCTTCTTCGTGACTTAATGGTAACATTGATGTAACGTGAGAGAAGGGAAGGAGGAACCATGTGGTTTACTTTAGGACTTGATTCGAGGTCAGTTATAACAAACTTTGTCACAATTATTATAATTTTTTAATTATTTAAATTAATTTAACAAATTAAAATTGAAAAGAAATTAATTAAAATAAAATAAATAAATATAATTAAATAATTAAATGTTTAGTTTTGGTGGGAGGTGAGGTTGAAATGTGCGGTGGGGGGAACGCTTACCTCGAACACGATCGGACTCGTCACATTGGTATTCAGGACATGAAAATGGACTAGTATACCAAAATTCAAATTGTAAGTTTTTTTTTTAATGCTAACTTTGCCAGACATTTTAGAGGTTGTTTCTCCTCTATTACTAAAAGATCCTGACCTCTTGAGAAGAAAGAAAAATTACCTCAGTTGTTGAACCAATTAATAGCGAGAAAAATATTCGCGATTTTAGTCCTACTCCTCGAAATAGAGGCTCTCCGTTGCGTCATATGGTCGATGTATCGTATCGGCTGGTTAAAAAAGAAGAAAGGATTACCGAATGCGCGAAGTGTACGTATAACGATTACACCGATTACGATTACGCTTGTGTACAGTGCGCGCGTTGTAAATGCGAAAGAAACGTGTGATTATCGGTGAAAAATAATCATCGTTAAATGGGTAGATAAATTATCCCGATGGTGTTTTTTTTTTTTTTTGTTTTGTTTTTGAACTGGCGTACGATAAAAAAATATACGATCGTCACGGTGGAGAAAATGTTCGGTGCCTGTGTTTTTACGTTTTATCGGGCATTCTATCATTTTTTGGGATTTTTCGTCTATGCGTGGCGGTGGCTAAAGCGGAGCGATTTCTTTGTGAGACGATGTTTATTTGGTCGGACTTTTTGGCAATCACCCATCGCGTACGTCGACGACAACCGTAGCGTACTGAGATACTGAGAGTGGTCATAATTATTTGTTCGTTCGAACGCGGGTTTTTTTTTTTAAATCAATTGGACGATGTTGTATGGTTTGGTGGGAATGGATATATGGTTATTTTTTTGTTTACCGAATGATTTCAAGGTTTTTTTGACTTTTGTAATTCTTTATGGCGGAATGGAAGAGAGTGGGGAGTGTGATCTTATTCTAGGCCATTTATTTTTGACCTATTAACAACCCCCGCAGAACAAAAATGAAGTATAAATAGGCTGAAATTGAAGCGCTGTATATTTCCTTATTCCGCACTCTACGCTGTTTTTAATGAAAAAGACAAATGAATATCGGTAATCTAAAAATATACGTTATTTTTCGTTGTTTTTTTTTTTTTTTTTTTTTTTAGTTTTACGTATTGAAAAATTGTCCTTTATTCTTCTTAGGCTAAAAACAGTTGTAAATTTTTTCGGAGATTTTTGTGTGGGATATATTGTGAGCGTAGTTTTCCAATGAAATTTAGCGTGTAATGCGACTTGTCGAAAATTGCAAATTTTCGCGTGTTTTTGGAATCCCTAACTAAAGAATAAAAATTAAAAGAGAAATTTTTTAGGTCAAGGTCAAAGAACGCGATTATCGTAGGTGTTGTGTTTTTCTTTCTTTCTTTAATTATTAATTGCTGATTTCTCGGTGTATACAAGGAAAATTGTTTTCGTCAATTTTTAGGCGAGTTTTTAACGAAGAAGTAAGCTATTACAGACTACTGGAGGGGTCAGCGGGACCGCAGGTGTTTAGATTTTAGACCATTCATAATTGATCTAACGCTTTTTATTAGGATATTTATATATAATATGTGTAATTACCAGGGCAAGGCAGAATATGGCTAAAAACAGTGAAATATGCGCATATTTTATGCGCTAAAAAGAGGTAAAATATGCAATAAATATTCCCTAAAAAAAGGAAATATGCGATAATATTCACATACAATATGGATATCAAAATAGAGGATTTTTGAAGCAGTTTAATAAAATTGTAATATCTATTCAACTAAATAACCCGGTAGAAAATAAATTTCACAAATTCGTAGCACAGATTAAAATACCAACAAAGATTGTTCGCTCTGTAAACCACAGAATAAAAGTTTCAGATAGGAAATTTATACATTCGATTTTTTTTTAGATTTTTTTTTAGAACAGAAAATTTTTGATCTTGGTGAGTACTGAAAATTAATCGATAATCGAAATATTACCGAAAAAGAGCCAAATTTAAGAAAAAGTAGCAAATTATTCTCAAATATTCCCTAAAAAAATCATTTTATGCGAAAATGCGGGATTTTTAACAAAATATGCGCTAACATGTTGGGCTTATTTTAATCTGAATGTTCTAATTCGTAAAGAAATTATATCGATATTCTCGATAATCTACAGCTAGAAAAATATGCTAAAGCATATTTTGCCTTGCCCTGGTAATTGCAATACTTTGTTGTATCCGGGTCTGTTTAACGCTATTCGTGCATGTTGGTCTTTGAGTGTACTTGTTGCATCCACCTATATAAATATGGGTGGAACAATTTATGAGTTTATCGCCCATGTACTCTAGACACTGTTACGAGCCATACTAGCGTACTCCCATGGGAAAACGTTATAACACCCATATTGGGTGCAACAACGTCAATTTCGGGTGCCACAACGTATAAAATTATATCTATATATTATATGTATATATAGATGTCGTAAGTTTACCATACGAGAACAGTTTCATACCACTGATGCGAGAAATTCTGAATCTCGGTTTGTCCGAACTATTTTTTTGGTCTCTGATGTTATATAGATCTATATCGTATTTATATCTATATACATATGTAAAACAGTAAAGTTTGATTTTTTCTTTGTTTTGCTTCCACTCCGCAAATACTGGTCCGATTTTGACGAATATTGGGTTCCCGTTCGAATTAGCGTGTAAAAAGTTTTAAACTATAATCCGAACCCTCAAACCCCAAAATAGGAGGAGGGTCAAAATTTTGAATAGAACTCTCCTAAATTCCGAAATTGCATTTTTTTTTTTTAACAAATGGATTTTAGAGTATGAATCGATTTTGTTATGTTCTCACCATTTTTCATTTTTGGGGCATCCTTATTCCTCAAATGTAACTCGAAAGTTGGATCGTAAAATCAAAAATCGTTGAATTTTACTTATTTTTTTCAAAAATAAGTAGCACATCCTTTGCGCTGTATTGTAGATTTTCAGCGTTTTTCCACCATATTTGGGGGAGGGGGTAAAGAAAAACCAGTATAATATAGGTGGATCTTGCTTGCCACTATTTGTATCAGAATGCAAAGAGGGGGAAAACGAGATCAAAAAAAAAAATCAGATTTTATATTGACCGACTATACCCTTATCATAAAAATTATTTTGTATGTCATTTTCGAATGAAGGGATTTTATCTATCATGTTGTTTTAAGGTGGTTGTTTCCAGTTGGTTTGATAATTTTCGTATAAATTTTGTTGAACTATTTTTCAAGGCGGATCTCGGAGTATCTTTGACAACTTATATGTATTTATACACATTCTGATCTTGAATTGCGCATTTCGGTCTTTTTATATTTAACTCATTTTGGTAACTCCGGCCCCCTCCTCCCGAAAAGTGTAATAGATATGAATAGAAGTCGCTGAAAATTCAATGAGGGTATTGTCTAATGATGATCTCGAAAGTAATTTTTCAGATTTGGGAGTTTCTCACGAATTTAAAATAGTGATGCGTCATGGCTGCTTACACTATTTTCACTATCTGCATGACGTGAAGCAATTTTCCCCATTTTAATGATAAAAATGAACAGTAATTATTATAACAAGTATTATTGGTGGGGTAGAAGGGGGAAGGGGGGGGAATAGTAGATTCGTTGAAGTTGATTTTATTTATAAATTATCGGAAGTACATCGTATTTTTCGATTTTTATTCCTCGATGGAAATGAAAAATCTTGTATTACTGTCGAGTTGGAGGAGGGTCATATGAGAGAAATTTTCGAAATCAAGGCCATCGGAGCTTAGTCGACAGTATTCCCATCGTTTCGATGGTGAACGTCGAAACGTCACCGTATAGAGTACAAATTTGGCTACCCTCTCTTCCACCGTTACAGTATCCAAGGGAAGTGGGAGGAGGGAGGGAGTCGCGCGACGAAAATGACTGAGCGTGTGTTAGTCCTCTGGCAGGTCTGTTGGTTATGTAACGTAGCGTAGCGTAGAATGGTGGAAGAGGGAAAGGAGGAAATTTCCCAGTATCTGTGCTATTCGAGAAAACGCGAAAATATTTCGGCGCGTTTTAATAATTTCGAATGAAATTGGCGGAAATGTGGACGAATGGGGGGGTGGGTGAAAATGAATGAAGATTTCTACGAAGACGTTGTTACCCGGAACTGAGTGAAGCCAGAATTTTATTTCCTAGACGTACGACAGTCGGTAGTGTAGGAGTCGTGGGTGACCAGGGTTATCGTATTATTGCGATCGGACGTGCGAACTACATGAATCGTCTGGGAAGGGCAATGTCGATATAGGCGATGTTGCTGAGGTGATAGGCGCCAACGAGTCGGTAACGAGTACGAACGATCAGAATGTTATTGTGCCAGTTTAGCTTGAGGATGCGAAGAGTAGAAGTCGACGTACGAGCTCGAGGTGATGATGAAATTACAGAGTAGCTTCCTGTAGTAATCCATGAGACGTTCGATGCTATCGAAAAATTGAAAAATTATTTTTTTTTTTTACCTTTCATTTCGATTTTTGCATTGTAAGTAATTTGTTTTTTTTCTCTCTCTCTCTGAATCGTGGAATTTGAAGAAAAAATCGTTTTATATTTTTCACCAAATTTTTAATCATGTTTAGTGAACCTGGCATTATCACTTAATCTAACCCCTCTCTCGAAGAAAAATGAATGAAACATTAAACTTCGGTCACTCCCTTTTTTGCATGTTTTCTCGTGATTTTTTTGAAGAAGAAAAAATTGTCGATTTTTTACTGTCCCTGTTTCTGGAAATTTTCGATCTGAGATAACCATATAAGTAACGATAATATGGAAGCTATCATTATTAATGGTGTTCCGTCGCTAATATGGAAGGTATTGGTCGATATGCTGATGACTCGATGCCTAATTGGTCGAAACTAACAATCGGTGTGGAAAACGACGCGAACTCGGCGTGATTTTAAACGACCCAAGGTCAAGGTCACTGACGCGATTTTCCGGCTACCAGTATGATGGTGGTCGTCGTTCAGCGAGACTAGCCAGCTGGTGGAAAACTGTATCAAAAGTATTCTTAAGGCGTATTACCTTCGTCTATTCGACGTGATGTATTAATTACGAATTTATCTTTTTTTTTTTGTTCGCAGAATAGGGAATTACAAATAATGAGACGACTAGAACACTGCAACATAGTCAAGTTGAAATACTTTTTTTACTCTAGCGGCGAAAAGGTACGTATATACGAACTCGCTATATGAGTGGGCACTTCGGGCTAGATGGCAAATGTAGCTGGACAAAAGTAGGTTTTGCCAAGTGCGAAAAATGAGAATTTAATTCTGTGAAGTTATTGAAAACACTTCAAAATGAGAGATTGTACCATGTGAGTCTCAGTTAGCTTACATGTGCTAGGTGAATATGCGCAAAATCGAGCTTTGCTGAATGTAAAAAAATGTGATTTTTTCTGAAGTGCAATTTATTAAATCGATCAGTGTTGGTACGATGTATCGTGTGACCACTATTTAAACTTATGGTCGACATTATACTGTTAGAAGCGCACGTGGTGGAACTCAGCTGCTTTTCTGTAAGTGCTGCTGTACGAATAATGACGTCATCAATGCCTTGTGAAAATGAACATTTTCATGAAGTTGACGATTTCTTACATGAAATTGATAGTACACATTAAGGGCTTCCAAAAATGTCATGTGCACAAATTTCATATTTCTGTCGTAGAACGGGGGGGGGGGGCTAGAAAATGGCAAAAATTTGGACACTTTCAAATTATACAGACGGATAATTTTTGCAAGTGACTTTTTTATTGCGTTTTTTAGGCATTGACCATTTTGTGTAAAATTTTTAAATTGGTTCATTTTTATTTCTTTAAAAAAAGAAACATGATGAAAATATGTATTTATGCAACGTTTTGTCATGTCGAAAAGTAAAATTACGTTCTTTCAATTTTTTTCTTCACAAAATGTATAGTACTCTTAAGAGTAGAACAAAAAATATCGTATTCAACTTTTGCCTATCTATGAAATGGAAGGAGCTATGCTGAATTAAAAATTTTTAATCAGCTATTGCTCCTTAAATTAATGCTGTCGGGATGACTGAACAAAAAATTTCAAAAAACTTTACTTACATGTAGAGGCGAGGTATGGAAATACCCTCGAAACTTCGTTATTGGCTCTAACTCTCTTCAAACTCAATTCAGAAGACTCAAACTTCCATAATTATGTTAGTATCTTTAACCTACTCTGTGATATGTCATCATAATCGTAAACTTTTGAGCCTAATGCTCATCCTCCCCCTGAACTCTAAATTTGAGTGAAACTCCATTTTGAGTCGAACCAGATATCTGAAAAAAGGGCATCAAAATCTTAATTATACAATGCTCTTTACAAATTTTCAATCAAATTGGAATATATATGTATATATGCAGGCAAGGCCCGATCTTGCAAATGCTGCTGTTGTTCCGAGACCCGATCCTACGTTGAGAGACCCGTTTTGGGCTTCGTAACGTTTTGTGGGTATATTTGAGCGTATATACAACTTTCACTTTTATACAGACGTTGTGAGATCCCGAATACGGTGCTGTTTTTGTGAGACCCACCTGCGTCCGACATGGATTGTAATAAATCTGAAGTGGATCTCATAAGATCCGTTGCATATGTTTAGTATGCCTGAATTTTGAGTTTTTCTTACCCCGCTAAAGGTTCCTAAAATGTTATGTTCGAGTGGTTTCTAGAAAGCTCACACACGCGTTTCAAGGTTTTTAAATAAGGTTGGGTCTCGGAACGTCTGTTTCGTGTGCAGGGTCTGACAAGGATAGTGTCATATGTATATATATATATATATATATCGTGATGAAAAGTGCTGGATCGATTACCGATGGTTTAAAATGTAAACATTTGAATGCCTCCTCTCTCCCCGACCCCTCCATTGCAAATTGAGTAGGCTGTAATACCTTGATTTTTCATAAGAAACTCAGCTATAAAATGAATACAGTCCTTCCAAAATAGCATGAGCTGTGTTTTGCTTTGCGTAACGTACAAAATGAAGGAAATTCTTGAATCGCAATTTTGTCTGGCTAGAATTGCAATCTATAAAGCTCACTGTGCGATCTTACTAGTGTAAGCGTTGTTAATTTATCGCACTAGTGATCCAATAGGAAGGTGCGATCGAGAGTGAATTACTTCGAAATATCGAGGATAAAAAAAAACCTCGTATATGAGAATGTGGAAGTACTGACGGTACCGTGGGTGATAGATGGTAAGTGGCATATTTGAAATAACGACGACGCGATGGTCGTTATTGTAGGTGGAAAAAAAGACCGCCACCGCGTAACGTAGTAATGCACGGTATTCAGGTGACGTGACCGGCGACGGCGGTCGGGGGGAAAATTAATTTCGCGATCGACGATGCGACTCGCGTAAAACTTCGTAATAAGCCTACGTCGAATGGGTACTCGGTGAAAGCGTGTGGGATTTCGGTATACGGGGGTGGAGAAATTCGCGTACCTGTGTTGGTTAAATTTCGCGAAGCGGAATTAGATCGGTAATGCGGGTGGTTTCCGTATGCTGTAATGATATGTTTAAAAAAATAAAAAAGTATACGTGTGTACCAACGTACGCGATATTATACATAAATTGTACAGTGTATACGTACGTAGAATGAAAAATACGGCGTACGTGTCTAGGAAAATGTAACTAACGGGATTTATCAGATATCGTGTTTACGCTTTTGATAGAATACGCGTATTTTTTTGCCGTGCTTTTAGGAGACGATTACGCTACGGTTGTCTATATTTATACGTTCGCGTTATGAGGAAATTGATTAGCGAGCCAAACGTACTTGCGAAGTTGTAATTACGCCATCGGCGGCTGTTGTTTATCGACGACGCGTAAATACGAATTTTCTGCGCGTTTTAATTGGTTGGCTGAGGATATGGAGGTGGCGGGGTAGGGGGTTTTATTTGTTCGGTAGACCTCGAGAAGGGGAAAGGGGTGAAGGAAATTTGGAAAGCGAAGGAAGAATTTTTCCGGTTTTATCTGGTGCATTAGGTTACCTGTTGTTGCCGCTGTGCTCACTGGTTATTCTTCATTTTGAAACGTGAGAACGCGAGGGATCCGGTAATATTCGGTTTGATACGAAAAGTTCGAACTTGATAATTATGTGAAATCGAACAGATTTTTTTTCTGGGTTTTCCTTTTTCGGTGGGAATAATGCGATCGAGTTTTCCTGGCGAAATGATCGTTTGAATGGCGTGTACATTTTCGCTGGTAATACACTGTTTATTTAGTTCGAGACAAACAGCCTCAAGAGTGCTTCTGTTATTTTTTCGTTGCAAAAATTTATTCCAAATGAAACGGTGAAGTTCTTTTTTCAAGTGTTCCATCCTTGAGGTTGATGTGCCGCAATATGTTATATCGGTTTCATTTATTTTCTTTAATGAGTTTAGGTAATACTTCGTGCTTCGCTTAAATTACATTTTTATTATTTTGAGGCTCCTCAAGCTCACTCAAATTTTGATAATCGGCCATTTTGGATCCATTTTGATTCACATTTAAGAAGTCATATTCTGATCCTGAACCAATCCTGTAAAGACAGTTCGGCTTTTGTTGATTGATTTGGTAAGGAAATGGAGGATTCGATTGGAACAACTCAAATTTTTTACTTGGGGCGCGTAGTGAAAAATGATTTTTTATTGAAAATTCTTGTCACGAATTTGACGGCATCCAGTGAGTGCCACAATTGCAAAATTAATGAATATACAGCGTATTGAAAATTTCAGTTCACTATGTCCATAGCTCATTCGCTTTCGCAGATGGGCAAAAATATTACTGAACTTTTTTCATTCCATTCATTCAGTACCATTTAATACGTGAAAAAAATTACCAAGTAATGCGCTATTTTTCCACCCTGCATTCAAAGTAAAGTGGTATCTTTTTTCCTTTTTACTTTCGTTCCATTGAAATTTCCTGTATATCTGCTCATAACATAATTTGTATTGTGCAAATTTTTTGCCATACCTTATCATAGCATACCAGAGCACCTTGTACGCGTGTAAAAAAAAGTTGAACACAATAGAATGTTCCTTCCCTTCCCTTCTTTTCTCTTCCCCTCTCCTCATCTCATTTCCCTTCCCCTCCCCTCCGCCCCTTCCCATCCTTCCCCTACCTCTTTTATTCAAATTAGGTACGCTGTAATAGCAATTGATGTTATTTCCCTTCCCCTCCCCTCCACCCCTTCCCATCCTTCCCCTACCTCTTTTATTCAAATTAGGCACGCTGTAATAGCAATTGATGTTATTGAAAAGCTGAAAACTCTTGAGAATAATCCAGGAGCTGGCGTGGGTCTCAAGAAAATTTCATTTTTGGATGTTGTAGAG
This sequence comes from Phenacoccus solenopsis, assembly GCA_009761765.1. Lineage (NCBI taxonomy): Eukaryota > Metazoa > Arthropoda > Insecta > Hemiptera > Pseudococcidae > Phenacoccus > Phenacoccus solenopsis. The sequence goes on from CM019754.1 coordinate 16,903,220, forward strand.
AATACCTCTCTGAGTAAAAAAAAATCGTACAGAGTGACCCAAAAGTTGCGCAATCCAAATAATTGATTTATTGTTAAAATTTGATTTCAACATTCATGTTTTGGTCATCGTACAATAAATGTTGGACACGCACTCTGCCAATTGACTGATAAGCGTTGATGTCCTGGAATAGGTTAGTGAATAAATTATTCTACACTAATGTTGAGAAGGAATTCCGCATAGTTACCGGGTACTTCCTTGAGGCTTACAACTCTCTGGTATTCTTTTACATGGATGTATGCTTTCTTGTGCACCGCACCGAGGCAAAGCACTAGATTCTTCACCCAACAATGATGTCCTTCGCTATCTCATATCTCTATCCCTCATTGAAATTGCGCTACCTTCCGCAACATTTTTGTAATTTTTTGCATTTTTACAAAAAGTCAATAAAAAATTGCTGTGCTTCACGAGGTTTATGTTGTGTTGATAATACAGAGTGTGAAGAATAATAAAATGCCAACCGATTCTCCATGAATGGTTATTATTTTTATTACCAAGCAATTTTGGAGTTGCACAACTTTCGAGTCGCTCTGTATCATCGCTTCCACCATTTTTTTGGTGGTGAGAGGGGAGTGGTCCAAGAGGTGGCTCTTTTTCGATTTCAATTATCTCGACTCCAATTGGTCGTAAGTGAAAAAGTTTTACCCGAAAATGAAGGGCTTTGGATTTACTGAAAATTAGGTGGTATACGTTTTTATTCAGCGACCCTTACTTTTTGAGTTAATTGAGCGAGAATAGGGTGCCCTTAGCCCTTGGAAGTGTAGAACTGTAAAAAATGTTTTTCGAAGATATCTCGCTTTTTGGCACTTTCGCGGGAGAAACGCTTCGGTTGAAAAATGAAAAGCATAAAATTTGTAACCAATTGAGCGGAGTCAATTTTTTATAGTCTCAGTGGGGGGGGGGGGTATGGATTACCTTGGAATCCTATCTTGCAACATAAGCATTTAACTTTAAGTAAATAAGCATCACACTTGAAATTCACCAATACCACGCTGCGATGCTACGGAATTTGGGGCCTTTATAGGCCAATTACGAGAAGGCACTTTTCCAATACATGTAATAAGTTTAAAAAGAACTGAAAATAAATTGACATACTTAAATTAAAGCAACACTTTTCAAAAATTTAGACGCTGTAAAATTAATAAGAAGACAAAAATGGAGGTGGGCGGGTCACGTGGCCAGGATGAAAGATGATAGATGGACTTATAAATGCACATTTTGGTTCCTTTCCCATCTAAAAAGGAGAAGGGGCAGACAAGCAACTAGATGGGTGGATGACATGAACAAATTCTTAGGGGGGAAAAACTTCCAGAGAATTGCAGTGGACCGCAGGGAATGGGAAAGATTGCAGGAAACCTTTGCTCATTTTGGACCGAGGGACTTCATCTATTAAAAAAAATATATATATATATATATTATATTCTGATACATGATTGTATAGTTCCTCAATAAAGGTTTATTATTATATTATTATTATTATTATTATTATTATTATTATAATTTCAACTTATATTAGTTCCCACCCCCCTCCCTCCAATGCAAGCAACACCCCCAACCCGAAGGCAACCCTCACTATTCCAAAAATATCAGTTTATCTTTGCTGTCAACAGTTTTATTCCCCAGAAGAATATTATTCTCTTGAATGAAGAGGACGAATTTTTAGGTTTTTTAAAATTTTTAATCAAATGCTAAAATGCGTGGAATATGAGGGAAGAGGGTAGGAAAATTTAATTATTCGATTTTTTGGAAATTCCATTACCTTTATGGTGTTACGAACGATTTCCACCAACGCCCGTTACAATGCGTAGTTCACCCGTTCCCCCCCCCCCTCATCCATTCAAACATCGATGGGACCCGCATCAGCTTCTGAAGTAGAAAAGTAAAAAGCCACTTCAGGTGATCGAAACAATTTCGCTGCGCTTTACTTCGATGCGTTTCCAGAATGCTTGGAGGAAAGGGAGGACAGGGGCAGGACCCGTCGTCGAGATTTATTCGCTTCTTAATGGGAAGCTCGATGATGATATTTCTTCGGTTTTGTAATTAATTTTTCGGCGTTAAAAAGGAAAATCCAGACGAGGACTTCGACAAGAGGGGAAATCGTAGCGGTAAAATCGCGAATCGATTATGGTCGCGGTGGCGAGGGAGGAGGGACGAGGCGAACGAAATGGCAATTTTTCCGACGATACTAGGGAGCCGGACGAATTGGATTAGTCGCGAATTTTCTCAACGTTCGGTAAACGCGATTACGAAATTTTCTCGAAGTCTAGAGGGGAAGGGAGGCGACACGAATGGAATGGCGCGATAATTAATTTTCGATGTAGGAACGAGGACCGCGACGACGGTGACGGAGGCGCGCGTATTGTATTAGGCCGCTGCGGCGGATTTCTACTCTCTCGGGCGAACGAATGAAGCGGTCGTTGCGCCGTATCGGTGGCGTTTTTTTTTTGGCGCGATAAAAGCTCACTTTAGCGAGAAAGTTGTCGTCATCGCGGTTCCCATTAGGGACGTTATTTCGGTCACGTAAACGTCACGGTTTTGGCGGCGAATCAACGGTTTTCGCTGTAACGATATCGTCACGGATGTCGTATTTTTACGTCATCGGTAAAAATACGAGCTGCGGTAGGCTACGGATGATGGATTATGGAGGGGCAAGAAGAGACGAGATGATGTAATTTTGGAAAATTCGATATTAATATTTACGTGTGTTTTTGTGTTTTGGAATATGTTGCAGAAAGACGAAGTGTATTTGCATTTAGTTTTGGAATATATTCCGCAAACCGTATATAAAGTGTCCAGACACCACTGTAAATCGAAGCAGGCGATACCTACTATTTTTATAAAAGTTCGTATCAGCGGAGGAAGTGGTTGTTTAACGGCTGCGGCGTTTTTTTTTGTTTTTTTTTTATGAGATTTTCTCTTTTTTTTTCCAGGTTTACATGTACCAGTTATTCCGAAGTTTAGCGTACATTCATTCGTTAGGCATTTGCCACCGAGATATAAAACCGCAAAATCTGCTAGTAGATCCGGAATCTGGTGTTTTAAAATTGTGCGACTTCGGTAGCGCCAAGCATCTAGTTGAAGGGGAGCCGAATGTGTCGTATATTTGCTCTCGGTATTATCGCGCTCCCGAACTCATATTCGGTGCCATCGATTATACCACGAAAATCGGTGAGTATACCAGCGTGACGACTGACGCGAGTCGCGGTATCTCGAGTACTCTGTTATTGTTTGGTCGAGCTTATTCGAGTACGCATTCGGATTGATAGTCGAGTGTTGGGGTCTGGCAAGCTACGATATCAGTCGAAGAAATGATCTTATCGATTTTCGTAGACTATGGGCGTTGAGGACGGAATTGGAACGACCGTGGATATATCGAGTGGTTGTGGTTTTTTTTTTTCGTGGGAAAACGTCGATGTTTTTACGATTCTCGGCGGTAACGCGTCGTACGTAGTTTTTTATTCGCGCACCTATGTTAGTGTTTTTTTGGCACCAATTATAGAGGGGAGGGGAGGAAATGATCGTAAATTTTAACTACTCGTGCGATTATATTTAGGTGTTTTTTTATGAACGAACGGTTTGGGTGGATTTCAAGTTCAAGGGAAGAAAGTGGCAAGAAATGGGAATTGATATCGAAATATTATTTAGCCGGTTGATACGGAGATGTGGGAATATGAATTTTGCCAGCGAAGGTTATAGACCGATATCGTGGTGACGTAATGAACCGTAATGAACTTGAAGGAGAAAAATAGTTAGAGGTGTACGACGAAGGGTCTTGTTGTGTATCAATTAGAACAAAAAGAGGCGATTTTTAAACTAGTAGCTTTCGATTTCGCTGAAATTTTTTTTCACGAGATAGTCTTACCGTAAAAGTTGAAAAACTACTATTTGTTTGTTTCTGAACCTTTTTAATGGGAGGAGATATTTAAATAAAAATTTGGCTCTTTCGAATGAGTTACTTCAGGGTATCTAACCATGAATGAAAGTGGTTAAAAAGTGGTGAAAAAATGAAAAAATCCAAAGAAGCTAAATATTTTATTATTTTTGAAAAAATTTCATGAAATTGTTCGTTTTTTTAAAGTTATTACTACATCGTTTATATATTTTTTTTAATAAGTATTGAATGCGTTTATTTTTTTAGAATTTTGATTTAAAATATAGATTTCATTTAATTTAAAATGTTTTCTGAGATAAATTTGACCTCGATGATTTTTTTAGCGGGAGGGTAGGGGTGGATCAAGTTGAGGATTTTTGTATTTGAGTAGTGAATCCATAGTAAATAGTAACGTATTGATGAAACTTTCAAAAATTGGAAGTTCAACTTTCCATATGAAAAGCTCAACTTTCGCAATTAAAAAAATGTTATTAGGCTACATTTTAATGTGTCTTTTTGGGCGATATTTTCAAAATGGGAGACAGTCCTTATGAGAGCTACATGATGTGCTAATGTTCTGGGGGGGGGGGTTCAAAAAATCAGTAGAAGTATGTGACATATCACTTTTTAGTTATTTGCGAATATTGAGTCAGTGAGCAATTTATTCTTCAACGGCGTCTATTTTGGAACCGCTCATCCCTACTCACTTTACTTATAAAAAAAAAAGATTTGGTAAAGATAAGTTTTTCACAATACTATTAGTTTCTTTTTTTCACTATACTATTAGTTTCCTTTTATTTTTCAACAATACTATTAGTTTCTTTTTTTTCACGATACTGTTATGTAGTTTCCTTTTTTTCCACAGTACTGTAAGTTTTCCCCCTCTTTTTTTTCAACAATACTATTACTTTCTTTTTTTCATAATGCTATTAGTTTTTTTTATTTGTTCACAATACCATTAGTTTCTTTTTTTTCGCTATACTGTTATGTAGTTTCCTTTTTTTTCCACAGTACTGTTAGTTTCCTTTTTTTTTCGATAATACTATTGGTTTCTTTTTTTCAAGATACTGTTATGTAGTTTCCTTTTTTTTTCCACAGTACTGTAAGTTTTCCCCTTTTTTTTTTCAACAATACTATTGGTTTCTTTTTTTCACAATACTATTAGTTCCCTTTTATTTTTCAACAATACTATTAGTTTCTTTTTTTTTTTCACGATACTGTTATGTAGTTTCCTTTTTTTTCCACAGTACTGTAAGTTTCCCCCCCCCACCCTTTTTTTTTCAAGAATACTATTACTTTCTTTTTTTCACAATGCTATTAGTTTTTTTTATTTGTTCACAATACCATTAGTTTCTTTTTTTTTTCACTATACTGTTATGTAGTTTCCTTTTTTTTTTTCACAATACTGTTAGGTTCCCTTTCTTTTCCACAATACTATTAGTTTCCTTTTTTTTTGACAATACTATTACTTTCTTTTTTTTTCACTATACTGCTATGTAGTTTCCTTTTTTTTTTCACAATACTATTATGTAGTTTCTTTTTTTTTTTCCACAATACAGTTATTTTCCCTTTCTTTTTCGACAGTACTATTAGTTTCTTTTTTTTCACAATACTATCAGTTTCCTTTTTTCGACAATTCTATTAATTTTTTTTTACACAGTAGGTACTATTTGTTTTTTTTTCTTCACGAAGGTTAGTTTCTTTTTTTCTACAATACTATTAGTTTCCTTTTTTTCTTCGACAATACTATTAGTTTCTTTTTTTCCTCAGTACTGTTAGTTTCTTTTTTCCCTCAGTATTATTAGTTTCTTTTTTCCCCTCAGTACTATTAGTTTCTTTTTTTCCCTCAGTACTATTAGTTTCTTTTTTTTTCACAATACTATTAATTTCTCTTTTTTTTTCGCAATACTACTATGTAGTTTCTTTTTTTCCCTACAACACTATTAGTTTATTATTTTCCACAATACTATTAGTTCCCTTTTTTTTTCCGACAGTACTGTTAGTTTCCTTTTTTTCTCTACAATGTTAGTAGTTTCTTTTTCCCTAAACATATTATTAGTTTGTTTTTCATTTATAATACCGTTAATTTCTTTTTCATTCCCAATACTATTAGTTTCTTTTTTCGATGATACTGGTAGTTTCTTTTCAGTTTACAATGATGAAAGCTATGGCAATAAATGCCACGAGTTGTGTTCATTTTTCATGTGTCCTTTGGGAGGGGGAGGGGCGTGTCAAAGCAGTTCAAAATTTTCTCAACAACTTATAATTTATGCTAAAAATTAAAGGATTTCCTCGGTTTCAAAAATCAAAGATTAGGAGATAATACGTTTTCTTGGGATAATTTTCGCTTTATTCAAATTTACCATGATGATGAAGAAGATCTGAATTACCTTGGTACATGCCTCAATTTTCTCATGTCTCCTTAGTGTGGGAAATACGTGGCTTGCAAATCTCAATCAATTTAAATGAAAAGCTGAAATTTAAATTCAACATTTGCATTTACGTACGTGTGAAAAAATATGCCATTCTTTTATGTTGCGCATTATTAGTCGTTCAGTACAGTGTTAGTCTGATTTAACCATTACCGGCCCCCGCCCCTATTCTTCAAGGACACATACGAAAATTGAGGGATGTATGAAGGCAGTTCAAATATATGTTATCATAATAAATTTAAATACAGCGAAAATTATTTTTAGGAAATATATTTTTTCTAAATCTTTGCTTTTCGTCACCACTCGTGAAATGATCCTCCATCGTAGTTCCTTGTTGTTTTCGTTTGCAATTTATTCGTGGTAGAAGTAATTGTATGTTCATGAACGGTACAAAGACCCCTTCCCGCCCAACATCCGTAAAAAATTAATGTGTCTTTGCCCATGGGGAAAAACGTCGCATCATTTTGTAGACTTTAAAAATCAAAATGTTCGTGATTCGATTGTAAATGAGCTATTTCGTCGATTAAGAATTGGAAATTCTTGGCGAAATCGATTTAAAAGAAACGTGATTTATAGAGAAGACAAATATCGATTAATCGACTCGTAACGATGCAGTGCTCGTAAAAAGACGTATAACGGAGCTCTCGATATACATAGTATTTTATCTAGAACTTGTATCTACCTATTTATAATATAATTATATGTAATTTTTTTTTTTCCGATAAAATAATGAAATATTTGATAAAACGACTAATTACAAACATATATTTATTTTCTTGCGGAACAGATGTATGGAGCGCCGGTTGTGTATTAGCGGAATTATTACTAGGTCAGCCGATATTTCCGGGAGACTCGGGCGTCGACCAATTAGTTGAAATTATAAAAGTACTCGGTACGCCGACAAGGGAGCAGATACGCGAAATGAATCCAAATTATACGGAATTCAAATTCCCGCAGATCAAATCGCATCCATGGCAAAAGGTATATTAAAGACGATACAGGTAGTAGGAATAGTTTGAATTTTCGTAACCAAAACATGGTAGTCCGCGTTATGATCGGGTGAAGGGATGAAATCATCGTAGCATGATACGCGTAGTGTTTTTAAATTCGAGGTATACGTAAATGGAAGATTCTAGTCGAGTAGGTTCATTATTCATACTAATGATTGGCAACGAATAGTGGTATATGAATATAAACGTGTATACATTAGTAACAATTTATTTTGGAGGCACGTAACCGCGTCGGTCTTATCATGGTGATATCGATAAGCGATTCGTGGTAAACGATTTTTAGAGAAGTAGGGTGTGTTGAGCTTTTTAGATTTTTTTTCTTTTCATTTTTTTTAATGCACATTCGACCAGTCGAACATTCATTCTGGTCGTGTATCCTTTCAGTACATGCTTGAACAAAAATCCTGCATTACTAAATCATCTACCGGTCATCAAAAAATTAGAGTAAGTCGACGCTAGGTAATGTTGGCGTGAATTAACTCGCATGCGTGTGGTTTGTTAATTAACCGGCGGTTATGCCTACGAATTTATAGGGTATTGATGTAGTTTTCTGTTTATGCGATTATATGCGTTTGTGTGTTGGAACGCTGATTAGAGAACAATGTGGACTCCGATGCTAGGATTTCAATGGGGCGTATTTTGTTTTGAAGTATATTAACGCAGCACGCTATAACTAAGATTTCAGCTGTAGTTGGCTTTTTGGGGAGTTGGAATTTTTCAGAATATTTTTAAATTAGCAGTTGGTGAATTTTTTGTGGAAAAGTCAAGAAAATAAAATTAGTAGGGTAAGTGTACCAATTAGTTGACATGCTCCAAATAATTGACACCAACACGTTTTTCTTCAAAATAAATTTTTTTGTTAATTTTGGGCCATTATTACCAATTATTTTAAATAAATTTGTATTTGTTACAATTTTAGCAATTTATTATTTATTTAACATGAATCGTTGGGGTGTAAAATAATTGGTACAAGGGGGTGCGAAATAACTGGTGTTAGGGTGTCAAATAATTGGGACATCTCACTTTTTCACTTTGGGGGTTCTTACCGGGGTTACCAATGAGGGTAGACTCGAATGTAAATAGGTCAAAATATTCCCTAAATGATGTAGTTTCATATGCTATATTCAGATTTTTGCTACCATTCATAGTTTGGGGGAAATATTGGAAAATGTGTGAAAAAATCCTTAAGGGTGTCAATAATTGGTGCACTTACCCTATATTTATTTATCATTTTTTTCTGGTACTCTATTGTGTCATCGAATAGCAATTTTATAACCGTGAAAAAAGGTTTCGACCTTCTTTTCAAGCGATGGGTAGGACCAGATTAATGGAAGATGTCATATTATGGACTGCGTGAGGTCGTGAGACAGCTATATTACCTATCGATCCCCTCCTCTCCCTTTTAGTAAAGATGGAGTCGTAGTTGCTAAATTATCTTGAAAGAATATTATAAAAATGTCAACCTCTTTAATCATTTTTCATTCCGTACCTATACATGAAGTCAAAGTTTTAAACATTTGGAAGCTTAAAAAAAAAAAAAAAAAAGATTTTTCGGATATTTGAAATTTTTTCATTTTTTAGTCATATTTTTTCATGCAAAAAACTGAAAAAAATTGAGCGATTAATTTTTTAGAATTTATTATGATAGCTAAATCATCTTTAATATTTTTTTTTTTTAGTACTAGTCTTAGCTCATTTTCAAAAATCAACAAGTAATGGGTAATTTATTGGTCATGTGCACTGTAAGGGCCTAATTTGGGCTATTTCAGATTCAAGAAGCAAAATATGTTCGATTTTTGTCGCGGGGGGGGAGGGGAGCTTCTTAAGTCTTGAGTTTTTTGATACTAAAACATCTATTCGAAGTAGTAGCCCCACTTTCAGAGATTAAATAATTTTTCAACGGCGACTTCCTCAAAAATGTTCATTCGAGGCCTCACGGAAGCCCTCTAAAATTTCAGCTCGAAAAATATGATTTTATCCATTAACGACTGTAGCTTAAATTTTGGAAAAAATATAAAGTTTGAAAAAAATTGAAAACAATAATTTCCTACGAACATTTATTTTTGTCATAACATTTCAACTACAAACTATTTTCACTGAAGGACATGGAGAGGGGGGCGGGAAGAGAAGAAGACTGCATAAAATCAGAAAATAATAAGTTATAGCATATTTTACGTACTATGCCTTCACAGTTATCAAATTAATAAAGGTAGAACCATTCATGATATAATTCTTCTATTTCATGAAATTAATTAGGTACTTTGTCAGTAAATTTAGATTTTGAGAACCGCTGAAAGATGAAAATAGACTTTCAAGTCTCAAGGTGCTGAATCAAGCCGGTATTAAACATTCATTTTTCAAATTCTCATTTCATTAATTACTTGTAAAAATGAAACAATACAGTATTCTCCTCAAAAAAAAAAAAATTACAAAAATTTTTGAAAAAAAATAGCCAATACATTTTTCAGCCCTTTAGCATACATAGTACAACATTTCAACGAGGTTGAACTGTCATCAATCATCATGACCTTGTATGGCTCATTGTCTGAAAATTCAGTTAAAAGGGATATTTATAATTAATGGATCAAAGATTCAAAATGTATTAATTATAATTTTTAAGTCAAGTTGAAGTAATTACATGTTATATAGAAATTATTGAATTTTATAAATAAGGAACGAATCATAAATTTATTTGAGTAATAATTTAGTCCCATCCCCTGCTTGGGAAGAGAGTGGAAATATTTTGTTGCGATTGTGAAATTATTTTTCGATGACGCTGTTGGTCTTCTGATTCAGTTTTTTGGTTTTTTTCATAATTATTAAAATCAGTAGTCGCAAATTTAAAAGTTTTGAAATAGTCGATTATGCCTAAAATTTCGGTTTCAGCGTACTGTGGTGATATGCTTGGCAGCAAAATGTGTCCCATCGAAATCCAACTGTCGGGAGTTCGTACGGTTTCCTTGTGAGAATGAATGATTTTTTTTGGAAAAATATTTCATTTATACCCGAGAGAATATTGTGTAAGGGGATCGATAGGGGACTTTAGGGCATAGTAATTATATTGAATTACCAAACAAAAAAAAAATCAATATACATATATAGGATATTAATAATTATACAATAGCAAGCGATTACGAATGGATAATGACGATAACGACGCTTTATTTTGCAGGTGTTTCGCGCTCGTACACCTCCGGAAGCTATAGAATTAGTTTCTCGTTTACTGGAATACACTCCGTCGTCTCGAATATCTCCACTCGAAGCCTGTGCACATCCTTTCTTTAATGAATTAAGAGATCCAAAAACGCGGTTACCTAATGGCTGTAGTCTACCGCCATTGTTTAATTTCACCGAACACGGTAAGCGAAAGCGTGAGTTACGGCGACTTACGAAGGAATGATTTTTGATTATTAAACTGTCGTGTTTTTGTTTGGCGCAGAACTAAGCATTCAGCCGTCGTTGAATAGTTCTCTATTGCCTGGCTCGGCAAACGTTACAGGAAGCTCGGCTTCGCTGTTACCACGCGTTCCAAGCGTTACGGGAAGCTCCGTTGAGCAGAGCGCAGAAAGGACGCAACAGGATAATAACACAGTGATGGCGCATAACACTTCGATTAACGCTTCTTCCTCACAACATTCGTCCGATATGGCGTAAAAAAAGGTAATTTTTGATGACGAAATTTACATGTTTTTGGTTGGCGGGATGGAATGAGGTATTGAGTGTGTGAAGGGATAAAGCAAAAGGTATTTCTATTTTATTGGTTTTTTTTTCGGTTTTTTTTTTTATTATAAAATCAAGCAAAAATAATCATAATTTGGGTTTAAGAATAATTCTTGGTATTTATTTATTTTTGAATTTTTTTTTTTTGAGATTGGAAAGTTTTGAAGGCTTCAGTTCGTAAAGTAAAAGTGAAGATAAATCAAATTTTGAGTTTTTTTCAAAAAAAAAAAAAAAAAAAAAAAAGATGGATCATAATTTTATTTCTTTAATTTTCCACTCTCGTAGTAGTAATGGGGGTAAAGGCACATTAAGTGATGAAAATGATTTTTTTTGCCGAGTTTTCAATTGAAAACGATAACTATTACAATTTACCAGATTTAGGAAATATATGTTGTAGAGGGGGGGGGGGGGGAAGTCCCTTCAAATCATTGAATTTCAAACTAACTGCAATCAAATGGCAAATATCCTTTGGTATACCATGCAACCCAATGAATGAAAAATTAATTCAGCCCAAAAACAAAATCAAAGAACTAAGCCCCGATACATAAGTAATGAACTTGAGAAGAAATTAAATTTTTCATCATCTCTGGATTATGAACAAATCATGCTACAATTTATGACAAATTTCTTATTCCCAAAGAGAATTGAGTGCTTTGACTGTCTGGATTTCACTTGGGGTAGTGTCAAAGGTGCGGATAAAAATCGCCGATGATTTGGTAAGAGACTCCTTGTGGAAATTTTTCAAGGACTTTCTTTTTAAATTCACTTCAAGATGGCGGCTGACTTGAATTTTGATAGGAATGGAAAGGGAAGAAATACCTCGAAATTTTCCTTCCTGGTGTCATATGAAAGCGTAAGTCAAGGGTGTTAGATCTTAATTTGAGCTTCCCAAGTTTATTCGGAGAGTAGTTGAGCAAAAAACAATTTTTTCAGAGGTCTTGAGTCATGAAATTCTTGAATCTTTCGTGTCTCCTCAGTCCTCAGCGAATTAATGTAGGAAGTTCAAATTTTGTATGAGGAGTCAATTAGGAACCAGAATATAATATTTCGAATTTGGACCATTTTCGATCCAAAATGGCGAATGTTTATAATTTGAAGAAGGCTTGAGGGGAGTCTTGAATAGCTGGAATTTGATAAATACGGGCTCTTATGTTTTGTGAGGATGAGAATTTTGCTATGCTTTTTGACGAAGGTTTGAGATGATCAGATTTCTCGAATTTTCCCAATATGACCCTTGGTATTTGGTTGAAAATGAATTCAAAATGGTAGATCGTCAGAATTCGAGGAAGGCTTGAGATGTGTCAAATAGCTCAAACTTGATAAATATAGATTCATATGATAGAAATTTTTATTCTTTGGTTTTCCAGTCTCGTAAAAAAATTGGTAATTCGGGAAATGATAGTTGCGTGGTATTTGGAGGTTTTTTTTTTTTTTTTTTTTTTGGATTAATTTTTCATTCCAATTTCGTTGTTGTTGTTGTTGTTGTCATCATCTATAAAATAGAGAAAAAAATTTAATATTTTTATTTTGACCATTTTTCAACAAAATTATGAATTTAAATTTTGTGCAAAAAATTAAAACAAGAAGTTCATTAATAATTAAAGAGTAAAAGAACAAAAAATATGTGAAGTAATCAATTTTTATTAATTCTATTATTTTAATAATATGTTCTGCGATTCTATGATATGTAATTACGAAAAAATATGTTTTTATTAATTAAATTAAATAATTTTTTTATATGTATCTATGTATTTTTTGAGAAATTTTTAATCAGAAGAAAAATAATGGAGAATATTTTGAACAAAAATTCGAAATTTTATTTCGAAGAGTAGTTGAATTATTATCGATTTTCCAACCTCTACAAAATAACTAGTCGACAAATGCAGTACTGTCTGTCCAATATAGCTTGAGACTTTTTGACAGCGGAAAGTTAGGCAAAAAGCGCGACAATTTTCACGATTTCATTACTACCCAAAATGTGTTCAAATTGAGAATGCTGATCAAATCGTCGAAGTAGTAAAGCACAAAAAAAATTCTGTGAATATGTTTCTTGCTAACTTTGATGAGCTAATAGGTAATAACGTATTTACCTACTCTGTAATACAATCCACATTTTGAGTAACCATGTATGAATTATTGCCTAACTTTGCGCTGTCAAAAAGTCTCAAGCTATACTGGACAGACAGTACTCGAATATTTATCCGAAAAAAAATAAATAAATAAAAAGGCATAATATCTCGTCTAAAAAAAAAAATCATCTTTCTCAATTTCACATCGAAATAGAAATTTCGTAGAACGAAATCCCGAATTTCGAAATTATTAACCTCGTCAAAGGTTTCCATCGGAGTGTAAAAATAAATTTATCGATACGCGAAACGACGAAATTTTATTTACGATTTTTCTGCCGTTCCCTTTACGAAACGCGATTAAACCGATATTGCGATTGTGACCGATGACATTCGCACTATTCGTTGAAAAACACAGGGTACGCGGCGCGAAAGTGGTAAACAGCGAAACGAGCGTATTATAACCTTTGTTCGTAATTCCGCGTAACCGTGTACCGAACACGTACCTACTTATGTGAATAATCCGTCAAATTGTTCGATACGTTGGCAAGTCGAAAGTTTCTTCATTTCGGATAATTTTGGATTACGAAGGGAGAAAAAATAGCGATACTCGAACTGGCGAAATACATAGCGTTTCTAAAATGAACGCATCGAGCCAGGGCATTCACTCGGCTTCGGATTAACCTTGGGTGTCGTTAACGTTGCGATAAAACGTTATATTCGTGACGTATGATCGCGCAGTGAGGCTGATTGCGGTTTAACGCGACGAAAATCTAATGTCGTAATTTTTCAGTTGGATTTTCAGTTCAGTTTGTAAAGACGGAAATTCAATTTGAGGATTTTTCGAGTGAATTGAAATATCGTGTGATGCATATTCATTGGATGTTGGTTTTTTTCAATTTCGTCTCTAATATGGGCTGAGATTTGAAAATGTAGATTTCTTTGCATGGATGAAAATATAACCTACGACTTTTTTCTTATAATGTATCCTTTAGTGTTATGCGGTATGCATTCAAAGTGGTTTACTGGTTTTTGAATGATGAGGGGATGTGGATAAGGTAGTTGCTGAATAAGCCTGATGAAGTGAAAAAAATTGTGGTTTTCGAAGTTGATGGAAATTCGAACGAAAATGATAAAGAAAGTTTTGATGAAAATTGAAATAGAATAAAAAATTGATTTTTGAGAGATTAGAAATTTTCTCGCCGTTAAAAGTTGAATTGTTTTTTTGTATGGCCTTTATAAATGCGTAGGTTATTTCTAGAGGTGCGATAAATATGCAATGCATTTTTTTTCTGTGTTGAGAACGATTGGGTATTTTGTAAAAATCTTTGCGTGTCGTAAAATTTCTTATAAAAATGAGCCCTCATTGATCGTGCGTATTTTGCATATTTCGAGCTAAAATGCATATAATGCTATATATCAGACATGTTTCGTGCATATTTCGTCATATTTCTGCTTTTATGGTATATTTTCGATATTTTTAACAAAATCTTCACTTTCTAGCTGATTTTTAAGCGAAGTTGGCATACTTATAAAAACTCTCCACGTGAAAAAAAAAAAAAAAACACGAATTGAGGCATGTAATCCTGTAAAAAAGTAGTGTGTTATTATTATTATTATTATTTTTTTTTTTTTTTTTTTTTTTTTTAAATAACGTATGATTCGAGGAACTAAAGTGTTTTTTTTTTAATAGCTAAAAATTAATAAATAAAGGACTTCTGTAAAAACAAGTGTTTCCACATTAATGTACTTGAAAAATTCTTTCCAACGATACCCATATATGGTAATTGCATATTTTGCATATTTGAGGGTTTTTATGGCATTTTTTGCATATTTCGACATTTTTAAGACATATAAATCACAGCTGTAGTTATTACGCCCTACGAGGTTATTAACAATTTAACATTGACCATCGAGTATCTAGATTTTAGTGTAGGTCCTCATTGAAAATTTCATTTATGTGTTGATGAATAAGCTAAAATAATTTTTAAATCTAAAAATTTTCATTTTTCTGGATTTACAATTTTTCACATGATTTTATCGATTTAATTAAGTATTATTATTAAAAAAAAAAAAAAAAAAAAAAAAAAAAATCGGACTACAGTAAAAATTGAAAGACCTTTCAAAACCACCTAAGAAGTTATATTTAGAACAGATGTAGTATTTCTTGTCATGTAACAATGAAATAAAAACTTTTTTTTCAAATTATAGCTCCTTGAGGTTCCTCAAATTATCCTAAAATTTTCACGAGTACTCGCTTCGACGCGGCGGTACATATACTTAAGTTGGAACGATCCAACCCTGTGTTGGTGTTGTTGAATCACTTTTTCGTGATGATAACAAAAAGGATAATTTTATAGCCGTTTGTCTCCTCTCCATTTCCTCTCGGAATTTGAGACTGAGTGGACATTATCTTCCGTTGAATCAAAAACCAAACAACTACTTTTTGCGGTATTTCACAAAAGGTCGATTTAAAAAAAAAATGATGAAATTTTGTTGATAATTTTTTCGATTAAAAAATGATAAGGAAGAATATTTGATTTTATCTCATCATATTTACAACAATTATTTCGTGATCGTCTAAACCCATTTAAACCTATAAGTGAATGTTCATTAAACAGTTCTTATAATGAACGATTAAAAAAAAAAAAAATTTCACAATTTTCATCCATACCCTTATTAAACGAGTACCAAAAAGTTGCGCATTTGTCATATGATTACAATTGACCTGAAGTGTCAAGGTACACAAATCACCCCCTCGACCTCTGTTTTACAATTCAGGCAATCTGTAATAGCTATCGTTTTTAATTGAAAAAAAAAGGGGGTAAATTTAGTCACCCTGATGCGTACTTTTGTGAGTTATTAAGAGATGAATTTTTTAGGGGGGGGGGATATAAAATTTTTTGGTTGAATGCATACAGTACACAGACGGACATTTTTAAGACTTAGTTATATTACACATTTTTTTTATATGTAAAATTTTTTTTAAATTGGAAAACTAGATTCCTTTTAATTTTTATTGCAAAAAATTTGAAGTTTGATTTTTGAAAAAAAAAAGCATGCAGTTCTTAAAAAATAAAATAAAAAATCGTATTGAATTTTTATGATCTCATTCACGTTTTGGATACAAAAAATTGAAACTTCAAAATTGTGAGAGAATGGAATTTTTGCTTTATGTCCCGTTTCCAGAAAAACTGTGCAACCCTTGAGGATCTTTTTGAAAAATTTTTATTCAAGAGTGCCTAGTCAATGATTTAATGCATGGATTTTGCAAAATTCCTATTTCATCTCAACAACTGTTGAACTTTCTCATAATTTTTGTCATGTTACTTCAGTCAGTTCCATAAAAACCACCACCAAATTAAAATTCTACAAAATTCTCCCATTAAATCATTGACCAGGTATTCCTGAATAATTTTTATTAAAAAAGATCCTCCTTGGTTGTATAGTTTTTCTAGAAACGGGGCATAAAGCAAAAATCGTATTATTCCCAAATTTTGGGGTTTCAATTTTTTGTTTTCCAAAAAATCTATAAAAATTTTTCCCAGTATATCATCGTGAAAATTCAGTGCGATTTTTTATTTTATTTTTTGAGAACTGCATGCATTTTTTTTTCAAAAATCAAGACTTCAAGTTTTTTTCAAAAAAAATTAAAATGAATCTAGTTTATTAATTTTTTAAAAAACTTTACATATAAAAAAAATGCGTAATATAAAAAAGTCTTAAAAATGTCGACCTGTGTACTGTATGCATTCAATCAAAAAATTTTACATCTAACCCCCCCCCCACCTTAAATCTTTTAGTGTATTCCATTTAATATTATCGCGATAAAAAATCTAAATTTTATCAATTGTCTAACGATATTTTTTTTCTGTTCTATGATTACAGGCAGTTCCATAAAATTGGCCTAGCAGCAGTCAACGGTTCGTAAGCCAAGTTACAAAAACAAAAAAATAAATAAAAATAATATAATAAATAAAATTCTATATAATAATTAAATTTTAAAAAAAGGGAAAAAAGGTACAAAAAAAGTATAAAGTTATCGCCGCTACAAAATGTTCATCGGCATTCGAATTATTAAAAATTTTTCAAGGGTTTACGTATTTACTCAGTAGTTTTTTCTTCGTGTTGTGTATAATTTTGTACGGATTTTTTTTTTTTTTCGTTCTCGCGTACGTTGTATATACGGGCGTGTACGGCCAAAGTTATTCCTTATTTGATGATAGACACGAGCGAACATGGCGAGGTGGAATATTATATGTTTTAAATTAATCGAACGTATTGGTTAATATTAATTTTAGAAGAAATACGAGTAAAATTATGTTAACGGTGATTAATAATTTTTAACGTGTTTTTGACCGACTGACGTTGAATCGAGTATTTAGTTTTTTATTTTTATTTATTTATTTATTTTTTTAAAGGAAAAGGAAAAATATACGAATATATGGAAGCAGCTTGTGCGAGAAAATTTTATTTGAAATTTAGCTACGAAAATTAATCATTTTAATGTGGTCGTAGATGTTTGTTTTGTTTTTCTTTCTCTTTCACTATCTCTGTATTACTCTTAATTTGATGTACCTACTGTATGGAATTATACGGAGATGGAGTTTAGGGGTGATTTGTGGTATACTGGAAGTTTTTTTTACTTGGATATAAACCAATGAAATTATTGTAATGAAATTTACACGTGTAATTTTTGCACTTGGCGCGTGTAGAACAAAGAAGAAATTTTTTCGAATCGAATGGGAAAAATTGAATACGTTTTTTGTTCTATTTAGAATTATATGTATTGTTTTAGTTAGATACTGTCGTTCGCTACGCTTTCCGTAGTGTGTTTTTTTTTTTTTCGAAGATATATTTGAAAGGAAAAATAAGATGCTATATATTTTACATTTTTATATAGCCTGTCTGTGTTATGAATATGTTTTTAATTTTTCTCTCTCTTATCTGTACGCGGAGAAATATATCGGAGGAATTTTTTTTTCTTGTTTTCTTTGTTGGTGATTTGTTGCGTGCGAATGTTTTTTGTGTAAAACTGTCGCGGCGGCGGTTTCATTCGACTTGGAACGTATTTATCAGTTACCTTTGTAATGCCCGCTGATCATCGTGGTTATTTGCGGGAAGGAGTTATTAGTTTTTTTATTTACTTATATTCTTTTTGGAGGCACGAAGCCTGAATTTATGTTAGATATATGTGGCCCGCGCAAAATCATTCATAAGTTGCTCAAATCGTTCGGCGAAATGACGCAAGATGACGGATTGGATTTTCAGGCGCAGAGGGCAAGATGGAGTGGTGGGACGTGGATGCGAGGCATTTGGGACCAAATTTGTCGTGTTGAAATTGCACGAAACTGAGACCTGTTTTGGGCATCGAGTTGAGGTCTGTCGGTGCGGTTTAAATTTTGGAGAGGGGGTGAAAACGAAAATACTGGATACCGATCACTACATCTTGCCCAGCCTACGAATGTGCCGAAGTGTTATGAAAACCTCGTACCAAAGTGTTATTCGTTAATAGATTTTATACTTGGACGAAGCAAGTATGTTTGAAATGTTGATGATTTATCAAGCAGTGTTACCAAATGCGTACGATTCGATGGATTGGAATTTGGCCGGAATTACACGTTTTCTGAAAAGTAGTAAGATTCGACGATGGAAAAAACTGAGAGGAGGTGGGCTATGGGTAGAAATTATATCTAGTTGGTAGTAACGTTACGCTAATGAGTACTCTGTGTCGAATTGAAGTATCGTACGTTCGATGGTGGTTCGTAACGAATGCTTGATTTTATATATTGTATACACTGCGTGTTTTTCTTCTTGAGATTTTTTCTTTCTTTATTAGTTTTTACCGTTATTTAAAACCTTCACTTTTGTATTATAAGATGGTTATGTGTTATGTTAGTTCGCTTATAGATTAATTCGGCTTGTTAAATCAAGATCAAGATATCTATCGGAACGAATAGATGGCGGATTTTGTTGAGAATTGATTTGTCGAAATTACGCAGCGGTATGATGGTGGGCGTGTTAATTCCCCTTTTCCTCCCTCAATAAATGATCTCATTGATCTTGATTTGGAAGAGAGTTTACCTTGATATTTTTTTTCCTTCGTATTCGAGCTGTATATTATTGAAATTTATCATTTACAATTTAGGGTTTATGTATAATTCTAAAGTGTATAGTACGAGTTAATTATTTATCTGGATCTTACTATTTGGGATGCGAGTAAAGCGTTTCTCTTCAACGTATATATTAATGTAGCAAATGAATGTGAATATATATATATAATTATTTCATTTTTTTTTTGTAGCATATTATTATACAAATTATAATTTCGTTTGTTTATATAAATATATATGTATCACATTATTCTCTTATTTATTGTAACGAGTATTTTATTTACGAAATTCGCAGTAGATCAAAAGAATTTTGTTTTCTACTATACGCGTTTTATAAACGGTTTAAACGATTATTTGTGGTTAGGTGTAGAGTTTCGCGTCTCGAAATCGTCGTAATTTCGAATTCTTATTTTTGTTTTGTTTAATTTGTTTGTTTTATTTTTTTTTTATTATTATTGTCATTTGCTTATGTAATTACTTTCTCACCTGTAAAGGCTATACTACGTTTACGTTATATCTGTTAACATTCTGTCTGAAATAATGTCATTGTATTGCACTTTCGCAAATTTTTTGTTTTGTAACACATTATTGTACGATAGAGTATAACTTATTTTAATAAATCTTTAGTTATCGATGCGTACGTTTTTGTGA